>RJWJ010000454.1:0-234335 GCA_004363605.1 Indri indri | reverse complement strand
GTACTCAGTCCTACATTACGCACTGAACAGCATAATAGACACTCTTCAAAGTAAAATCATTCAAGAGTTAAGGCCTAGAATGTGGACTTCATGATGGCTCAAGGAGCAAAACAAAACAACAGGATTCCACCCAACAATAAGAATGGAAATCTACCACAAATCTCAATCCTCTCAATAAATGTGAATGGCCTGAACTGTCCTCTGAAAAGATACAGGCTGGCAGAGTGGATAAAAATTCACAAGCCTAGTATCTGCTGTCTTCAGGAAATGCATGTAATCCATAAAGATACCTTCAGACTAAAGGTCAAGGGATGGAAAACAATCATCCAGGCGAATGGAAGTCAAAAGAAAGCAGGGGTAGCTATACTATTCTCAGATAACATATGCTTTAAAATGGCAAAAGTAAAAAAGACAAAGATGGCCACTATATATTGGTGAAAGGGAAGATCCAACAAGAAGAGTTTACATTCCTTAATATCTATGCAGCTAATACACAAGCACCCAGTTACATAAAGCAAACCTTGTCTGATCTAAACAACATGATAAACAATAACACCATAATAACAGGGGATTTCAACACTCCACTTAATGAACTGGACAGATCTTCCAAACAGAAAATAAACAAAGAAATAATGGACTTAAACAGAGCTCTTGAACAAAAGGGTCTGACAGATCTCTACAGAACGTTCCACCCAAATAAAGCCGAATTTACATTCTTCTCATCAGCCCATGGAACTTTCTCCAAAATTGATCACATACTAGGCCACAAATCAGACCTCAACAAATTCAGAAAAATAGAAATTATACCATGTACTTTCTCGGACCATAGTGGCTTAAAATTAGAGTTCAATTCCAACAGAATTACTCGCTGTCTCATAAAGTCATGGAAATTAAACAATCTATTGTTGACTAACTCCTGGGTCAAGGAGGAAATACAGAGGGAAATCAAGGACTTCTTTGAACTAAACGATAATGGAGAAACAAGCTATCAAAACCTGTGGGATACAGCAAAAGCATTCCTGAGAGGAAAACTAATAGCAATAAATGCTCATATCCAAAAATCAGAAAGTTCAGAAATCGACAACCTAATAAATAGAATCAAGGACTTGGAAAAGGAAGAGCAAATGAATCCCAATCCAAATAGAAGAAAAGAAATAACTAAGATCAGAGCACAACTGAACCAAATTGAGAACAAGAGAACTATACGGAAAATCAACAAAACCAAAAGCTGATTTTTTGAAAGATAAACAAAATTGACACCCCACTCACTAGATTGACTAGAATCCAAAGGGAAAGGACACTAACAAACTCAATCAAAAATGAAAAAGGAGAGGTCACAACAGATGCCACGGAAATACAAAACATTATTTTTGATTACTACAAAAACCTATATGCCCAAAAACTATATAATGAAGAGGAAATGGATGAATTCCTGGAAACATACAACCTCCCAAAGTTCACCCAAGAGGTAACAGAATATCTGAATAGGCCAATCTCAAGCTCAGAAATAGGATCAGCAATCAAAACCCCCCCCAAACATAAAAGTCCTGGACCAGATGGCTACACTGAGAGTTTTACCAAACATTCAAAGAAGAACTCCCACCCATACTACAGAAATTATTCCACAATATTGAGAAAGAGGGCATCCACCCTAACTCATTCTATGAAGCCAATATCAGCTTGATACCAAAACCAGGAAAGGACACCACAAAAAAAGAAAACTACAGACCAATATCCCTCATGAATATAGATGCAAAAATCCTCAACAAAATTTTAGCAAATAGAATTCAGCAGCACATCAAAAAAATATTTCACCATGACCAGGTGGGCTTCATTCCAGGGATGCAAGGCTGGTTTAACATATGCAAATCTATAAATGCAATTCACCACATAAATAAAAGCAAGAACAAAGACCATATGATTCTTTCGATAGATGCAGAAAAAGCATTTGACAAAGTCTAACACACCTTTATGATAAAAACTCTCATCAAAATAGGCCTAGATGGCTCATTCCTTAAAGTTATCAAGTCCATTTACGACAAACCCACCACTAATATCATATTGAATGGGAAAAAATTGAAGCCATTCCCACTTAGAACTGGAACCAGACAAGGCTGCCCTCTATCTCCACTTTTATTCAACATAGTGCTCGAAATCCTCTCCACAGCAATTAGGCAAAAGAGAGATATTAAGGGTGTCCAAATGGGGACAGATGAGATCTAACTCTCGCTCTTTGCTGATGATATGATGTTATACCTAGAAAACCCCAAGGATTCATCTAAGAGACTCCTAGAACTGATAAATGAATTCAGCAAAGTCTCAGGTTACAAAATCAATACACACAAATCTGTGGCATTCATATATGCCAACAACAGTCAAGCTGAAGATCAAATCAAAAATACAATTCCTTTTACAATAGCCTCAAAGAAAATTAAATATCTAGGAATATATTTAACAAAAGATGTAAGAGACTTATACAGGGAGAATTATGAAACACTAAAAAAAGAAATTATAGAAGACGTAAACAGATGGAAAAACCTACCTTGCTCATGGATTGGTAGAATCAATATCGTTAAAATGTCCATACTACCTAAAGTGATCTACAGAATTAATTGAATTCCTATCAAAATCCCATTATCATTCTTCTCCGATCTGGAAAAAATAACTCTACGCTTTGTATGGAACCAGAAAAGACCTCGTGTAGCCAAAGCAATCTTAAGTAAAAAGAATAAACTGGGAGGTGTTAGTCTACCAGACTTCAAGCTGTACTACCAGGCTATAGTAACTAAAACAGCTTGGTACTGGAACAAGAACAGGGACATTGACCTCTGGAACAGGACTGAGAATCCAGAGATGAAACCACCCGCATATGGTAATCTAATCTTTGACAAAGCTGACAAAAATATACACTGGGGAAAAGAATCTCTTTTCAATAAATGGTGCTGGGAAAACTGGATAGCCACATGCAGAAGATTGAAACTGGACCCCCACCTCTCACCTCTCACAAAAATCAATTCAAGATGGATAACAGACTTAAGCCTAAGGCATGAAACCTGAAGAATTCTTAATGAAGTTGTTGGGAGGACCCTTTCAGTCATCGGCCTAGGCAAGGAATTCTTGAAGAAGAACCCCAAAGCAATCGCCACAGCAACAAAAATAAATAAGTGGGATCTAATCAAATTAAAAAGCTTCTGCAGTGCCAAGGAAACTATCACTACGGTGAATAGACAGCCCACAGAATGGGAAAAAATATTTGCACTCTACACATCTGACAAAAGGCTGATAACCGGAATCTATCTAGAACTCAAAAAAATCAATAAGAAAAAATTAAACAACCCCATCAACAAATGGGCAAAGGAAATGAACAGAAACTTTTCAAAAGAAGACAGAAGAATGGCCAGCAAACATATAAAAAAATGCTCACCATCTCTAATCATTAGAGAAATGCAAATCAAAACCACAATGAGATATCATCTAACCCCGATGAGATTGGCCTCTATCAAAAAATCCCGAAAAAACAAAAGGTGGTGAGGATGTGGAGAGACAGGGACACTCTTACACTGCTGGTGGGACTGCAAATTAGTGCAACCTCTGTGGAAAAGAATCTGGAGATACCTCAGAGAGCTAAAAATAGAAATACCATTTGATCCAGCAATAGCACTATTAGGCATCTACCCAAAAGAGCACAAAACGTTCTATGATAAAGACATCTGCACGCAAATGTTTATGGCAGCACAATTCACAATCGCAAGGATGTGGAAACAACCCAAGTGCCCATTAATCCATGAGTGGATTAATAAAATTTGGTATATATTTACAATGGAATATTACTCAATCATAAGAAATGACAGTGATCTAGCACCTCTTACACTTTCCTGGATTAAAATTAATCCCATTATCCAAAGTGAAGCACCACAAGAGCAGAAGAACGGGCTCCACTTGTACTCACCATTAAACTGGTTCTAACTGATCAACACTAGGTTGATCACATGGCAGAAATACTCTCTAGGGATTAGGGGGATGGGGGGGCAAATCAACAACTAAAGGACACGGGGAGCATTAAGGGGGGCGGGGGGAAGGGCATGCCTTTAACCCGCACTTGGATGAGGCAAAGACATAAAGTGTAACTGTAGTGTTTGTACCCTCACAATACCCTGGAATAAAAAAAAAAAAATAAAAGATGTGTAAAAATCATTCTAAATAGCTCTGAATATTTTTTGCTTTTACTTTTTATTTGCACTCATTTGTTTTTGTATGGCTGATTTTGCTCTTTCTTTAATTGTGAATTAAAAAGTAAATAAACACGAAACTGCTGAGTACATGAAACTTTTAAAATGTGACTTCTTCTGGCCCTTGCTTCAGAGGAAAGTGGGAAAACATTCCTGAAGTTTCCTGAATATATTTTTAAGTAATAGTTTTAATTTAAAAAACAAGAAAGATAAATTTGTGAAATAAAAAGTCATATGAGAAACTAATAGTCTGGAACATAAAAATAAAATGGCTATTATATCATAATTTATAATGCAGTTATAACAGAAAATAAAGCAAAAGTTATAATTGTTAAAAAGATGCTTTTCTCCATTATAATAATTTCCTTTAGTATTTTGAGTACAACTTTCTAAATATGCAATTTAGAAGGAACTGCATAATGCCCCATTTATACTGGTTCATATGAAGCTCTTGACAGTTGTTAAGTAAGATCCTCTATTCTATTTTTGCTACCAAATATCAGCCTCTTTTTCTATTTGATGCCATGGTTTTCATTAAAGTTGTTTTTACTGCATCTTAAATTCACTACGATGCAATTCGTTTGTCTCATTTAAGATAGGAAAAGTATGCTCTGGAAATACTTAAGTGACTCACCAGAGCACAAATGTTATTTAGTGTCAGAAGAAAAATTTGAATTGTCATTACCTTATTTTAAAGCTTTTGCTTTCCTAAATTATTCACTAACTTAGATACTTCTTCACACATATTCATACTTTCTTAGACATTTTCTTTTAATAAGTCTTGATTGCTCTAAAAATTTGTCATTGCTTTGTAGTTCTTTGTATTTTAAATAATAATACTGATACATTGTATAATTAATACATGTAAAACACATACAAACCAGAAAGTAATTGAAAAGAATGAAATCATTAAATCTCCATCATTTAAATTGTTTCCTGTATTTTCCATTGTCAGTTTTCTGTATTGATGAGTCAAAATTGTGATTCCTTCCTTTGTTTATATCTTGAAAAATTTCTATTTGGCAAAAGTAAAATATTGGTATGTATTCTGATTTCATGTGTGCTTTAGTGTCTCTATTAATTAAATAATGAGGAATACATTGTATTACAATTCTAATGTTTTCTCCAAATTTTAACCAAATGCCCACCTGTATATTGAATGACACGTAATTTCCTCAATAGTCTACAATAGCAGTTGGATCCTATTATATGAATAAATCCCTGTATATATAGTCAGGTTTTTATTTTTGTTAGTCTCTTATTTGTTTTTCAATGCCTGTTGTAAATTTAAGTTTTAAAAATAAGTGTGATATTTTTAAAAATAGTTTTATTTTGGCAAAGCAAGGATCTACTCCATGTCTTTGTTGTTTATCTTTTAAGCAATATGGGCTGTGATCTGGTTGATAAAGAGTCCAGCTTCTTTTCCCCTTACGTAACAAATCTTTGTTTATTCTAAATAGTATAACTGGTAGTGAGTGCCAGTTTCTTATGTAGGCAACCTGCCAATTATGAAACTATTTTCTCACTTCCTGTATCATTTTCCCATTCCCTACATACTGCTTGACGTGACCTCCCAGCTAAAACTCTTAAACACAAATCCTGTGACAGGTTCTGCATTTGGAAGACCTCAAACTAGGACGACTAATATGCTTCAAACTTTCAATGATAACGTATAGACAAGAAGACAGCTCTGTCCTCTAGGCTGTGCTTTCAGTGCCAACTTTCTTAATAACATCACCAATTCTGCTGACACTTACTCTGTAGGAAATAGAACTTGAGAGCTCCTGGCTCCACAGAATATGAGAGGAAAGTTAAAGATCAAGGAGACAGAATCATTCTGTCGACATGGCAGTGAGGTATCTTGGGCATTTTTAAATTTTTATCCTGAAGGATTTATTTTGAATCATCTTATAATTTTGGAGTATTCAGTCAAATATGGACAATAAAATATTTTTTATCTATATGAGATTATAGAAAGGAACTCATCAGAATTTCAGGATCTGTCTGAAACTGAAGGATATGATTTTTCCAACTAGAACGGATAGTTCAAAACAGCTCCCTCTCCTGAGGGGTCCCTGAGAACTAAAGAGCCCTCAGCTAACTGCTTTAGAAATTTGTTCTTCAGTGTTGAAGAATTTATCCAGAATACATTTTCTTCCATATCTATAAAATATTGTGATTTTTTAGTGCATGTGTATTATCAACTAGAGTAGATTTAAGAAATACATTACACTAGTATCTCCAACCAAAATTAAAATAGTGACTGACTCATGGTCCCAATTTCTAGCCAAAGTAATTTCCCTATGCATTACATGTGTTCATTGTTTTGTGATAATATAATCATGCTGCTTAAACGAGGACTAAAGTAACAAAACTAAGCCAATTACTTATAATTGTGCAGCTTTAATGTTATCTATGCCGTAAGATTGTCGTGAATATACAACATGATTATCATTATGCCTGTCATACCTATTGTTGTCATCATTGTTAGTTTTAGCTCAGCAGTTCCACATTTATTAAGTTTCTTGCAGTATTTTGTTTCTTAAAGGAATAATGTCTACACCATCAGTTCTACATGCAAATAGCAATTTTATATTAATATTCAATATTTAGCTGCACAAATCAATGTGTTCCCAGTATCCTTTCTTCAATAAACACCTTTCCTTAGGTCCTTTCCTAGAAGCCTCACTTGCATTGGAATGAAATTAATATCCCATTTTTCGTATTGAAAAGGAAATAATTTATCATATAGTTTAAAATAACATTAGTTTAAATTAAAAAAAGTTTATTTTAAGTTAAATGATGTAATTTCTAGCATTCAGCTTTAAAGAAGTGATTTATGAAAATATCTTTAATCTCAAAAAGAAATATTTATAGCATTATTAAATCTTTTGAAAGCAGTTTGATTTATTTTGCATTCTGATTTATAAGTTAGCTTTCAGCTATCTAATGTTTTGAAAATACTTGGATAATATAGCTTATCAAGTTTTTTAACTTGAAGATATTTAAAAAACTAACTATATATTTACCAGATCTTTTCTAAACGTGTAGGTCAGTAATGATGTGTTCAGGTAATTGTATTATGAATTATCTGTTAAAGTGGTTTTTTGAAAAATTTAGTAACTTTGAAATAAGTATTGACAGATATTGTCATCTTTAAGAATAGTTGTGGATATGATCATGAATTAATTTGTCAAAAAAGCTACAACACTACAATAAAAATTATTTTTATTAATGTATTAAACAATGGGAAGATATTCAATTTATGGCAACCTTATTATTTTATTATCTTGTAGATATAACATCAGAATTCCTCTAAATGTGCTATGTATCTTATGACTATTTCTTAAAAATAATTTTTCATTGTTTTGTAGAATAGCAAAATGCAAGCAAACACTAAATTCAAAATCAGATTTTTGCATTTAATAATCTCTTAGGGAATTCTGTAATTATGTCTCAGAAAGTACATCATTCTACCACAACAAGGTAAAGAATATACTAAAGAAATCTATCTAAACAGAAGAAAATGATATTTTATTGCTGACACCTATTGAATATCATTTATAACAGATACATTAGGAATTCATTTTTCACAGACACAAAAGCGTATATACATACAGATGCAGGGATGCTTAAACTAAACAAGATCAAATTTGGACTAGAACAAAACTAAAACCAAATGGAGCAATTATCCACATGATTAATGTGGCCAAAATAAAAATATACTTCATACAGTGCCTGACTTTTGTTCTACAATATCAAATATAATTATTATGTTTTCTTTCCCAATATCTTAGTATTTCACACAGAACTAAAAAATGAGCACCTAAATCAATGAATAAAAAGCAAACTCATTCAAAATTCACAATGAGTAATCTTCAATTAGTTGATTCAGAATTAACTAATCTTCAGTAGCTAATAGTTTGATTCCACTTATGATACAGTAGATACTATTACTTGACCACCAGTGAACTTATTTTCTTTTAATAGAAATCTTATTCTGCCTGGCATCCTTGTACCCAGTCCCAGACAGTGAAGCATTATTAATCTAAGCCAACATTGGTAATACTCTTCCCCTCTACCTTGCAGTAGGTCCAGTGGTGGGCACATGACCAGTTCTAACCACTGGGACTTAATGAAGAGTGCGTTGAGTTAGATTTTTGACAAAGATTTTCAGAATTTGATTTTAAAGGATGAGAGCATTATTTAGCAAAGTCAATTTTTTTCCACTCTTTGCCTGCCTTCTTTGCATAATGGCTTGGGCTGAAGTGATATTTAGAGTTGTTTCAGGCATTTTGAGACAATGAAAGAAAGTCTAAGGAAGCATGGAGATGTCAAACTAAAGGTGAGATATCACAGGAGACCTGATCTAACCTGTCAGGTAATAGGAGATGGATGCTTCTAGCTAACAAGCACTGCAGAACCATGGAGCAACAGTAGCCGCACATGTTGCCAAAGCACGGTTCTAAAAATACCGCCTGTGCTGTAAGACCCAGGCACTAGGTGAGCTGCATATGCTAGGGGCTTGATATTAGAAATTCATCTTTTTTGGTGAAGGATCCTCGTGTAAGAGAATCTGGACATTCTATTTGAGTTTGGTGGTGGAAATACCATTCATGCTATGGGACTCTGACATAAGAAGACATTCACATGCCCTAGGAGATTGGTTCTGGAAATTCAATACTTGCTACTGGACCTTGGTGCAATAGAAACTGCATGTGTCATAGAAGCTGTGATGTAGGACCCTGGTGCAGGAGGAGCTGCATATACAGCAGAAGGCTGGTGCTGAAGAAGATGCCCATGCTACAGTTTGTGGGAACTGGAGCTGCTTTATACACTGCAAGTTCTCTGTGGTAGAAGCTAACCGCACAATAGGAGACCCATGCTGGAGAACACAAGACCCAGAGAGCAAGATCATGTCTTTTGTTCAATGTCTGCCTTTCATTGACAAAGCATAATGTCATACCATATGGAAAATGGAAAATATTTACATTTCCCAGATCTATTGTCAAAGAGAAGCAGTGAAGGATGAATTTAACATGAAAGACAAAAAATTGAAAACTGATATACTAGTAGAGAACAACTAAAATAGAATAAAATTAAAATAGTATTTATAAAAAATAAGAAATTTGATATAGCTTATGCAAATCCTTTAACTTATAAGTTCAAATATTTTTTAGATAAATTTTAAAATATTTAAATAGAGAAATACAGTGTACTTGTGGATTGGAACAGATAATATTTTTATGATATAATTTCTTTCCCAATTGACCTATAAACTCAATGCAATCACATCCAAAATTTTAATAGAATTTTGTAGAAGTTGCCAACTAACTATAGTATTTATAAGGAAATATAAATGACCTAGGATTGCAAAACTATATTGAAAAAAGAGAAAAAAGCACCAGGATTTATACCACCTGCTTTCATGGTTTTGTAGAAATTTATGCCAATTAATGTAGTGCAGTGTTGGAGAAGAATAGACAAATAGGTCAATGGAGCTAAAAAGAGAGTCCAGAAGAAGAAAAGAATATTCTTTTCCCGAAATAATGTTAGAACAACTGAATATCCATATGAATAAACAAAAATAGAAACAAATTATCATGCTATAGACATAAATTATTTATTTTTCTTTTTGCTTTTATTTTCTTTTTTCATCTTTATTCCTGAAGGATATATAGACACAAATGAACTTTAAATGGATGATAGATCTAAACATAAAAAATGAAATGCTAAGATTTTTAGGAAAAAACATAGAAGAACGAACTTTACGAACGGTATAGGCAAGGATTTTTCAGACAGGAATAAATAGTAAACAAACAAACTAACTAATAAAAAATCCTAAAATTAGACTTTATAAAAATTATTTTTTAAGATATTGTTAAGAAAAACCAATGGCAAGTCATGGATGGGAAGAAAATAAATTGTAATACACATATCTGACAGAGGAATTTTATTTAGAATATAAAAAGGGCTCTTAAAACTCAATAATAAGGCATAAGAACCTGGTAAAATGCCAAGAGATTTGAACTTTTAAAAATAAATTTTAATATATGCATATAATGTAATCTTACTCTATAAGAAAAAAGGAGAAATAGCTGATACACTCAAAAGTATAGGTGAATTCCAGAAACATTATGTTGAACGACATAAGGCAAACTTCATTTGTGTGAAATTCTAAAAGATCCAAACTTGGAGAAAAGAACAAAAAGCAGGTAAGTTATTGCCTGGTGCATAGGGTGGGATTGTCTGACTTCATTTGGCAGGTGGAAACTTTTTGGGGAAAGGGTTATGTAAGTGCTTATATTTTTCAAAACCCATTCAATTATTCATTTAAAATGGTGTGCAGCTATAAAGATTGTTAACAACAACAACAAAAAGAAGAACACTTCACCTGTCTCATGATTAAGATCCCTTGATTATTCAAAATATATTTCTGCATTAATTGTTCAGTCGAGTCATCAATATGGAGTGGACTATGTTTATCCTATATCAGAGAATAAGCTTTGTACGGTAACACGTATTTTAATTTTTTTTTAATTTTTAGAGCTTTGTTTGGCTCAGTCAGGATTTACTATAAGATCTTAAATATCAAATATGAACATCAGTTATTTTAGGAAGGAGCAGCAAAGATGAAAAAGAAATGAACAAATCAATTTAGGTTTTTCTTTATTTCAAAGTATTACAGGGGTGCAAACATTTTGGTTACATGAATTGGTTTTGTACAGTTTGAGTCAAAGTTTTAAGTGTGTCCATCACCCAGATAGTGTGCATTATACCCGTTAGGTGTGAATTTACCCATCCCCTCCCTCTCTCTCCCACATGCTTGATTTCCATTGAATTTTACTACCATATACATACATGAATGTTGATCTATTAGTTCCAATTTAGTGGTGAGTACGTGTGGTGTTTGTTTTTCCATTCTTAAGATAATTCACTTAAAGGGATGGTCTTCAGTTCCATCTAGGTTGTTACAAAAGTTAGATATTAATTTTTAATTTTCCATTGGTAGAAAAAGAAAAGAAACCCCTAAGTATACTCCAGTGTAGTACATGATCAAAAAGAAATTTAATAAGAAATGGTATGGCTTCTGTGCTATTTTTGAGAAATATTAAAATGAATAGTACAAATATGTTTTAGAATAACTAGCACAAATCCTTAGAATAAAATGTTCTTATAATTAAAGAGGCAAATGCTAAAACCTGAGACATTCAATAATTTATAAAAACTCATTATTAGACAGTGACATAGAAATGTTTGACTAAGGAACATATTTAAACATATTTTGGAAAGCTTGATTTATCGATGCATAAACATATTATTAAAACCAGTGTTAACTGCTATGTGCTTTGAAGTTAACTTACCTATGGTCAGTTTAATCCTAAAGAATTATAACTACACAGATTGACACAAGTGAAAGGTAATATATTTCAGAAAACTAAGTATAGCAGAAAAGTCAGATGATTAAAATTATCCACTTTATTAAAATCATGGATGATTCATAGCCAATTAACCTTTTCAAACTAAATGATATGATCCAAAGATAGATAATGACAAGCAAAATGATAATCATAAACTCTCGGGTTTTTGCTAGAAGTCTCTTTGATAAATATGTAAAAAAATAATAGGAACTAGTTTAGATGCGCTCTTGTTTGAAGGCATACTGGTTTTCTCACATATGGTGAAAGGCATAACCTAATGCTTCTATCCATTGTCCACATTTTATTAATAAGGAAAGTAAGAAAGTCTGAAGAGATGGGAGTGACAGGGTCCTCTGAAATTATTTCATTTCAATCATGTGACTCCATTCTGAAGAAGTAGAAGGAATATAGTGGATAATGGAGTGTTTAATACTTCAGGCATGAGGGGAAAATAAGTGAAGCAAAAAATAAATTTTGATGTAATTCCATTTACTTGTTTATTTAAAACTGAGAGGAAAAGGGAAATTTGTATATAGTTGTCCCATGTCAGAAGAGAAATATCCAATGATAAATGAGAAATGCCACATGTCAGATGAGAAATGGAATCAGAGAAGACAGAAAAGTATCAAGAGTTAACTGTTATTGTGTGCCTTCCACTTTACATGTAATGATCAAAGCTTTGTCAGATTTTTAATATTTTTTGTTCTATAGGTTCAAGATCATAAATCTTGAAAATTTGAATCAATATTTAAAATTAATTTCATTTAATTGAATTAATTAGTTTAATTTATTGAAAGAGTACAAATCTCTCTTTACTAAAGACAATCACCTTGCAATTAATTGAACATTCTTTCTATCTCCCATAATTCAGGTGTTTTTCTGAGTAGAAAGAAAAAATATCTCACAGAAGAGGCAGGACACGTCGGCTCATGCCTGTAATCCTAGCACTCTGGGAGGCCGAGGCGGGAGAATTGCTTGAGCTCAGGAGTTCGAGACCAGCCTGAGCAAGAGTAGACCCCATTTCAACTATAAATAGAAATAAATTAGCCAAACAACTAAAAATAGAAAAAAAAATTAGCTGGGCACGGCGGCATGTGCCTGTAGTCCCAGCTACCTGGGAGGCTGAGGTAGGAGGATCGCTAGAGCCCAGGAGTTTGAGGTTGCTGTGAGCTAGGCTTATGCCATGGCACTCTAGCTCAGGCAAGAGAGTGAGACTCTGTCTCTGAAAAAAAAAAAATGTATATATATATATATATATATACCTCACAGAAGAGACAAGAAATATAGAGATTCCTATCAAAGGAACTAGTTACCTTGGTGGCACGGAGTTTAAAGTATGTAGACAAATGATTTTTAACTTTCTGCCTCCATCTCTTAGGTGGGAGATAAAGGTTTCTTCCATCAGACAATGATATTGACTCTCCACAGTCAATTTCTTGAACGGACATGACCTGATCATTAAAGCCTTAAAATCTCATATGTTGGCCTTCTTCCATTGGATTTCTCATAAGTGCATGAGTTGGTAAGGTGAACCAACCTATTGTGCTGGTGAAGTCATGGAAAATAACCATTTGGATTCTAATTCTTCTCTTTTTTTTTTAATTTTTTCATTTCAGCATATTACGGGGTACAAATGTTTAGGTTACATATATTGCCTTTGCCCCACCCAAGTCAGAGCTTCAAGTGTGTCCATCCTCCAGACAGTGCGCACCACACCCATTAGGGTATGAATCAAAACCGCAAGTATTTGGATACTGCAGATGGGAAGAAAGAATAGGTACAATTCCTATGGTTGAGAATAAGACATTAAGCAGAAAAATTGACAAAGTAAGCCTATTTCTAAAAAATTCCATGAAATTACTCCTAAACAAAATAAAAACAAAAATCACAGTTATTAATTTTACAATCGATCATATTATTATAATTAATTATAGTACTAATTATCATCATATTGATTGTAACATCCGACTATTGAAAATAATCTTAATGCTCACACATAGAAAATTAGCTAAACAAACTATGGTATATCCACAAAATTTTGTATAATGCAGAGAACAAAATTAAAAGAATGAAAAAAATGTCATGAACATCTTCATCAACTGATAAGGAATGGATAGCAAGGACATATTATTAAGTAACAAAGAGGAAAGTATAAAGTAGTATATATAGTGTGTTGCCATTTATTGCAATGAACTATTCTGGCAAAAATGAGCACAAGAATAACAAATCAGAAGTTGTAAATTTGGCTATGTGAAGAGTAAATTTGGTAGATAGAAGAAACAATGAGGGGGAAGAAATTTTTAATTTTTGAATCATGATAAAAATTTACATATATCAACAGATATAAATTTTAACAAATGGAGAGGACAGTTTGAAACTGAGAAAAGAAACAAAAAAGTATGTGAAATTAATAACAAACACACTGAAGAAAAAGATAAATTAATATAAGTAACTTTGACTTGTATCTCAATCCAAGGAGAAAAAAGAAACAAGGATATTTTGATTTTTAAAATTTAAATTTTTTAAATTATCCTATACAGTTGTACATATTCAAAGTGTTCAGTGTGATGATTTGATATATATAAATTATATAATGATTATCAAAGTAAATTGAGGCCTGGCTCTGAAAAAAATATATTTTCATCAAGACTTATTAGGTGTGTTGATCATAGCGGTGGTGGTGTAACACTTCTAAAACTATGTTAGACAAAAGGTAAATATATTAATATTTTTGAGCACTCATACTGTGGGAAAAGGGGAATACATGCATGTAATGGCAAAAGTTTAGATTAAAATTAGAAATATAAGAATAAACTCATAATTTTCATTTTAACAGCTTTACTGAGATATAATTCACATATATGCAATTCACTAATTTAAAGTGTACAAAGCAATGACTTTTAGTATGTTCACAGAGTGATACATCCATCACTACAACCAATTTTAGAACATTTTAATCACCCCAAAAAGAAACTCTATAACCATTGCTAGTCATTCTCCATTTCTCTCACCCTCCATCATGAGGCCCTCTCCTGCAAACCACCCCCAACATCTATCATCTCCCTCAGCCCACTGGCCCCCTTCAATCGTTTGTCCACTTTCTGTCTCTATATTGCATATCTGGATATTTAAAAGTTTTGTTTCTTTTATCTAACTGTAATTATATATCCTTTTACTAACATCTTCTAACCTCTCTCCTTCCTACTCACCCTAGCCTCCGGTAACTACTATTTGATTAGATCAACTTTTTTAGATTCTACGTTAGTGAGATCTTGTGGTATTTGTCCTTCTGTGCTTGGCTTATTTCACTTAACATAAAGTCTTTGGGTTCATCCATGGATGACAAGATTTTGTTTTTTTATGGCTGAATACTATTCCACTGTGTTTGTATACACCACATTTTCTTTATTCATTCCTCTGTTAATGGACACTTAAGTTGATGCCATATCTCGGCTATTATGAATAGTCCTACGATAAACATGGGAGGTCAGATATCTCTTCCACATGACGATTTCATTTTCTTTGCATATATATTTGTTAGTTGTATTGATGACTCATATGGTGGTTCTGTTTTTTAATTTTTTTAAGAACCTCTGTACTGTTTTCCATAATGGTTGTAATTTATATTCCCACCAACAGTGGGTAAGGATTCCCATTTCTCCACATCCTTGCCAACATTTGTTATCTTCTGACTTTTTGATAATAGTCATCTTAACAGGAATGAGGTGATATCTCATTTTGGTTTTGGTTTATAATACCCTGATGATTAGTGATGTCAAACATTTTTTAAATATACCTATTGGTCATATGTATATTTTCTTTGAGAAATGTCTATTCAAGTCTTTTGCCCATCTTAAAAGAGTTACTTGATTTTTTGTTATTGAATTAAATTTCTTATATATTTTACATATTAACCCCTTATCAGATGTATACTTTGAAAATATTTTTCTCATTCTGTGGGTTGTTTCCTCATATTGATTGTTTCCTTTGCTGTGCAGAAACTTTTTAACTTGATGTAATCTCCTATATCTATTTTGCTTTTGTTTCCTGTGTTTTGAGATCTCTTCCAAAAAATCCTTGCCCAGAAAAATGTCATGGAGCTTTCCCATTAATTTTCTTCTAGTAGCTTTCATAGATTTGGATATTACATTTAAGTCTTTAATCCATTTGGATATGGTGAGACATAGAGGTATAATTTCTTTCTTCTCCATGTGGATATCCAGTTTTCTCAATGCCATTTGTTGAGGATGTTACCTTTTCCTCATTTTGTGTTCTTGGTAGCTTTATCAGAAATCAGTTGGCTATAAATACAAAAATTTATTTTTGAGTTCTCTATTCAGTTCCATTGGTCTATGTATCTGTTTTTATTCCGGAACCATGATGTTTTGGTTACTACAGCTTTGTAGCGTATTTTGAAGTCAAGTAGTTTGATGCCTCTTGCTTTGTTCTTTTTGCTCAAGATTGTTTTTGCTATTGAGGGTCGTTTGTGGTTCCATATGAATTTAGATTTTGTTTTTTCTATTTATATGAGGAATGTCATTGTATTTTGATAAGAATTGCAATGAATCTGTAGATTTCTTTGGGCATAGATATTTTAACAATATCAATTCTTCTCATTTATGAGCATAGGGTATAGTTCCATTTATTTTTTATTGTTTAATTCCTTTCATCAATATTTTATAGTTTAAGTGTAGAGATCTTTCATCTCCTTAAATGTACTCCTTGGTATGTCTTTTAAGCTTACATAAATGGGATTGTTTTTTTAAATTCTTGGTTTCAGACAGTTAACAGTTAGTGTATAGAAACACTACCAATATTCATATGTTAATTTCGTATCCTACAAAATTCATTTTATTAGTTCTAACTGATTTCTAGTGGAGTCTATAGGATTTTTTATCTGTAAGATTGTGTTGTCTACAAACATGGACAATTCAACTTCGTTTCCTATTTAGATGCCATTTATTTTTTCCCCTAATTGCTCTAGCTAGAATTTCCAGTACTATGTTGAATAGAGTGGTGTAGGTGGGCATCTTTGTCTTGTTCCATATCATACATGAAAAATTTTCCACTTTTCCCCATTCAATATGATGTTAGCTGTAGGTTTGCCATATATGGCTTTTATTATGTTGAGGTACATTCCTTCTATACTTAATTTGTTGGGAGTTTTTTTGTTGTTGTTTAAATGAAGGGATGTTGAATTTTTTCAAATGCTATTCTGTATTTATTAAAATGATCTTATGGTTTTTATCTTTCCTTCTACGAATGGCCATTGACTTGTATATATCAAATCATTCTTGCATCACTGGAATAAATTTCACTGCATCATGGTGGATGAACTTTTTAAGGTGCTATTTAATTAGGTTTTCTAGTGTTTTGTTAAGGATTTTTACATCTATGTTGAACAGGCATATTGCCTGTAGTTTTATTATCATTGTTATTGTTGTTGTTATATTCTTGTCTTGTTTGGTATCAGGGTAATTGTAGCCTTGTAGAATGATTTTGGAAGTATTCCTTTCTCTTCAATTTTTGGAATAGTTTAAGAAGAAGTGGTATTAGTTCTTTACATGTTTGGTATAATGTAGCAGTGAAGCCAGCAGGTACTGGGCATTTTTGGTGGGAGACTTTTTATTACCGACTCAAAATCCCTCCTTGTTATTGGTCTGTTCACATTTTCTATTTCTTCATAATTCACTCTTGGGAGGTTATATATGTCCAGAAGTTGATCCGTGTCTTCTAGGTTATTAAATTTGTTGGCATATATTTATTCATAAGAGTCTCTTGTGATCTTTTGTATTTCTGTGGTATTAATCATAATGTCTTCTTTTCATCTCTATTTTATTTATTGGAGACTTCTCTTTGTTTTATCGTAGTCTAACTAAAGACTTGTCGATATTATTTGCCTTTTTGATAAAACAACTCTTTGTTTTATTGACATTTTGTGCTGTTTTTCAATCTATTATATTTTTTCTGCTCTTATCTTTAATACTTCCATCAGTCTATTAATTTTGGGTGTGATTTGTTCTTGATGGTCTAGTTCCATGAGGTTCATTGAGGTTGAATGTTAGTTTTGTTTTTTATTTGGTATCTTTCTTCTTTTTGATGTAGGCATTTATTGCTTTGAATTTTCCTCTAAGGATTGCTTTTGCCACATCATATAGCTTTTGGTAAATTGTGTTTTTATTTTCAATTGCTTCCAGAATTTTTAAAATTTTTCTTTCAATTTATTCAATGATCTACTGGTTATTCTGGAGTGATTTGTTTAATTTCCATATATCTGTAAAATTTCTGAAGTTCCTCCCATTATTGATTTCTAGTTTTGTATCATTGTGGTCAGAAAAGCACTTTAAATATAACATCCCAGTCCATCATGAGCTGTAAGATTTGTGCTAATAAATCTGCTTCTAGATGTATTTGAACTCCCTTGTATGTTATTTGCTTCTTTTCTCTTGTTACTTTCAATAACTTCTGTTTGTCTTTAATCTTTAACAGCTTTATTATGTGTTTGGGGTACTCACATTTAACTGAATTTTATTCATGACCTTTGACCTTCTTGTTCCTAAATATTTATATTTTTTTTCAGGTTTGGAAAGTTTTCTTCCATTATTTCTTTAAAGATGCTTTCTACTACTTTTTGTTATTTTACTCCCTTTTAAATACTAGTAACTCGAACATTTGCCCTTTTAATGTTATCTCATAAATGCTGTAAGCTTTTTTATTTTTTTCATTCTTGTTTTTTTTCTTCTGCCTGTATATTTTCTGATAACTTTGAGTTCACAAATTCTTTTCTATGCTTAGTGAATTCTATTGTTTAATGTCTTCTATTGCATTTTTTTTATTTTATTGATTCTATTTTTTTAGCTGCAGGATGTCAGCTTGGATATT
This sequence comes from Indri indri, assembly GCA_004363605.1. NCBI lineage: Eukaryota > Metazoa > Chordata > Mammalia > Primates > Indriidae > Indri > Indri indri. The sequence goes on along the minus strand of RJWJ010000454.1, from coordinate 215,803 downwards.
AAAGTATTTAATTTCTCTGAAAAATTAATGAATTATGTCTTTATATTTTATTGAACTTTGATGACCTTCCTCAAAACAGCTATTTTGAATTCTTTGCCAGAGACATCATACAGTTCTATCTCTATAGGGTCAGTCACTGGCATTTTTTTTTTTTTTTCTGTTTGGTGACATCATATTTCCATAATTATTATTTTTTTCTTCTGGTCATGTTTATATGTCTGCACAACAAAGAAGCTGGTAGTTATTCCAGGTTGTGCAGACTGTTTTTGTGTGGGAATGTCACATAGCAGTAAGCCTATTTCCATAACTGCTGCAGCCATTGCAACACTAGGTAGTGTCCTAAGTCCAGGAACACTGCAGCTTGTTCAACCAGCACTGCCACCAAGATCTGCACAGGTTGCTGTGAGATTCACTGCTATTTCTTATTTGTCACTGACTTCATGCTCTAGAACTTCCAGCACTCTCAGTGATTTCCATGAGATTTGACAGAAGTGAGCTTCCCGTGAGGGGTTCCAGAATGGTGAGGAAAATGCGTGTCCATCCTCTACTCTCTTTTCCACTGTAGCATCATGCATCTGGGGATTTGTCTGTGTGGGGCTGTGCCATCTTTGGGGGAAATGGTGGTGCACTCACAGACAACCATTATTCTTATGATTTGATTGTGGCTTCTATTACTTCTGTGCTCCAAGGGGATGTTTTATCCTGAATCCCAAGTCCTAGGATATTCAGGATAGTATTCTTGCTATGAGTAGTTACAAGCTGGGTTTCTATGCATGGGAGTAAAGCTGGAGAACTACCATTATGCTTTCCTGCTGACATCACTCTATAGAAAAAACTCATATTTTAACAAAACAAAAAAAGGCCAAAATTGAGGAACCAAAAACTTACCAAATTGGGGACTATTTTAAAATTATATAAATAATGAGTTTAATATTTTATTCTAAAAATGAATAAAAATGAAATCTATTAGTCCATAAGAGACACTAAAAATTAAACATGAATACACCATTGACATGCACATGGTTGTACAACTGTAGGGCAGATTGTTTTTAGGAATTTGTTAAAAAATGGAATAAGCTCAATTTTAGAAATTCTAAACTAAATACTATTCATCTATGATTTCTCTCAGAAGGCACATAACTTAATATGTGTTGAATCACTTTCTGTAGGTGTTTTGTAGTTAAAACAGGAAATCCATATAGCTGGTCATGCCTCATTTTGGTAGTTTTTAATAGAAGAATAATTTCAAAAAAAAATACAGGTATTTTGACAACTGCTATATTTCATATTTTATCTATACCAAAATCCCTCTTTGTTTCCTAAAAAAAATACTGACTGACTTTTGATAATTTTGAAGTTATTCTCTTCCTTAGTCTTCCTTTTTTCTTTCTCTTTCTCTCTCTCTATATACACGTAGAGTTTATTTGAAGTCTTATATTTTATACAATGGCTCTTTATTTGCGTTAGTAGGCCTGAAACTTCAGGGAATTGGTTTTAGGATCTCAAGGGACTTTTTTCTTTGATATGTATTTAAATAATTTCAGGGAGTATGAAATCACAATCTTGATGGTTATTTTTATTCACCATTGACACTGTAGAAAAATTTACTTTGGCTTAAGCTTGAGGCGTCATTTGCCAGTGGACTGTATAGGTTCCTGATTGAGGATATGGTGAGAATTGTTTCTCCTTCTTTTCTCTCTTTTGATTAAGCCAATGTTTTATATTTTTCTCACTGAATATGAAAATTTGTTTACCTAGACACCACTCACTGTGATTTCTCCCAGTAAAGAATTCTTAGATGTATTCATCTCAATTAGGTGTTCTTATGGCAAAATTTTCAAAGAACTTTGAAATTGTAATTAGTCTTATTACAGCAAAAAGTGTTCCTGAGTTAGGAATGATGTGTTAGTATTAATAATACTAAAGACTTCAGAAGCATAGAAATGGCTGCCAATCTGTTCGAGTTCTAAACTGTCCAACCTATTTACACAGAAAAACAATGTTTAATAATAGCAGTTCAACTATGCTTTTCTTCTCTTTATAGACCCTCTTTGTGTTACTGTTTTAATTCTATACATTATTCTTTTCTACATATTTTCTTCTGACTTTAACTATACCAAAAGATTTACTCTCTCCTAATTAATATTTGATAATATTATTTTTTTAAAATCCCATGTTTTCAAATATATAACTTGCTATGATGCTCAATTTTCTAATATATAAAAGAATTAAACCTGATTAACCAATTGAGAATCTAATAAAATTTTCTTTTGTTTTTGTATCTAATCTCACCATGTTTATGCTAACTATTTTATATTCTTATTGCAAGAGCCTACCCAGTAAAATGTAGAATTGTCTTATACAACGAGATTACAGATTTAATATTGAATCCGCCAATTATAGTCCTTTCCTTCTGGAGATTATAATACCAGTTTTAAAATGCTAATAACTAAATTTGTCAAAAAATTATAAACAACTACAACAGAATAAAAATACTGTATCCCACTGTAAATATATTTTTCATTCTTTATTTACTTAATGTACATATTTTAAGTCATATTTTGGTTTATAAAATGAATCTATCTCCTGCTCAAGAATTTTCCTACCACAAATATCTCCCAATCAGTGTTATCTAAGAGATGTTTTATCATACTGCATATTTGGAGCCTTAGCAATAAAAGCTTAAAAAATATGGGGACACCAATATAAAATTAAAATCTGGCAAATTAAAGGAAGGGTTTAATTAAAAAATCAAATTTAGCCATACTATAAAGATAAAGTTCTAGGAGGAGGGAGGGGGAGACAAAATGTAAAGCAACATGGCTTAGAGTTGGGAAATCTGTGGGGCTAGAAAGAGATAAAAGATGGAGAACTGAGATTTTTGTGAGCACAATAGTGGTAATTTAGCCCAGTAAAGTAGTGAGATTTTTCTTGATTCTAGAGAATTATGAGCAGGGAACTAGGGACGTTTTGAAATGAGTACAATGAGAATAATATTTCTGCCATTATTAAATTGATAGGTGTTCATTTTTCTGTTTAAATCAAGTTCGGCCCAGTGCCCTTCACCTCAATTATTTCCCCAGGACAGGAGAGAAGAACACATGATTTATACAGCTCTAGATTTGGTATTACTGGGAAGAGAAAGGATTTGTTAAATTTAGCTTGTCAAATATTAAACCCAGGAGATTGACTGAAATTGGAATCATCTCAAGGTTTAAAGGACCTTCCACTTTTACCTAGGAATTTCTGCTACAAATTGTCTCATGTCATCATTGAATGTTTTCATAAATGTAACAGCAATGAATGTTAAAAAAGAAAAAAAATATCTCCCTGACCAATTTGTTTCCAGTACATTGTGGAAATAAGAAAGCAGTGTGAGAAAATGTAAAATGCCAGGGCCATACTTCTGTGGCCGTGTGACTTTTCCTTATCACTAGAGGTATCATTTAACTAATTAGTTTAATGGGAGGCAGGATTTCTTTTAATGGAGAGAAATTCTTGAATACAAAAACTGGACTTTTGTGTAAGTTGTGTGTGAGAGTGTGTGTGTTAGTGCATATTTGTGTTTACTTATCTAAATGATTTGATCTGTCTTTCTCTGAGGGCTTCCCATCTGAGTTCTTGCATCATGGTTTAATTAGGGAAATCATAATTATGATATCTGCAAATATTCCTCCCACTTTTTTTAAAGCTTTTTCTGGTATGGTCAACTGTCACAACTCCATAGGGAGCTACACACATTATAGTTAATTCCATAACATTAATGAGAGAGAGAAACTGTTAAGTTTCCAGAGAGATAAACACTATTACCTAAAAAAGAATAAGTATGAAGAATAGCTAGAGTAGTGTTGAATACAGAAACAAAATAATGTTGTAAGTATATTGCAGAAAATAAACTTATAATCATGTATGTAATGAAACTATCACTTAAATATGACTGCAAAAAATAAAATTTTGAATTAGAAGAAATGCTTAGAAAATTTACATAGTTATTTTAGTAGACTTCATAAATTTATCTTCATAAATATAAATATATATATTTCTTATAAAACAAGAAATAAATTTGGAAGGAATCAAAGTCATGCGGTAAGTCAGGGAAAGTAAGTTTCTTAGTAAGGTGTGCATGATTTTCTAGATAAGACTTATTGAAGAATGTGGAAGAGAGAGAGATGGAATTTATCTATAAAATTAGAAATTCCAGAAGATACTACACCAACAGTTGGCAAGTGACTGGGGATGGAAGGCAAGGAAAATAAGTATGTGCTAAAGAAAGTGTGTGCTTTCTTATTTGATGGGAATATTTAGAAACTGATTTAGAATTTGTTTTAGAGAAATATTAGGTAAAGAGGTCGCTGGTTTTCTTTTAAGACAATATCAATTTAGATTTTCTGTTTATTGAGCTGTAAGGGTAAAGGCTAACAGGTAGATTTTTGTCTACTGGAGATGCCAACAATTTCTTTCTTGTGTAACAGATATTCCAAAACGCTATGTTTTGTGGTCCTGTAAATCAGGATTTTATGTAATCATGAAACCTTCAAAAAGTGATGGCTGATGCTTCACTTTGTCCTCCAATTATTTTGTAAAATTTCTTTTTTGGCCAACTCTAAGCAAGGTCTGTAAAAGGAAGAAGATTCTGTGGAATATCCTTCTTACTTACATAAGATGATATCATAAGAGCAGTTTATGATTTAACTTCATGTCTTTATCAAAAAACCTAATTTTTATTTTTAATACTAATATAGCCCACTTGTTTGAATTTAGGATTGTATTATACTTTCTGAAATGTCTATAATATTTAATATTTATATAGAGATTTGTGCTATAGTTATTCATTTTAAAACATTTTAATCAGTATCCTTTGCACCTTGAAGTGATTTATATTAATATTTGAGAAACCATTGTCTTTATACATCACATACTATGAATCAAAATAATTATCTTTGTCAATTAAACAAGGTAGCTTGTGAATAAATGGTTTACTTTATGCATTAAATATGATAATCAGATAGTTATAACATTTTAAAATAAAATGCTATTCAACATCATTAGTCATTAGGGAAATGCAAACTGAAACACAATGAGATACTACTTATAGGTACTAAGATGGGATAATCCAAGAGACAAATAATAGCATGTATTGTCAAGGATGTGAAAATACCAGAACTCTCATACCTTGAGGATGGGAGTATAGAATGGTGCAACCATATGGAAACTAACTTGGTATTTTCCCTTAAAGTTAAAAATAAAGTTACCATGTGATCAGTAATGTCATTCTTATGAATATTTTAAAGATAAGTGAAAACATAAGTCTACAAAAAAACTTGCATAAAATTTTCACAGCAGCATTATTCTTAATAGAGAAAAACTATAAACAATTAAATGTCTATTAGTTATGATTAGATAAGATATAATATATCTATATCATAGAATATTATTCAAAATAAAAAGAACTGCTGACACATGCTAGCTTATGGATGAAACTCAAAATGCATTATGCTAAGTGAAAGAAGCTAGACACAAGACCAAATATTCTATAAATGCATTTATATAAAATATCTTCAAAAGGCAAGCAGAGACAAAAAGTAGATCAGTTGTTACCTAGCTCTGGGAGGGAAACTAATATTAACTACAAATGGCCATTATGGTATAAAAATGTTCTTCAACTGATTTATGATGAGGGTTTAATCACAGTAAAGTTACTGAAAAATATTGGCTTGTCCACATGAAATATTTAATTGTGTAATATTGATGATATACTTCAGTAAAGTTGTTTTAAAAGAATTTCAAAAATGCCTAGAATATTCTCGTGTTGTATTTCATTTTGTCCTCTAACGTCAGCTGCTTCAGTATAGAAAAATGAAAGTTTCAAAGAAAAATAAAACTCATTGACTCATATCAACACTCACCATTACTTCTAAATAATTTAATACACCATTTATACATTGACAAAAAGGCATCACTGCATGTACTCTTAAACAGAAACAAAACACTTCTGAGAATATCATAATATTATTAATATTGAAAATTGGTGGATTTGATTGTATATAAATTATGTCTCTTTAAAGATGGTAAAAATATATAAAAAAAATTAGCCCAAGATTAACAGAGTATATGAGGAACATACAAAAATCAGTAAGAAAAAAACAGGTATCTTATAGAAAAATAGGCAAAAGATGATAGGTCAGGTCACAGATAAGATAAACTGAATAGTTAACAAGGATATGCAGATTAACTTGGCTAAAAAAGCAAAGAAAGGCATTTTAAAACAACAGAGAGATTAAAGTTTTTGTTGATAAGATCGATACAATTAAATAAAATATATTATATGATTATGTGAAGTGTTAAAAATTAGAGGAAAGAAGCGATCATTAACCCAGGACAGAATGACCAGGTATAGTTATTTTATAACGTTATCATGAGTAACTTAGATAAATTATGAATAGGTATACGACTAGTCATGAGCATAGGTATTAATTGAAATACTGTTAGTGTTTGAGAAGAACTGAAGCAACTTTGAAGACTATCACTGGGGAAATGGAAAAGTAACACTGTAGTTGCACTCTATGAACTGTGCAAAATTTAGGTACAATAGTCTGTAAACATAGATAAACAGCTAGTTTAAAAAACCTAAAATAAAATAAAGTCTACAGCACAAAATCACTTATACAAATTAAATTACCTGCACATAATTAAGCTCTTTGAGTAGGCGGAGGAGGAGGAAGAGGAGGGGTTGGACTTGCTATCTCAGGATGGCTAAGGCAGAAGCATATCTGAAAGTGGACCTATGCAGTTCAAACCCGTAATGTTCGAGGATATAAATTTTGAAAGGAATTTTGAAAGTGTGAAAGCAAACAAGAAATGTACAATCTCCAGGCCGGGCGTGGTGGTTCACGGTTGTAATCCTAGCATTCTGGGAGGCCGGGGCGGATGGATCATTTGAGCTCAGGAGTTGGAGGGCAGCCTGAGCAAGAGCAAGATCCCGTCTCTACTCAAAATAGAAAGAAATTAGCTGGACAACTAAAAATATATAGAAAAAATTAGCCAGGCATGGTGGCACATGCCTGTAGTCCCAGCTACTTGGGAGGCTGAGGCAGAAGGATTGCTTGAGCCCAGGAGTTTGAGGTTGCTGTGAGCTAGGCTGATGCCACAGCACTCTAGCCTGAGTAACAGAGACTCTGTCTCAAAAAATAAAAAAATTAAATAAAAAAAGAGAAATGTGCAATCTCCTATGAAAATCCCATTATTTGGACATAATACTCTTATCACAATAAATCCACCAGCCTATCTCTGTCTCAGACTCTTTCTGTTTCCCACTTCCTCTCGTACTTCCTTTCTTTTTCTCATTCTCTCTCTCCCTCTCTCATTTTCTCTCTCTTTCCTTCTCTCTGTCTCTCTCTCTCTCTCCCTCTTGTCTCTCCATTATATACATATATAGATGTACACTACTTGGTAACCTGAATTTTTCAGCATGTCAAAAACTTTTTGCATGACATTATCTATTCCTTATATTATCATTTTGGAGAGCATAAAGCTTTCCATTATATGCCTAAACCAAAAATTCTTTAATTCGATCACCATGATTAGCATTTTTATGTTTTCATTGTTGAACTTCCTCCATGATAAGCCTTTCATGTGTATTAAAAGTGAAACTTACCCTTTGGAAGGATCTTTCATTTTACACTTCTACAAACAACCCTGAATACCACCCCACTCATCATTGTTTGTCTAATGTAGGCAAAAATTGTATCTCTTCAGTTTTACTTGTAATTTCTAATTTATTCATTGCAATGCTTTTCATGTTCAAAATCCCTTTTTGAATTGTTACATATATGCTTTTTCATATTTTATGTACTTTTTGACATTTAGTATAGGAAGATTCTTTAGATATTTAGTCTAATAAATCTGCTAATAGATATAAAATTTGTCCTGATTTATAAATCAAAATTATAATTTGTGAAATGTTTTTTGGTTTTGCCTGGAGTTTTCAAAGTTTTATAATTATGCCTACTTCCCACAACATCAATACTAAGTAATTCTCTAAAAATCAATGCAGACTTTGTTAACTTTGCCTTCTACTCTTTGGTTACATATAAAATTTTACTATTTTTTCAAATGTAAATTATTAAATAAGTAGTATTTATAATTGCTTTATATACTAATTTAATATTTAATCCATAAATCTTAAATACTTCATTGAAATAACAATCAGAGATAAAACACTGTAATGGTAAGGCATATGCACTGGAATCTGTCAGACTTGCTGATCTACTGTTTACTCTTAGAAACAAATTATCCTCTCTTAGCACTGCTTACCTTATTTAAAAACAGAAATAATGTCAGATTTCCAGATGCTTTAGTGAATGACGTATTAATTAAAATTATGTCAGTGATTAGTGTATAAGGGCAATGAAATAATAGTTTATTCTTATTATATGCGACCAAATGAAATAAAATACAGGTCTATACTTGTCCTAAAGGTCAGGCCACATCTTTGTGTGCACTATAGTAGTCAATAGTGTTTACATTAAATTTTTTCTCATTCTATTAGTTTTAGAAATAGTTAATTTATAGATAATGTGAATATACTTTTTGAAGAATATTTTCTACTTGTCCCAATTTTTTTTTTTTTTTTTTTTTTTTTAGACATGGTCTCACTCTATCATCCTGGCTAGAGTGCAGTGGCATCATCATAGCTTACTGCAACCTCTAACTCCTGCCTCAGCCTCCTGAGTAGCTGGGACTACTGCCACCTGCCACCATGCCCGCCTAATTTTCCTATTTTTTTGTACAGACAGGATCTCCCTCTTGCTCAGGCTGGTCTCAAACTCCTGTCCTCAAGCAATCCTCCCACCTTGGCCTCCCAAAGTGTTAGGATTACAGGTGTGAGCCACTGTGCCTGGTCATTGTCTGAATTCTTGAACACTATTTTTAAATTTTTATATAACTTTTTTGCTATGTTTATAAAACAGTGTGTATCATAACATTAAGCAATTGATATGCCATTTTCTTACACTTGTATAATGAAATTATAATTTTGATAAATTGCCAAAATACATTTACATCTGCATGTACTCTTCATATTTATATATTGAAAACTATTTCGGTATAAACATTTTTTGATATTAATTTTCTTATTAGAGTCCTTCTGGAGCGGAATATTTTAATCTTGTGAAATTAGTATTTTACATAAAGGTATCCCTCTGATAAAGCCATATTGCAGGTTATAGCATCACATCTTTGATGTGACTTTAAAGAAGAGATCAAGCTGTGACAAAAATAAAATTCTTGAAAATGCTTCATTAATTTGCCCCTTTGAGGTCATTTATATTTCCAGTTTATACATCAGGGTTATCTTTTCAGTACAAAGTCTAAAAACACCTCCTGCAAGTTTAACCTAATTAGAATATGAAAGACAGTTGCTTTAAAATGCCAATTGTGCCTTTAACCTTGACCCAGGGTAGTGGCCTATTATTTTTAAGGCTGGCTGTTACAGCACATACATAGTGTTAACACTATGTTGTGATGGGGCTTTTTACACTGCATTAGTGAAGTGGAGAATACATCAGTGCTAATCATAAGAGCAAAACCACAAATTTGGTAATAAATACCTTACATTATATATTATGTCATGAAACATAGCTCTATAAATAAACACCAACCATCTGTGAAATGTGAAAGAATTATATTACTTGTCTTAGAGAGTAATTGTGAGATTAATGAACAAATATCTATAAAGTATATAGAATAATAAGAGTGTTTCTAGAATGAATCACTTGTATCAACATTTATATTTATATCAATTAATTATGGGTACAATGCAGAATAATTATTGTTATTGAGTCTGTCATATCATAGGTCTTAATATAGACCTATGTGATATGCTAATTTTTATTTGATATGTTAATTCATAGTGAACCTACAGAATAGATATTCTTCCTATTTACAAATTAATAACAATCATCAGGGACTTACCTGTGGTAAACAAATAGTAGCAAGCAATAATGATACGGCTCATCTGTACTAGAATACTGCTCTTAATATCCTTATAGTGTTTCCCCAGTCTTCGTAGCTATACTTAATAATATAGAAAGGTTCCTTATCTTAGGGTTTTATGAAAAGAAACACAAAAATTGACCTCAAATGCAGATGTGGATGCTATGATTATAACTTTGAGTATACTCTAGTCAAATTCATATATAACCAGTTGTAAATCATACACAATGACTTTCAAATCAAAATATCACAAAGTCAATAGACCATAATGAGAATACTTACAGTTAATTTAATTTTACTCCTATTTACCAATTATATGTCATATATCATATCTATCATATCCACTGATTTTTCAATGAGAGCACATAATCAGATCAATAATCTGTTATGTAAAGGTAAAACATTCTCATATGCAAAAGAACAAAAAGTTTGATCACATTTATAGCTTATAGAGGAATAATTTCTAATTAGTATTTAATTGTGCATTTTAAATTTAATAATTATATAACAAAACAAATTATCAGTACAAACACTGATTGTTACAAAATACACAGCAATAGAATTAACTTCTGTATCATTATTTTTTATTCTGTTTGCTTTCTCTGCCTGTAATTCGGAATGGTTCCTCACCATCATCCATCATTTAAAAAAAAAACCTTGCATTTTCAAAATGGAAAAATAACAATTAGTTTGCTTAGTACCAAAACAATAAATGAGAAAAATAAATTAAGATTAATTTATAATTGAACCAATTTTGGTGATGTTAAATATTTTCACCTGTGTCATTCCTTTCTACTGAATTATTTTGGCTCTGAAATGTTTTTAAAAGCATATTTTTTAAAATATTTTGCCTGTGATTACTTCACCTTGCAAAAGGAAATTAAGACGCTATGTCTGAAATGACTTTGATGACTTTTATGAAATATAGTTCATAAGTTTGTCATATTTAAAAAATAGAATAAACTTAAAAAACAAATGTCTGCATGTTCAGGTATGACACAGATTGTTTGAATATATGTATCAGGGTAATATTTCAATACTTACTAACTTCTAAGCATTAACATTTTTGAATCCATTTATAAAATGCAGTTTTTATATGGAAGATAAATACTTGTGTTGTAAGCAATTAACTCACACCTTCCCTTTTCCTCATAGTGTTGATTAGAAGCAAAAGAGCCAAAAAGAAGCACATATTTTGTGATAAACCATTTGATGAGAGAGGTATCAGTGAGAGACAAAACCTTATTTGTTGAGAAGAATATGTATCATAGAGAAATTATGTTGGTGATGGTGAGGGCACAGAATTTCTAAGATATGATCCACAAGGACTCATAAGAACACATTTTCTGTCAGTTATAATCAATCAGATCATGGAAATATTTTGACATTTATCAGAGGATGTAGAAAAATGAGTATAGGCAATAGACATTACTTTCAACACTGATCATTAAAGTGAATAAATGGAATAAATGATATTTTCTCTACAAAATATCTGTTAATGAGCTAATAATTAGAAAAATCTATACATAGTAATGTAGAAATTTTGATAAATCAATCTCCTGTAACAGATATTTGTGTTTCTTTCAACTCTAACATCTCTTACTAATATGAGAAATAGTCTGTGATGATATTAATAGGTTTCAACTAATGTACTCATTTTTAATGCTTCATTTTCATTCTATTTCTGGTGCTTTCAAGGCCTCTAAGCAGTGTGTTTGTGTACGTTTGTGTTTTCATGCATGTGTAACCTGCTCGATCTCTGTTTCCACAGTTGCCTTGAACTTACAAAAGCACTAGGTCACTACCATTGATTTAGAACTCCAATCAAAAATTTCATGTTACTATGTATTTGAAGTCATTCTTTTTCATTGATAAAGTCCTTGAGTAGATTCTTACATTGAGAGCACCCCAGAATAATCATGTTGTCTGCTTAACACAAAATGTGATTACATTTTTCTCTGTATTTATTCTCTTTATTTCTCTTTTTATTTATTGTTTGGTTATCTCCAAATATTTGCTGAATGGTGGCCTCTAGGAAATGACTAAAACTCAAGTGATTTTTGGAATTGTCTGACATTGACATGAGTCTTCTTACATTAATATGAATCAAATAAATCATGTAGTATTCATTAACGATGATGATTTCATGCTCATTGTGATAGATTCTGGCCACAAATTATTTCGTAACTGTCGAGAAATGAGGTCTAATCCTCTTACCTGTTATTCGATGTTTAGTGCTTTGCTTAAGCAATCGTAAATGACTGGAGGGAATTCCAGGACTTCCAAGGCTAGGTAACACGGAGACTTGAAGCTACTGTCTGGGCCTCTAGAAAACTCCATTGTGGAGCTGTGGGAAACCATGTAAGTTCAACTAACTTGATGAGGATACTGAATGATGGCGAATTCCTGAGACGACGTGATAGGGAAAGGTGCCTAAGCGGAGTCCTAACTTCCAGTCAAACCTGCCAAAGTACCTGTAGTTGAGTGATGCGCTTTTAGACCCTATAGGCAATCTTTAGCTAAAGAATTGTCCAGCCAATTTCTGCCTGAATCCCTTGCGCATAAATATGGCTAATATAATAAAATGTTTTTGTTTTGTGACGGTTACACAGCAGTAAATGACCATAATACCCTTTCTATACTTGATAGAAGCTATCTCGTTATCAATATTTAAATTCTTATACTCTCTCAAATACTAGCACATTAATCTTTTTATTGACTTCATTACTTAAAATTGAAATATTTGTATTATTTTTCTAGGTTCTTATAGCCTATATCCGTTCTCCACACCTAAACCCATTCTGTCACAGAATCAGGGCAAGTCATTTGGGAACTGAACCAAACTCATATGTTTATGCATTCTTGGAATTATCCGAAATAATCTAATTTCATTTTGCCTCATAGAAGTTCATTCTTTGTGACAAGCATGACTGAAAAGGGAGGAATTTTTGTACTTTTTGGGTGTTATGTGTCAATTTAGATAAAATAATTCAATTATTGTCTTTTTCAGATACTTATTGGACACTTGATAACAATACCATAAGAGTACTGTTCTATTACTTCGGAGCTCCAAAACTGATTTTTTCCTTTTAAGATTCATCTATACATATATACACACACATATAATCATATGTACACATATGTGCAATACACACATACTTCCCAAGTATGTGAACTCTAAATTGAACTCTAAATTGTATAATTAAAATTTTATGAAGAACATGAGCAATGCTTCCAAATTAAAAAGTAACAAATGATATTTATATATTAGCAGGGTAAAGTGAAACATAGAGATAGGACTAGTAAAGGGTTATGTATATAGTTGACACTAAAATGGGAATAGAAACATAATTACTAATCTACTAATTTGAGATCACCATAGGGAAGAGGAAATACCAAAAATTGTGTAATCTATCGAGTCACACTTAAAGACATACACTCACATGTTCTAGTATCAGCAAGTTTGAGCAGCTAGCTCTTCCCTTCCTCGTGAAATGTTTTCCTAAAAGTATTTTTATATAGTGTTTCACAGACCAAGAAATGAAAGAAATGAATACTGCTGAAGATGTGGAGCTATAATGGATAGAACAGATTCTAAGGAAGCACATAAAATTAACTAGAATCCGAGCTGTGGCCCAAATTGATATATAATATGGTATATAATTTGTTACTTTCTATATATGTCTTTTTATTTTGGGGGCATGTAATTTTTATATGCCCCCAAAAGGGGGCATATAAAGGATTGAATATTTGTGAAATTGTCTCCTTGATATTTATTAATAAAGTTTGAATTGATTAGTAATTTTTATCATGTGCCTGGCATGGGAAACAGACAACAGGGAAACAGAAAGGCATGGGACCTGTCCCCAAACTGTCTAATCCATGTTTATATGTCATGAGAATTAATGTTAGTTCATTCCCAGTCTAGAGTCTTTATAAGCATTTATTCAAATCAAATGAGTTATACAATTAAATCCCATTTACCCTTCAAAAAACAAGGATAGGATTTTATTTATTTTATAAAAGTTATTATAAGTCAGTCAATATCTCTGCATTTTTTTTTACAGGGTAGATAGAGAGTATTTTCACAGGGTAGATCCAGAGTCAAAATAATTTTTGAAAGTCCAGGATGTTCATGAGTGTATTTTGCATCTATTCATATTTAAATTTCAAAGTAGGTGCTCATGACAAAGGACATTTTTTGGTTTCTGAAGGTTTTTCTTGCCAGATTTGATTTACCATATGTGACTCAATTTTATGGCATCCCAATGTGGAGTAGAAATCACTTTCAAAGTCATATGTAACTTATCCTAACTAATTCTGTCATTCATCATCATTTTAAGACTCTCTTGAGTAAACTACAATTTATAGCAAATTGTACGATATGGTTTGGGGGATATGTCGTATTGTCTAGAGGAGGGTAAAACCCAGTCTGTGAAGCTCTTTTCAATTAGGATTTTGTGTAGGATTTGAGTTACAGTAAAACTCATAAAATAGAATCTGCAGTTGACTTGAGATAAGAAAAACTACTGGTTCAGCAGTTTGCCTGATAGGCTGAGTCTTACACAGTTTCATCCAAAAATATAAAATTCACCTGAAATTCTTATATTCTACATTTATTTAATATTACAGCTTTTATCTAGAGTAAAGGTAGAAAAAAATTCTAATACTAGAGTTAATCATTTGATGAATGAGTTCATCAAAATGCCTCCTATAGATTTTAAATTATTTACTTGTTTGTACCATGTATCAAAGTTAATGTGGACTTGCTATTTGTATTCATTCTTTTGTTTTAAATTATAGATACTAGATATGTAAGATTGTTGCTTCTAGTTTCAATGAAGAAGTCCGATTGCCTTTTCTGATTAAGATAAAATAATGCAGAGAAAATTATTGCCACCAGTAAACTACTAGAGAACTGGGTGAATAATGAAAAATATCCTGTGTATTCAAACAATAAAGAGCTTTACAAGGATCGAGGCCTAGAAATATTAAGGACAGAGAGATGAGGTACTCTAAAGGTAAAGCAGATACTTTTCCCTAGGGGTCTTTGTGAATCTGCGGTAGTATAAGGGGCTGAAATGTATACTTGGTCTCAATAGAGGGCTTTTATAGAAGGAGAGAAGAACTTTCAGCAGTCTCATTAAACAGGAGTGACAAAACTGGACCTTTTATGTGCCTAAGTACTTGCCCAAACCTGCATCCTGCACTCACCTCAAGGATTTGTCAATTTAGGAAACTGTGCAGGGTAGAAGTCTAAAAATTTATGCACTAATATCAGTAATGAAGGGAGTATTTCGGTTTGGAAATAGAAAGGATCATTTTATAATGTCCAAATGATCAACCCAACAGGAGGATATGACACTCTAAGTTCTGTGTATATTTAATAATACAGTTTCAAAATACCTTAAACAAAATTTAACACAATTGAAAGGAGATACAGACAAATTCATAATCAAATAGGAATACACTAACAGACTTCTCCCAACAACTGAGAAAACAGACAATATCAGTGACCAACCTGATTATCAAACTGAACAAATTTATACATTATATATGTATACATACACACACAATATTCTTTAATAGCTCTATACATAATAATAAAATAATTCACATTCTTTTAAAAGTATATAGGGAAAAAAACTATCAAAACACCAAAATTTACTGTGTACTGGGCCATTAAAAATTGCAATAAAATATCAATGTGCTTTCTTTGACCTCACTGAAATTAAGGTAGTAAACAAAACCAAATTCTGCAAATTAAACAATATACTTCTGTAAGTGTTATAAACTAAACTGCATCCTCCCTAAATTTATATGTTGAGCTTACTCAGAAATAAAACTTTTAATGAGGTCATTAAAATATAAGATATAATGCTAATTGAAATAAGCCTGTCACAAAAGGACAAATATTATATGCTTACACATTTATGAAGTACATAGTATCATCAAAGTGATAGAGACAGAAAATGAAATGTTAGTTTCCAGGGCCTGGAGGGAGAATGAATAGGGAGATAGCGTTTAACGGATACAGAATTTCGCTTGCAGAAGATGAAAAAGTTCTGAAGATGGTTGGCGATGGTTGCACAATTTGAATCATGCATATCAATGGTGAAAGTGCTGAGTTTTATATTGCATATATTTAATCACAGTAAAATAAAACAGAGCAATGAGATGGTAAACACAACACACACAGGTGCACACACACATACACAATGACTTTTCTGTGATCTCAAATTCCAAACTCCTTTTGACGTTGAAAAGTCACACATTATCTGGTCCTTGCCTACCTCTGTAAGCTGACTTCACAATTCTTTCTCTTTCTAATCCTCTCTTTGTTCTAGTACTTGGGAATTTTTTTCTGTCTCATGGCATTGAAATCCCTATTTTCTCCCTCAAGCACTATTTTGGGAGGTCTTCTTTTAGTTGGTTTACTCTCAATCAATTAGTCTCCTCTAAAATATCAATTACACAGAGAGATCATACCAATAAACCCCCACTCAGCTCACACACACCATTCTCTCACCTGGCGTACAGTAAAATATCAGTATATGTAACTTATTGCCTAGTATATTTCCTCTGCAGTGTTTGCCTCATAACCAACTGGCTTTCGTTTATTCTCTTTTCACTTATTCCTTTCTTCTCTAAACTGAATATATATTACTGAGCCCTGGAATATTGTTTATCTCATTTAATACAATTTCCTTACACTTAAAACTAGACTATCACCTAAGTATATTTCAGAAAATATATGTTAAATAAATAATAGCATTATTTGCTACAGTTTTTTATTATGTATGAAATCTACATTTGTTTGTTTTAATAAAGTCTTTATCTCATTTCTCTATTCTTGAAAACAAATGGTAATCTGATTAATTTATGCTTTAAAATGGAACCAATTTGGCAATTCTGATATCAAGATTGGGGTCACAACTCATGCGCCTCAGGGATTGTGTACATTCTTAAATCTATGCTTATATAGTAGAGCAAATAAAGACAACAGTACTGATTGGCCTGTGAAGAACTGAAGAGTATATAATTTATATAAAATTATTTCTGTTTATTATGAGTACTCTGCTTACCAAGTAAAACATGTCTCTAATGTATTCACACCATGATTTAAATGTCTGTGTCCCTCAAAATTCATATGTTGAAATATTAACTCCCAATGTGATTATCTTTGGAGCTGCAGCCTCTTGTATATGATATTAATGGCCGAGCCCTCATGAATAGGATTAGTGCCCTTGTAAAGGAGGCCTCAGAGAGTTGCCTTGTCCCTGCATGATATAAAGACAAAGAGAGAAGGTGTCACGTATGAGCAAGTAGATCTATGAGCAAGTGAACCCTTATCAGACACCAAATGTACTAGCACCTTGATCTTGGACTTCCCAGCCTCTAGAACTGAGAGAAATAAATTTCTGTTGCTTATAAGCTACTCAGTCTATGATATTTTGTTACAATAGCTGGAAGGGACTAAGAAAATTATATTATGCATATCATGTATATCTATATATATGTATGTTATCTATCTATCCGTATGTGATATAGACATAATATGTATATGTCTAGATTAATAGAAAAATTATCAGGTCTACTATATAGTCTGTTATGTAGTAAATGCTTATTAAATTGTAAATATCAATTAATATTGTGAATGGTAAAACTCACATTGGAAAAGTAAATACATTTCAAAATTTGTTTCAAGCAATCAATAAAGTTTATTCTAAATTCATAATATACAAATAAAGTGCTAAAATAAGAAGTATTTTTATACCTGCTATTCTAATAAGTCTTTGCCTAACTTTATATTAATTCTGTTAACATAGTAACTACTCAAATAGCAAATATAAAATAAAAATGGTTACACCAACTTACCTTTTTAATAAACAGCACATGGATATTACAGCATATTGTCATTCTTGAGAAATGTTATTATATAAAGGTTTTGTTATGAATGAGATTTTTATGAATCAATTCTCCAAATTTAAACCATGTTAAATTATATAACTGAGAAGTTCTTCATCATTTTTCTTTAATATTTCTCATTTTTGCTCTAAAATATTTCAAGAGAAATCAAACTTTGCCTGTTTATTCTGCCAAATTATTGAAGTTTATCAAGATTCCAAATGCATGTGATCAATGAAATTCTGTTAAATACTAAAAATGAAATTTTAACACTGCTTTTCTCTTATAGGTATTCACCACAATAGTGTCCCTTTAAAAAAACATCTTCTGGGTTTCCTTCTCACAAAAAAATAAAAACCCCTTCATAATTCTTTCTTATTGATCTATGTAAGATTTATAAAGCAGCTGCCTATCATGTCTGGCAGACCAGATAAAGGCTTAAATATCTCTTCTGCTGATATATTAAAGGCTCAAGGAGTGATGGGATTCATTGAGATTCTAATGAGCACTGTGATTTTAAAAAGAGAATAACGCAAGCTCATAACTAAAAAGACTTGTGAACATTCTTGTCCTGAATTTTAAAAAATATAATATTTAACAAATGGAAAGCATAGCACAAGAACAGTTCCTATCTCAAGTGCATCACTCACTAAACAGTAAGATATATTAAAAAATAAGAACACTAAATTAAGATTGAAGAGTAAATATTGCATTTAAATATGTATATTTCTATTCACACACATCCATATATTATGTTTAAATTGCATTATGAAAAGAAACAGTTAGTATTTTGTAATTTAAAAATTTATGCTGTTGAGCATCAAGAAGAAAGTTCAAACCACAGAAAGCAAATAAATATGGTCTAGAGATGATACAGGAATAGAAATTTTGGAGAGAACATTTGGTTTCTACAGTGATATGAGTGTAAGGATATTGCTGTCCACTTTATCTCAAGCCTATTGAGATGACATTCATGGGATCACTAACAGCCTGGAGTATTCACCTTGCCATTGGAGAATACCGCAGAATGTCATGCTTAAGACAATGATGGGAATAGTCATTTGGGGTTCAGTCTGCACACTCAGAGGGCTTGGGGACATACTTGATGGGCCATGAAAGATAGAAAGTCATTTCATGGACATTTTAAAATGAACCTAGGAGAACCACAGGGAAAAGTGAGAGGACTTCAAGATTGGGAATCTGTGTGTAAGTGGTCATAGCAATGTGAGGGATGGGTGAAAGGCGCATCAGTTATATCACAAAAATTGTGATGGGGATGGAGGACTACATAAAAGTCTCTGAAGAGCATCTCAAAAAGTCCATGAACTAGCCAGCTTTGCACAGCTACCTCTGCAGAGACCAGGAAGTGTCTTATATAACTACTGGCACATACTGAGAAAGAGCATTTCTGATCCCCTAATTAACTTTACTTCCATCCTTAATACCAGCTGTGCAGCAAAATAATACAAGGTTGTCTACTCACTTCGAGTGGCACACTCTATTCTTGATTTAAGAACTCAAAGTTTCCAGTGAAAATTATTAATTCATAGTTTAATCACCGATTCAAAATCAAGACTTCTTTCTTTATAGTTTGTCAGGCCACTGCCATCAGGGTTGCAGACAAAATTATCATCTCTCGCTTTTCTCCATCTTCTAGCTGCAGCTTGAGCCACTTTCTGTGCCAGGCTGCAGCTAAGGGTAAATCATAGCAAATTTTACAGCCAAATATCCTCAGTGGTTACTATTCTCCAAAGCCAGGGGATGAATGTGCATACAACGAATTGGGGATTTGGCAGAACATAAGAATTCACTACACAAGTGATTCTGCTTTAGAACCCCCTCTAGGGCTTTTTAAACACCAATTGCTGGACCTCGGAGAATCTAATTCAGTAAGGCCATGGTGGGGCAGGTTAGTTTGCAATCCCATGTAATGCAGATGCTGACAGCCTGAGTATTACATTAGAATCACTGCACTCATGGAGACATAGATAAGGTAAATGATTTACCCACATTTTCACAAATAATAAATCGGTGAGACAAGAATCAAATGAAGCTTCCTAACCCAATCCCACGCTTATGACTTTATAACTAATTGCTTGCCAATAATGCCACTTATGTATGTGCTTGATTATAAATAAAGTGGATTCTGGGGGAAAAAATCCTATACTTGCTGGAGGTTTTTATAATTATATACCTTTTTTGCAATTTCATCACAAATTAAGTTTTGATAAAGTATTCTTTTCACATGTAATATAAAATGTCATGGCACAAATAGCTTTAAAATTATGGTTCATCCACTAGCATTCTATTTTTTTCCATATATCTGTATGTATATGTATATATTTGTGTGTATTATACATATATTTGTTTTAATATTAGATATATATCATTACTTTTTGTTAACTTCCAAGATTTCATTTTCTGAAAATTGCTTTCCTCATGAGACTGGTAAACCCACCCACTTCAGCCATAGCAGTGTACTCTCAATATTGTCTACCAAGACAAAAGCATTCTTTTATTCAGACTAATTTAGTTGAAAATGCAGGGCTACGAAATTAAAATTGTTAGGGATTAAATCTAAAAGTGAAGCATGCACCTTGACAAATCACATTAAACATATTACTGTTACACTTTTTTTGGCTGGTAATTTTTATTTGATGGGGGATTACATTATAGGATTCTACAATTAGAATGGAAATATTTGATAAAATTAAAATATGTTGTAGAATCCTAACCCCTCAAATCCTAAGCAATGATCATTAAATAATCCATGAAAAATGGTATTGCCGGGTTTTGTAATTGTCTTTCAATGTCTCTCCCAGCTTTTCAGGAAATGCCTTTTATTAAATACAGTGAATATTAATAAAATATGAATTTGTCAAAAATGTCATTAAAAGTCTTTGAGTGCTTTATCATCAATAACCACAACTACGTGGAAAAACAATACAGCTGTTGGCAGAAAAGAACAGGGCCCATTCATTCACCTGCCTACCAAACTGCCTACAGGTAATACCAAAAATAGGACTAAGCCCAGTTGTGCTACCAGGAACAATTTGCCCTACTATTAGAACAGTATTAGGCATGGGTGGAAAACTTCCTAGGTGCTCACAGTGTGGGTAGAGAAAAATTTGTCACACAGAAATTAGGATATGAAAGTATAAAATTTATTTCAACTTTTTAGAAGGATGGGAGAAGGAGAGAAAAGGGTGATATAGGGAAAAAGAGAGAGGGGAGTTGCATGATGAGGCACTCAAAAAGAGAAGGGAGGTGCCTGCACAGAAGCCAAGAGGCTGGTCGGTTTTAATGGGGACAAAGAAAAAAAAAATAGTGGTTGCTGTGAGAAACTGCTGCATCTGCTCCTTTCCTTCTTCTCAGGGACAAGACGATAACAGAAGCAGTGACAGGATGTCAAAGTCAAGAGCTGGCTCTCCTTCCTTGCCTTGGAGAAGGGATTATCTCAGGAGACGTGACTCCGACCTCAAGATATGGTTGAGGCCTGAAACTCAGACTCTGCTGTTCACTTAGGAACTCTGTAAAAACAGATCCTCAAAAGCGATTTTAAAAGAGAAAGGTTTACAACTCTTTTCTGTCTATTCAACTCTTTTCAGAAGTTGTGCAAAACAGAACTCCTATGGGGTGCCTGTTAGTGAGAGAACTCATAGGGTTGATCTTTAACTGTTACTAGGAAATTGTGGGATTAAATATTTTCCTATTAATTTTGGCAGGGTCGCCCCTTTCAGGTGACCAATGCCAAACTCAGGCAACAGCCCATATAACAACTGGATGGAAAATTCTTCCAGAAGCAGTACCCTAAGTACTCCAACCTACACCCAGAGTACTCAAACCTACTGCCAAAAAAAAAAAAAAAAAAAAAATTAAATAGCATCTTTTGAATGCCATTGTATTTACTAGTATTATAACACCTCATCATTTACATCCAAACAAATACAAGCCCTCACTGCCATCTCACTTTTATTTTGGAATATTAGATATTAGAATACAATAGTCAGGGCTTCAAATTCCTGAAGTAATTATAAGTCTAGAAATGTTATTCCAAGTCAGAGCAACTTTTAAATATGAGATGAGAAAGAGAAAAGCAACACCTGATATCTAGGAACTGAGAGCTAGATATTGGTGCTGTCAGAAGCTGCTCTGGCCCTCATAACTAGGTCTTGTTTTTGTCCTTTGAACATAACCTCATAGAAATCAGCATTAGCCAAATTCCCTAACCGAAGCCTGTACATATTCTTTATGTACACACGTTAGGAGATAAGCATGCTTTTTCAATTTAGAAATAGGAGACTTCTCAATAAATGCTCTTGTTTGAACTGAATTGAGCATGCATTAAGCAAATAAAAATTAAATTAGATTCTTAATTTGACTATATAAAAATCAGATTATGATAAATGTAAAATATAGCAAAAAATAAAAATAAAGCAAATATTTGAGAAGAAAGAATGCATTATAAGCAAGATAAAAAATATAATATTTTCATTTATATTTGAAGGTGTGAATGTTCATTTCTTACTTTATAGGACTAAAACTAGTCCTTATTCATTTAATGTGTATGGGCATATTTTCTGTATGTATGGAATTAAAGGTTCAATTGACATAGGGTACAAACTCTTTGACATGTATTGTTTTGCTAAATAAAAAATAAATAATTTTTTATTTTAAATAAAGATCGTCATGACTCTTTCTAGGATTGCTTGAGTCATTCCTAGCAAATTTTTGTTATATGCAATTCTATGCCCAGAGTTAACTATAAAATAAAATTTTTGCTGATAATCTTGTTTCTAGGAAAAGTTATCAAGAAATTATATTGACAATTTTATTCAGTAGCCCCTCTACTGTAAATGTGCTGTCTGCCGTGGAATGTTCACTTTACTCGTGTGCAAGGCTCAGTTGCACTATATTTAATTCCATGAATACTACTAAATAGCTTTCTCAGAAATTAGAAAAAAAATTTTCCTATACAGAGTTTCTTTTTGAAACTCTTTCCTCTAATTATATTCTCTCTATATGGGCTCCAAGTCATGTCAGTTGTGGGTAGCACAGTGGTTAACATTTATGTTTCAAGTAATAGCCTATTCAGAGCAATCTATTAATAGGATTTTTTTTTATTTTATTTTTTTTTATTGTTTGTTGTTTATAGGGGTACAGGTGTTTAGGTTACGTATGATGCCCTTGCCCTCCCTTCCCCCCAAGTCCCAGTCCCAAGCGTGTCCATCTCTCGGATGGTGCGCATTGCACCCTTTGTGCATGCATATATCCGTCCCCTCCTCCCCCTCACCCCTCCCCCTTCCCCCTCTCTCCCTACCCGACATCCAATAGATGCTATTCTTATATGTACACTTATGTGATGTTCAGTCACTATCATAGTCCTCAGAACTCTTCTGGCCCCTGCCTATTGCCAATTCCAAAATTATTCCCACACTTTAAGGTTTTTGTTACAGCAGTACCCCACTCCCAGTATGAAAATCTGTGTTACTTTTAATTGCTACACTAATAATTTATTATTATAATAAAACTTGTGGCTTAAACAATACAAATTTATTATTTATAATTCCAGAGGCCAGAAGTCCAAAATTCATCTCACTATACCAAAATGAAGATACCAAGGTCTTTTTGAGGACTCTGAGGGAGAATCCATTTCCTTGACTTTTCCAGCTTCTAGAGCTCTCTCCTGTTCCTTTGTGGATGGCCCCTTTCTGAACCTCAAAGATAGTTATTGTTTGTCAAGTATTTCCCACATCAAATCACCTTTACAAACTCTCTTTTGCTTTCTTTTTCCACTTTTAGATTCCTTCTGACTGCATTGGGAAAACCCAGATTATCCAGGATAAACTCCTTATCTTCACCAGATGATTAGCCACCCTGATTCCATATAAAACTTAATTCTACTTTGCCGTGTAACCTAGCATATTCACAAATTCCAGGGATTAGAACATGGACATCTTTGCAGTGAGGTGGTATGATTCTGCCCACCAGAACAGGAATTACTGAATATCCAGATTCTGACATGGTTTTCCTTATCACTGACTTTTCGCAAGCTTGATGAAGTGTCCTACAAGATAGATTTGTTAAAAAAAAATTCCTGAGAATATCTCTGGAAGGCTTTAACTACTCTGCTAGTCATCCATAAATCCTGCTGTCAAGACTCATTCTGGAACCACAGTAATTTAATTGTACATACTTGGCTGTTTCACTCATTGAAATCAAACCCAAATTTATATACCATTGTGACAGACAGAATAATGGACAGAATAATGGCCCCTCAACAATGTCCACATCATAATTTGCAGGAAGCTGTTACTCTGTTAGTTTATGTGGAAAATGAGCTTTAGAGATGTAAGTTAAAGATCTTGAGATGGGAATATTAACCTGGATCATCCAGGTGGTCCCAATACAATCACAAGGATCCTTATAAGACAGAGGATGGAGTGTCAGAATCAGAAAGGAGATGGGGCGATGAAAGCAGAGGTAATAGAGTGATAGAAAGATACAGATAGATAAGATGATAGTCTTTCTCTATATATGTATGTGCGGGGGTGTGTTTTAAAATGCTATGCTATCGTCTTTGACTATGGAGTGAAGAGGTGCAAGCCAAGGAATGCGGATGATGCAGATGGCCTCTAGATCAGCAAGGCAAAGAAATGGATGCTCCCCGAGGGCATCCTGCAGCCCAGACAACCCACTTCAGACTTCTGACCTCCAGAATTGTAACATAACATTTTTTGTGCTTTTTTAAGCCACTAAATGTAAGGCGATTTCTTATAGCAGCAATAGGATGCTAATAGATCTAGACACTAAATGCTGGAGTTTCAGTGGATAGCAAATGATTGTAGTAAAAATGAAACCTGGAGTTAAGAGGGCCACTGCCTGACATGGCCAGCTCTACATGGTTCTTTCCAGGCTTTCTAAATGTTAAGTGTCCTTGAGTCAGTGTCCTAAGAAATAAAAACTCTAATTTTAGTATGAATTCCAGCACACTTTCACCCAGATTCTAGTATAAATTTAAAGAATATATTCTGAATATTCAAAGACTTCCAATGTTGCCAAAAACTTGTTTTAAAACATAGACCTTCAGCCAAAGACACAGAAGACTTCTTAGTTTTGAGTCCAAATGGCCTCAGAGCTTATTGTCTTTAGATTGTTCATTTTACAAGTCAGCTTCAGGAAATCAGGTGCCTACTGTTGCTGCCACATTTTCTAAAACAATCAGAGGCCTTTGCCCTGGCTAACATACAAATGTCTCTTTCCCTGGAGAAGAAACTGTGTGATAAAAAAACAAAAAATGCGTAAAAGAAGCAAAGAAAGAAACCTTTCATCCTTTACTTATGGTAGTCTACCACTTTAATTTTATGTAAGACCTCCTTCCTCAGATCTGCTCACTGACATGTTAATACTTTGACCATCCTGAGCAAGACTGTGGCTGTGTCTGGGACTACATGGAATCTCTTTCCCAAAACATTATGTTTTTCAGTGGAGTTGTTTTCGTTTTGCTCTATCCGAGATTATTAAAGTCTGATACAGATATTTAAAATTATCATTCTTCACCATCCTTTCTGAGCATTTTCTTAGCACTAATAGGGATTATAATATCATCCCCAAAGCATAACTGACTACATTCATAACCTTGCCTTCTGGCGGAAATCCATCCAGTGTTTGAAAACATTGTGAAGTTACCTTTTACAAGTAAGCTATTCACTAACCTTTGGAATTTGGCAAGCAAGCAGTGCTTTGGAATTATATGCTCATCTCAGCAAAACATTTCCAACAGCATCATAACCATCTGTCAAAATAAGCTGACTACAGTTCCAGGAGTTTTAAGTGGCCCATTATGCAGAAACTTCTTGGTCTGAAATCTTTGCAAACTCAGATGCAGCCCCTACATTAAATGGGTTCAAATCATAGTTTACAAACTGTGGGATGTGAATGGATTGCTCATTTTTAATTTTTTTTTTTAATCCTGTTACTCAATTTAATCTTGGCTCTACAGCATACATTTTTCCAAGCTGATGGTGAATTCAGTTGTTCTAGAGGCTGTCTCAGTCTGGACTGAGTCTTGGTTAATAAATCAAAATATTGTATGGACACTTCTCCAAACTTCTTCTTCATTTCTCTAGAAGTTAGGTTTTCATATTAAAGCAAAATGGTGTCACAACATGTTAATACATGAGCATTCAATACATCCCTTATTTAACATTTTATACTTAGTTGTTTGTTTCAGGTAAAGAAAGGGCTCATATATAAACAGAGTATTTTATTCTTTGTACGTTTTGGTACTTAAGATTTTAATCGAAGTTATCTATTTAGATAAAATTAATTTTATACACTAATAAAATTAGGCCTTATATTGTTATTTCATTTATATACTATATTGACAAAACCTTCTCCTTCCACTCCTTATGTTTTTGTCTGTTTTCTGTTGCTTATAACAGAACACCTGAAACTGAGTAATTTATAAAAAAAAAAGTAATTTATTTACTGCAGTTATGAAGGCTGAGAAGTTCAAGGTTGAGGGGCTGCTTGTGGGGAGGGCCTTCTTGGTGGTGGATGCTCTGCAGAGTCCTGAGGCAGATCAAGGCATCACATCATGAGCGGGTTGAGAGTGTTAGCTCAGGTCTCTCTTCTTAAAAAGCACTAGTCCTACTCCTGTGATAACCTATTAACCCGTTAATTCACTAATCCATTAATGGATTAATCCATGCATGAGGGCAGAGCCCTCATGATTCCATCACCTTTTAAAGACCCTGCCTCTCAACACTACCACACAGAGGATTAAATTTCAGCATTCATGTTGTAGGGGACAAATATTCAAACCATAGCATCCTGTAAAGATCAAATGAACTGAAACTTAACCACTATAACATGTATTATGTACTTTATGTTCATCTCTGTCTTTTTCCCTTCTAGAAAATGTCTCCCAGGCTTCTTCCTCTCTGCCTCCATTTGTGATGAATATGCATGTTTTTTAGGCTGATGAGCTAAATCAAAATTTTCATTGACTTTAAAGTGTATGCAAAAGCCAGTAATTCTCACTCTGCCTTTTCTCTCACTCTTACTTCTTATTGATTCTACTTCCCAAAATAAATGTTTGCTTCAGGCTCTACTTTGTGGGAACCAAAACCAAGATTCAGGGTTTGGGTATTAATTTGCCAATGTGTTACATTTTGAAAAGAAAATGTACCATCCTATGACATGCAATATTAGTATCAAAATGTAGTTAGCTTATTAGATAGCTTATTACTTTGAAAATTATAAGTGTTTTCACCCCACTTCCCCATCTAAAAGAGAAGCCTCCCTAGTATCATTGAGTGTGTCTAGGAGGAGGATGTGCTGGGATGTGTTTCCTCTGCTGCAAGCCCAGTGTCATGAACACTGCGTTTTTCTGTCACTGTCATGTTGCTGGGCCAGGGATTGACATTATTAGCACGTCAGATGAGGCCACTCTGATCCACATTTACGTGGAAAAACATCTTTTTTTAAAAATGTTTCTTCCTTTACCCGTTATTTTAAAGTGTCCTCTATGAGTTAATATTGTATTCAGCCAATAGGAATTCTAAATACTATGCATTTAACAAAAGTAAATCATGTTTCTGTTTTATGTTTATGGAAGAAATCTAGTCCAAATTGTATGGACAGCTTGGAAACGTCACCTGAAAACCAGGGCTCTTCCACGTCAATGCTCTACCATCCTCATCTTCAGCAGTAAGTCTTCCAACTCAGGTTCCAAGGTGGTTGCTTGAGTGTCAGCTATCAAAGACCATTCTGACCAGCAGGTAAAGTAAGGGCCGGAAGAAAGGTACAACAATTTTAATTTTCTACAGCAAATAATCACTTGTCTTCTGCTCTCTTTGCGACTCTGGTAGATTCTGATTTTTCTGGTAGGTCTATTGTCCACATTTGGGCCCTAGTCTGGGAAGAGAAGAGCGTGGTCCGGACATCCACGTCAGAATTTAAATCTCATGTTTCCTCTCTCATTCTCTCTTTCATTTGATTTTCTTCCCCATAATGGGTCAGCAGAAAGGAGCAGCAGAAAGAGGGTAGCAGCATAAAGGGTGTGGAAAAAAAGAAAAATATCTGGATCAGCAGGTATTCCTTAGGACAATTATTTTATCTTGCACTGGAACCACAGCTTTGGAGAAAACTGAAGATATTAATATAATTATGTTACGGCTCTGTTGTGTGCCATCAACACATTTAGACTCAGTGTGCGTGGAACATTCAGGTAAGGGTGTTCTACCTATGTTTTGGAGAAGAGTAAATAGGTGACTTAGGAAATACACACTGACTTATTTGCTACCACATATATATGTGAGATTATTCATATTTGTAACCTCATTGGGGTGGTGTTGAGTTAATATAAGCAAAGTCAGGCCAAGCTTATAAGCTTTTTAAAATCTCTAGATAAAGACTCATCCAACGGTAAAGGTAATTACATATGTAATGTCTTGGTACTTAATAAGGGGTGCATTTCTTATTTTTAATGTTGATGCCTGAGTGTCACCTCCCAGAAATTTTTTTTCAGTGGCATAGGATCAAACTTAGGCATTTTTCAATTTTGAGAAACTCTATAGAAAATTCTTTAATATTCTTTTCTGAAATTTCTCCTATCTCCTATCTAAACTATTTGTATGTTTGTTTGTTTTTTTGATCTGTTTCTTTAAATTAAAAGATTAAGCACAATAAAAAAAAAAAAGAAAAAAAAGAAAATTCTAAACTATGTAAGTTGGCAACAAAGTAAGATGTGGGAGAACTTTCCTTCACTAGAGCTATCAACTGAACCTAAACTAAGAAAAGCAGAGATGTTCATAGGGTAAGCACTCTTGTGGTGCTGAGAAAGAAGCACTAGGAGGTTCAGTTATTAAAAAATCTCTTTGATTAGAAAAGCTAATGCTGGGTTCCACCTGTGTACACTCACTTTGCAATTATCTCTGCAATACCCAACTCACTCATAAAAAAAGTTTTATTTTTCCATAGATAGGTATTCATTAAAATGCAGGAGAATATCCTAAATTCTAGTAAATGGACTTTCTGTAATGACCTGGTTTGGGTATACTCAGTTATAATAAATTGTTCATAATATCAAGGTTGTGGAAGTTCTACTGTTGCCTTTGTGGGGAAAAATAAAGCTCCTTTCAATATGTATGCACATGTACCATAATGTACATGCAAACATCTTTTTAGTTTTCACGCTTAGATGAAGAAGTTGGGAAAATTCCAAACAATAATCTTTAAAAATCCTGGTATGAAGGAAGAGAAACTGTTTTTACAAATATGCATTCCTAGCAGAAAAGCATAAGATGAATTCTATTTAGCTGAAGTTACTTGGTCTTTCCAAAGTTCAAAACATATTTCAAATGGAGCCATAAAAAAACTTTGACATCCCATTATATCCGGTTTAAAAATTGCAATGAAGGGCCCTTCTTTTGTGAAGCTCGCCCTCCATGCCTCTCTGCCTTCCCACTATGGAGAACTGATAAATAACCTGGAGGGTACATACACCAGAAACTGTAAAGTATGGTCACGTGACATAAAAAAAATCATTGTTTTGACAAATTTCATAACGCTTCTGCGTGGGAGTGTGGTGTTATCACACCTCTATAGAGATAACTAAAGATGAGACACTATAGAGGGACTATGTCATGAGGAATGGGGTCAGCTAAGGTTAAGTTTAAATTCATTCTTCTATACCTAACTAGCTGTGAGGCAATTGACAAGTTTTATTTTCTCTTCTATTTTGTTAAATTTCATGTTTCTCATTTATAAAATGAGCACAATTAAACTAAATAATGTATTTGGTAGTCTTGCCATAGTACTTCCTACAAAATAGCTGTTAATTTAGCTTTCATTTTGATATTACTGTGTAATTTTAAATATAAACATCATTAGTTTTTAGCTGATAGAGATTAGAACATGAACTTCAACTGTTATAAGATTTCTTTAAAGTAGTCATTAAGTAATCTCTTAAAATGCTCATAAAACATCACCATCAAACATTAATTTCCCAATATAGAAATATGGTCTTGTAACTCTAAGAAATCTTAAAGATAAAGTATATCATTCAAATACTATATAAGAGAAGAAATGAAAATAGTGAGGAACACATCGTCAACTTTATCAAACACTGTTAAAAAGATCTCTGCCTAGTATTGCATTATTTTAGAAATATGAAGATGGATAGTATGTGATGCTTTCCCTTAATCAGTTTATATAATTAGTAAGAGGAAAATTCAGAAGTATAACCCATTCCCTTGAACTTCACCCAATATTCTTTTGATCTCAAAATATTGTTTGAGGAAAATAATTACCTTAGTTTGCTGGTCCTTATTGAAAACAAATTGACTTTAACCTCTGGTACACTATCATAGTTGGTAATATATTTTGATTCAGGAATTCCTACTAACATCCCTCTCATCCTTTTCCCATTCTGAATAAAACCAAACATGTTTACTTTTAGAAAAGGACTATATCGAAAACACTTATTTATAACACGGTGAAAGTTGGTGCTATTTTGATATGGGAAGAGAGTTTCAAGCAAAGTTATAAAGCTATGTTATTTTTTATTATTGCTTTTTAATGAGTAATATATGATTTCCTAGTCAACTGCTTTGATTTTTATGCATATGTAACTTTCCTATCATAATGGAGTAAAACGTGTGTTTTTCAGTGTTGATGCAAAAGGTGTAAAATAATATAAAAACTATTTTAAAAAAACAATTAACTCAAATGTGACCTGTTTTATACTATTTTATGTAGAATATAGGTAGAAGTTTATGTATGCCACTAAATGATATCAATTCAAATAAATAAATGTTAGAAAATAAAATGAGTCAATTTCATCCAACTTAAAATAACTATGTATAAATATTTCACAAACCTTATTTTTAAGAAGTAATAAAAATCTAACTATAGGCAAAAGATATATTCTAAATGAATGGGGAGATATAGAATGTCCCTTGAGGGAAGTAGTAAATATTTCAAATATGTTGATTTTCTCAAAATGTTATATAAATACAATAAACTCACTGTCAAAATACATTTTTGCATGAATTGAGGAAATTATTATAAATTTTATTCAGAGTTAGTGGCTGCTGACACAAAGTAAGATGATATTGGGGGTAGAGGTTTTACATTTACACATATTAAAATTCTTTATAAAGCTAAAATAATTTAAAATTTGGGGGACTGATGCCATAATAGATAAATAGAAATGCACACAAAAAATGGAGAATTGATATTCATCTCTAATTCATTACGTTATACTTGGGACATCTATTATTCATGAAATCCCACCAATACAACTCCTGTACTTTTTCCCAAATTGGATGGAAATGTATTATTTATGTATAGTTCAAAAAGGGGCTTTGTAGAAAAAATTTGTGTATAGCATGGTGTTATTTTTCCTGTTTTAATAAATAGGTATTTTAAATTTTTGTTGGGATAATTGTGGTGTACTCAAGTTTCAGATACAATTTATAATTACGTTGAAACTTATAATTAAATAAAAATAACATATGATTAAGCAAAAAGCATTGAAAAGGAGGGGTTCTAGGGCAAAGAGCAATTGAAGGCAGCAAAAAACTCAGCACGATTTGCTTTTTTGTCCAGGGTGCAATGGGTCTGACTCGCTTACGTAAGCCGCCAGCACACTATCCTGTGAAATGCTTGCAGGCAGGAAGTTCACAAATTGTGGCAGCCCCACTCTGTGGCTGGCTCAGCTGGGAACGCGCACCCACCGTGTTAATAGAAAAGCAGCTCTTCGTGAGCTTCTCAGTTCAGAGTGCCCTCGGGGTTGCGTTGGGTGAGGTGGGGCCGCGGCTACCAGCCATCTTGAGCTAACATTACTTTCTCTGATGTCATGAATGGAGGTGCAGAGCAGGAAGTGTCTAGCTTTAAGAAAACCAGTATTCCCCTCTTTCGTGGCACTCTTCTGTGGGGTGTCCCTTTTGAACACCCAAACTCCTTCATTCGCTGGTTCACCTGCCATTCCTATTTAGCTGATGTGCCTGGGCTTGTGGAGGGTGGAAGTACCTTCAATATGTTTTGTGACCTGCTGCTGACCGAAGGCAACTAGGCGGGGGAGGGGACACCCCCTTACCCTTTCACTGGGGTGTGAGCCTCCCTGGGTTTGTTCCATGCCACTGTCTTCTCCTGTCTTCTTTCTCAGCTTTGTTGCTTTTCTTGGTGGGGTCCCCAGACATCTCTGTTGTCTTACCTTGTGATCCACACCTGAGCTGCAATTGCTCTCTGCTCCCTTCAGTCCAATATTCTACTTTCCAGCCGGAACAATCAAACAAGCAATGTCTCTAGTCAGCCATCTTGGCTGATCCCCTCCATTAATGCAGTTTAACATGGTGCAAAATAACATTATGAGTTCAAGAGTGTTCCGATGCAATTAGCCTTTAAAAGTATCTATGTTTTGTCACAAATGGCATGAAAGCAAATTATAGTTTTATTTTTGTGGCATCGGACTGGAGAGCTGATCTATTATAATATGAATCAATATCTACTTAGTATTCAATTCCATTGTTGTCTATGCAATAATATATAACATGGAAGAGAAGCAAGCCTTCTGAGATCTAGGTTTTCATAGTTCCTAGGTCTATCATTTGTTAGTTATTTTCCCTATTCCATTCTCAGTTTCTTTATTAGATAAATATTGACATTGATATGTAATAGTATACTTTATATTAATAATTTATTTGTGTCTTCTAACCTTTCCATTGCTGTCTGTTCTAATTTAATGAGTAACCTACTTTGCTGGCTGTTAAATGTTTAACAATCCCTTTCTCTTTCTTTCCTATACCTTTACACTCTATATTCGTGCACTAGACAATCTCATCCACGTCTTGGGCTTCAATTACTATATTCCAGTGATTTTCACATTTGTCTCTCTCCTACACTAGTGCTTATCCTGACCCATATGTCCAAATTGCTACGTTGATATTTCTACTGAGAAGTCCCAATGGTACCTTAGAAGCAACAGTTCTGAAATACAACCTATCTTGTGTTCTCTTTCTCAAATTATTCCCATTTGGTGATATTAATGTTAGTCTAGGACACCACCATTCATCCATATGGCATGCCTGAAACCTAAATCACTCTTGAAAAATTCTTCTGCTTCTGCCTTCTTTCAATCCATATCATCTTTTCAATTGTATTTCCTAAATGTGTTGTAATTTATCTGCTTTTTTATATCTGTCTGCATTTAATCTACACAACTGTCACCGATAAACTATACTCCTGAAACATTCTCCAAAATAATCCTTTCCATCAACTCTAACCCTCTTCCAATCCATTATCTCAACTGCTTACAGTTTTCTTATCAAAAACTTGATTATGTGTCATCCCTCCTTCAAAACTCAGCTCATCACCGTATTTCCCTTCCATAGTCACCGAAGCACAGTTAATTTTCCAGGTTCATGTCTTTCAGACACATATTTTGCTATTTTATCCCACATTTTGGATTCCAGCCCCAGGTGCCCTTTGATTTTTTTTTGATCCATTACCATTCAGCACAACTTTGGATAGCAGTGCTATCTCTGTTTCCACTAATTTCTATTCATCTATCATTTCTTAGCTCAAAAATCATTTCCTCAATGAATCAGAAATCAGATCAGTAAGGCACAAGGTTTACACCAAAACTTTCAGAGATTTTATAGCCAGAGCATAATTTTATCAAAATGGTAACAATCAACATGTATGAAGCACTTACAACAATGCCTATGGGAGGCATGTGTACTATCTATTATCAAATTGCATAGCTACACACATTGAGGTTTAGAGAGTTTATGTAACTTGTTCAATGTCATGCATGATGTAAATCCAGAAAATCTGACAAAAGGAACATATAATTAACCACAATATTGCCTCAGAATCAAAGTTTCCTTCCCTGTTAATCTCTTGCAACTTAAAATAAAGCATGAACTAGGTCATGGGAATATTTGGATTGTTGTATAAATGATCATCTGCCTAATCTAAAATGCAATCTAAATGTTTAAATTGTCCTGTGTCTCAATTTTTTTTATAATTTTGATTGAAAATATTTTATTGTACACACTTATCATCATTACTGTGTCATAGATAAAAATGGCAAACTATATCTGAGAAAAGACATTCACTTAAAATGCTATTAATTTTATTTTAATATTTCTCATTGAGTAATGCATAAAGTACAGGTTTCCTTTAGCTCTCTTCTAGCACTAGAGGTTTTGGCTTCTTTAATTTTAAATTGCATGCGTGGTGAATTTTTCTTTAACATACTGTTGAATTTGATTTGCTATTATTTTGTTAAGGATATTTACATCTATGTTTTCAAACACGTAAGTCTGTAGTTTTTTTTCTTTTCTTGTGTTGTCCTTGATTGGCCTCAATATCAAGATAATGCTGGCCTTGTTAAATGAGTTTGGGAGTATTTTCTGTTATCAGTTTTTTGGAAAAGTTAGAGAAGAATTGGTATTAGTCATGCTTTAAATACTTGGAGAATTCAGCTGTGAAACCATCAAGTATTGGGCTTTTCTTTGATGGGAAACTATTACTGAATTGATCTTTTTACTTGTTATTGGTCTGTTCAGATTTTCTATTCTTTCATGATTCAGTTTTTATAGGTTGTATGTGTCCAAGAATTTATCCATTTCTTCTAGGTTATCCAATATACTGGCATATAATTGTTCATAGTATTCTCTTAGGATCCTTTGTATTTCTGTGGTATTAGTTGTAATGTCTCTTCTGTCATTTTTCATTATGCTAACGTGAGATTTCTATTTTTTTCTTACTTAATCAAACTAAAGGTTTATTGTTTTTGTTTTTGTTTCATGATTTAAGTTTTATTATCACAATAGATTTAGGGAGTGCAAGTTATTTTGTTATTTAGATGCATTGTATATGGCTGAAGTAAGGGCTATTAGTACACCTGTCACTAGAATAGTGTAAGTTGTATTCAGTAGGCATTGTTTTTATCCCTCACTCCCAGTCCCCCTCTTCTTAGTTTTCAATGTCCATTATGCCATTTTATGACTATATATACCCATTGTTTAGCTCCCACTTATAAGTGAGAACATGTGGTATTCATTTTTGCCTTCTCAAGATACTTCACTTGTTTACAGTCTCCAGTTCCATTCGGGTTACAGCAAAAGACATTATTTTATTCCTTTTTATGGCTGAGTAGTAGTACATGATATTATATGCCACATATCCTTTAACAACTCATCAGTTGATGGGCAATTATGTTGATTTCCTATCTTTGTAATTTTAAATTGTGCTGTGCTTAACATTCAAGTGCAAGTGTCTTTTTGATAACGATTTCTTTTGCTTTGGGTAGATACCCAGTAATGGGATTGCTGAATCAAATGGTAGGTCTACATTTAGTTCTTTGAGGTATCTCCATACTGTTTTCCACAGAGGTTGTACTAATTTACATTCCTACCAAGAGTGTATACGTGTTCCCTTTACACCACATCCACACCAAAATCTATTGTTTTTTTTACTTTTTCATAATAGCCATTCTGACAGCGGGAAGGTTGAATCTCGTGGTTTTAATTTGTATTTCCCCAATGATTACTGAAGTTGAGCATTTTTTCATGTGTTTGTTGACCATTTGTCTATCTTCTTTTGAAAAATGTCTGTTCATGCCTTTTGACCACTTTTTAATGGGGTTATTTGTTTTATCCTTGCTGATTTGTTTGAGTTCTGTATAGATTCTGAATATTGCCTTTTGTTGGATGTATAGTTTGTGAATATTTAATCCCATTCTGTAGACTTTACTCTGTTGATTATTTCCTTTGCTGTTCAGAAACTATTTAGTTTAATTAAGTCCCATTTATTTATTTATTTATTTATTGCTGTATTTGTCTTTGAGGCCTTAGTCATAAATTCTTTGCCTAGGCCATTGTCCTAGACAGTTATTCCTATATTTTCTTCTAGAATTTTTATGGCTTCAGGTCTTACATTTAAGTGTTTAATCCATCTTGAGTTAATTTTTGTATATAGTGGGATACAGGGATCCAATTTTATTCTTCTTCTGTGGCCCTCCAATTTATTGTGCACCATTCATTAAATAGGGCATCTTTTCCACAGTGTATGCTTTTGTCTGCTTTATTAAAAATTAGTTGGTTGTAGATACATGGTTTTATTTCTGGGTTCTCTATTCTGTAACATTGATCTATGTTTTTAATTTTTACCAACACTATTTTGTTTGGTTACTGTGGCCTTTAGTGTAATTTGAAGTCAGGTAAAATGTGACACCTCCATATTTGTTTTCTTTTTGCTTAGGATTGCTTTGGCTATTCGGGCCCTCTTTTGATTCCATATGAAATTTAAGATTGCTTATTCTAATTCTATGAAAAATTATATTTGTATTTTGATGGTAATTATATTGAACCTGTAAATTATTTTAGACAGTATGGTCATTTTAGCAATATTGATTCTCGTAATCCATGAGCATAAGATATTTCTCTATTAGTTTGTGTCATCTGTGATTTCTTTCATCAGTGTTCTGTTGTTCTACCTGTAGAGATCTCTTACCTTCTTGATTAAGTGTATTTCTAGGTATTTTATTTTCTTTGCAGCTGTTATAAATGTTATTGATTTCTTATTTGTACTCTTAGCTTGACTATTATTAGTGTATATAGATAATACTGATTTAAATACATTAATTATATAACCTGAGACTTCACTGAATTCATTTATAAATGCTAGGAGTCTTCTAGAGAAGTATTTAGGGTGATCCAGATATAAGATCATATCATCAGTAAACAGGGATATTTTGACCTCCTCTTTTCTGAATTGAATGCAATCTATTTCTTTCTCTTGCCTGATTGCTCTGGCTAGGACTTCCAGTACTATTTTGAATAGAAGTGGTGACAATGGGCATCCTTACCTTGTTATAGTTCTTGAGGCGAATGCTTTCAACTTGTTCCCACTCAGTATGATGTTGGCTGTGGGTTTGTCATGTATGGCTTTTATTATTTTGAGGTATTGTCCTTCTATGTTTATTTTGTTGAGGGTTTTATCATGAAAAGGTGCTGGATTTAAGGATTTTTTAAAAATTATATTTATGCAGTGCATCGTATTTATTGATTTGCATATGTCGAACCATCCTTGCATCCCTGGAATAAAATGCACTTGAACATGTTGAATTATCTGTTTGATATGCTGTTGGATTCGGTTTGCTAGTATTTTGTTGAGAATTTTTTGTGTCTATGTTAATAAGGCATACTGGTCTATAATTTTATTTTTTTGTTTTTTTCTTTTCTTGGCTTTGGTATCAGGGTGATAGTAGCTTCATAGAATACTTAGGGAGTATTATCTCCTCTCAATCTTTTGGAATAATTTCAGTAGATAATCACCAGTGTAAAGAAAAAAAAAAAACAGCAGCAGGAAGTTAAAATTCACAGCTCTTATAAAACAGTAACACGAGGGAGAAAAAGATATCAACTAGATAGCATTCAGCATGACTGTAACAGTATCTCACATATTAATATTGAATGTAAAGAGTGTAAATGCCCCACCTAACAGATGCGTATTGGTGGAGTGGATAACAAAACACAACTCAAATATATGCTATCTCTAAGATACCCATTTCACTCATAACTATTCTCATAGACTCAAGGTAATTGGGTGGGAAAAAGTATTCCATTTGCAACAAGAAGATATAACAATCCTAAATATATATGCACATAACACAGGATCTCCCAGATTCATAAAGAAAATATTACTAAACCTAACAGAAAACAAATAAACAGCATCATTGTAATAGTCAGGGATTTTAACACTCCACTGACAGACCTAGACAGATCACTGAGGTGCAGAAACTCAATCAAAATATACTGGACTTAAGTTGGACTCAAGAACAAATGGACCTAACAGATATTTACAGAACATTCTACCCATATACTACTGAATATATATTATTCTTCTCAACATGTAGAACATTTTCCAAGATAGCTCATAGGTTAGACCACAAAACAAGTCTCAGCAGATTTTGAAAAATTAATAGTATACCATGTATCTTCTCAGACCACAGTGGAATAAAACCAGAAATCCATTCCAAGAGGAACTCTCAAAACTACAAAAAATAAAAATAAACAACCTACTGCTTAAGGATCTTTGGGTCAATGATGAAATCAAGATGTAATAAAAGCTTTTTGAATTGAATGACAAAGGTTATACAAACTACCAAAATCGCAAGGATACAGAAAAAGCAGTGCTAAGAATGAAGTTCATGGGACTAAATGTCTAAATCAAAAAGACAAGTCACGAGTTACCAATCTAATGACACCTCTCAAGGAACTAGAAAAAGAAGAGCAAAAAAAAAAAAGAAAGAAAGAAATAACCCAAATGAAAGCAGAACTAAATGAAAGTGAAACAAACAGATAATCACAAAGGATCGATAAAACAAAAAGTTGGTTATTTGAAAATATAACAAAAATTGATAGACAATTAGCTATATTAATAAAAAAGTGTTCAAATGACCTCAATCAGAAATGAAAAAAGAAATAACTGTTACCACAGAAATACAAAATTTCATCTGAGACTACTGTGAAAACACTTTATGTACACAAGCTAGAAAACCCAGAGGAAACAGGTATATTTTTGGAAATACAGAACCTCCCAAGCTTGAATCTACAAAAAATAGAAATCCTGAACAGACTAATAATGAGTAAGAAAATTGAAACAGTAATAAAAAGCCTCTTAAGAAAAAAAGTCCACGATCAGATGGATTCACTATCGAATTCTACCAGACCTGCAAAGAAGAACTTGTACTTTTCCTATTGAAACCATTTGTCACTTTTATTTATCTTTTATTAAAAGAAAAAAAAAAACTCTTAGTTTTGTTGATCTTCTCTATCGAATTTTAACTCTATTTCATTTATTTCTGCTGTAATCTTTATTATTCTTTTCCTTCAGTTAACTTTGCAAAATTGTAAAGTTTGCATTGTAACTTTGCAAAATACTAGCAAATTGAATTAAACAGCATGTTAAAAGGATCAAGCACCATGATTAGGTGGTATTTATCACAAGGATTCAAGAGTGTTTCAAAAACTCAAATCTGTAAATATGATACAGCATATTAACAAAATGAGAGACAAAACCCACATAATCTTCTCAATAGTTACAGAAAATGCATTTGAGAAAACTTAACATTCTTTCATGATTAAAAATTCTTAACAAATTACGTATAGAATGAATTCACATCAACACAATAAATGCTGTTTATGACAAACCTACAGCTGACATACACAGTGGTAAAATTGGAAGCTTTTCCTTTAAGGTAACGAAGAAGACAAGATGTCTACTCTTGCTGCTGCTACTCAACACATTACTGGAAGTACTAACCTGAGGAATTAGGCCAGAGAAAGAAGTAAAAGGCATCCAAACCACAAAGAAAGAAATTAAATTATCACTTTTTGCAAATTATATGATCTTATACACAGAAAATTATAGACTCCTCCCCCAAATGGTTAGAACTAATAAACAAATTCAGTAAATTTGCAAGATACAAATTTCATACAAAATAGTTTATGTGTGACTTGGGAAATTGAAATTGAAGATCTAATTTTTGCTAATATATTCCAAAAATTATTTACTATTATATATTGTATTAAGCTAGAGCAGAATTGTATACAAAATAATCCATCAAATTTAGTTACTTAATTAAATTAATTATTATCAGTAACTAGAAGAAAAAAGTGAAACATTACCTTAGAAGTTTTTGGTTAAGGTTAAAGCTGTTGTTTCCCTATTGAACACAAAAAGTTATATGCAAAGTTAACATCAGAAAAAAAAATCACTTCATGCTCACTGTGAAAATAAAATAACAATATGAATACCACTCTAGAATAATGTCTGCACAAAAGAAAAAAGAAAAGAAGCTATACCGGTTCAAAAATAACTAAAATTTCTTTTCTCCAGTAAGCATAAATGTCTATTGGCTCTTTACCAATGACAAGTCTAGCCTTGCTTCTTTTCCCTCATCTTATAGATAAGAATTATTTTAATACCCAATTGTTGAAGTGCCCCTGTTTTTTGACAGCATTCAATCTAGAACAACTCTTTACTTCTTTGAACCCTCTCCAAAATCACTTAAAAAAAGCTAAAACACTGCACCAAGGCCCTTCTAATTCTCTCTTCCTGACACATTCACATTTCCTTTAATGTTTTCTCCTTTACAGAAGATAATAAATTCTGTAAGTTAATAACTTACAGAAGTAAGTTAATAAAGCTTTTGTGACCAAGTTTTCTTCTAGGTTGTCTTTCAGCCTACACTGGCCTTTAACAGAACTTTGCAAAAAAAAAAAAATCTTCTAGTTCGGTTGGAATATAATTTTTAACAAAGAGTGGTGTGTGACAATTTTGCAAAGATTGAAAAGGACCAGATTGTGTAAGGTCAAATAAGTATCATTAATGCTTATTTTCACATTTATCAAATATGTAAGTTAATATATGCATTTTAATAATTGATATCTATATTATTTAATATTTAGTTAATTTGTACTGCATATGTACACACATGAATGTGTGCTTATGGATGTCAGTTCTAATTTTCTTTTTAGTGCATTAGGGTTTAGTATGTTGCCTCAATGCCACCCTATATGTTTACTTAGTTTTATTATTCTAATTGCAGTTCAATGTGGCCACGTGTCATTATAACAATGTAAGTCTAATTTTTTTGTAATCCACTATAATTAATGGATGTAATGATGCCACTGTTTCACAAGTCTTAAACAGGATATTTCCTGTCACCTGGTCTCAAGTTGAAAATTACACACTGCTGTCAACAGTGCAGCACTAGTATATAACAATGCCGAACTTCAAGGTTACCAGTCTGCAAGGAAAGAAACCAAAAAAATAAAACAACAACAAGAAAAAAAACAAACAAACAAAAAAAAAAAAAAACAAAGCATGTGTCATCCATAATATCTTATAAAGTTATCCAGAAAATTTTAGAGTTTGTTAGAGAATACACAAAATACTGGCCTTATTACTTCAATTTATCTTGGAAATGAGAGCAAATGGAGTTGAAAATGTTACCCTCATTAATACCATTAAGGGCAATACTCTGGAAATTGCTTTTTTGGAAGAATTAATGTTGGGTGTTTCTATCCATGGAAACACAGAGTTACAGCTTCTTGCTGAATGACTACAAAGCCTTAACACATAAAGGTCAGGTGATTTTCAGTGATCTAGCCAATGAAAGGCTAATGTTTCAATCCACCAGCAGTGCCAAGAGCATTGAATAATACATAGCATCATTGAGTTGTTTAATCTATTGACTCAATACTGGGGTTGGAATATGAAAGGGTCAGACAAATAAGGCTGAGACAGATTTATAGAGGGGAAAGAAGCCAGGGAGTAGATTAATTGGGAGTAGATCCTTTCTTTGAAGATATTTGTGGTGACTATCTTCTATTGTTCTATTATTTTTTAAAAATGAGGAGACTTTCACCCACTGTTAAGCCATCTGTCTCTAAGAAACAAAAATTTCTGGGGAAGCAACAATTCTTCACGAGCAAGAAATGAAAATGACATAATTATTACTTCTTCAGTAATTACACTACTCTCTAAGGAAATAAATGCCTACTAATCAGATTTCCAATGAGCCCCTTACTCTTTAGAAAGAGAATACCTGAGTGGTAGGGCCAAAAATATCTTGTCCTTGCTACCACAAAAAAACTATAAACACCCTGATTCTTTCAAATACAATGAACTCAGATATATCTCTGGCCCATGTTTTCGAAGTCTCTGAAACCACCTGGAACACCATAGACTACTGTTGTCCACTGGGAACAGACACTCTCCCACACCAGGAAAACTCTTCAGAGAGGTAGAGCCTTTCATCCTTCCAAACCTGGTTGTAGGACCAGACTGCACATCTGGACCAGAATTCTCTCTCAGATGGTCAATAACCTATGCTGTGAATTCTTTTCTCGAGAAGCTAAAAGCCTCCTGAAACCAATTTTTTTTTAAGTGTTGATTTAAAACACAACATGTCCTGTATCTTAATCCTGACAATCATCATGAAACAAACTTTCTTTCTGGTCTTTTCTCTTCCTCTCTACTTTTATCACCATAGTTATTTTGCATTTCACTGTTTTAACCCAACTGCTAATTCTTCCTTTCTAAATTCATAATCAAACATTGCAAAGTCACTGGAATCCACTGTAGATAGGAGAAATATCTCATTCGTTGGTTCAGTGGAAAGAGTGGATAGGTTAATGAACCTAAAGGCATGTTCAGAGGATGAATATGAAGCGGCCAGCCAAGAAGAAGTCTTGCAAAGGAATTAAGTATATTTGAAATTTTCTAATGTTAGCACTACAAAAAAATCTAATTTATGACAAAATTACAAACTTTGTTTCAGTCAGATTATTAAATCAAAACTTGTCATCAGTTTAATTCTTCTCAATCGCCACCCATTCTATTTTTTATATATAGTTTTTATTATCTGGAGGAAGTCACATATTAATATGTTAAAGGAAAGCTAATAATCCTAGAAAGTCAAGAGAAAGCAAGATATGATTACCTTATCTGTTAAAGTAGGGATCCATAAACTTCAGCCTGGAGACAAAATCCAACCTCCGGTTTTTTTTTTTTTTTTTTTTTTTTTTTTTTTTTTTTTTTGGTTTCTAAATAAACTTTATCAGAACACAGCTATGCCCATTAAATTATCTACTGTATTTGGCTGCATTCACACCAAGACAGAATCGAACAGTCTCGACAAAAACTGGCCTGCAAAGCATAAAATATTTCCTATCTAGTCCTTTACCAAAATAAATGTTTTGACCTTTGTAATAAGGAAATGTTTTAATAGAATCCCAAATTCAAAGTATTTCTAAAACCGTGTCAACATTTTAGTTTAAAGAAGACTTTCTACATATGTAGATTTTAGTGTACTGTAATAATATCATCATGACAAAGTTATGGCACGAAAACTAATGATGTATAATTTGGGCAATAATGTTCCTATTTAAAATGGCTATTTAATTTTTATGATAAATAAATCTTAGTGTCAAATCAATATAAAATATATTCATTTCAAATATCCCCCCTATAAGGCAAGATCAGTCCAGGGTTACAAACAGGAGGAAAAGCTCTATCTGTACTCTTAGGGATTATTGCCTGCTAATAAAGTTTTTCCCATTATTTTCAGATACTTCTGTGACTAGAGTGCCAATACTTACTGTCGAGGTCCTTATAATTGTGTCTTTCTACCTTTCTCCTATCTCTCTCAAAATAACTGGTCTTTCCTTCTTGCCATAGCTGGCTCTGCTTTACCCTGATGCTAAAATTTTTGCCATAGGAGATGATGTTTTTGGAACTGTGTCTTATAATTGTTCCATCTTTTACAACCACAGAAACTGGATCTTGCAGCATGGGGTACTGTAGCCTCAGAGATCACTGTTGATCCATAGCATATATTAACCAACTGGACTCATTTCACTGAGGTTCCAATGTGTGCAATTTGTCCTGATTCTGATGCTTATTAGGTGTCGCTCCATGAATCAGTATCAAACGTGTTTAGGACAGGATGTGTCTTAGGAGTTTTGCAGAGCTTTGCCCTGAAGGAATATGTGAACGTGTCAGTTTGCATTTCAAATGCTGTTACACACGGAAGGGTGTCTCTGAAAGACAGTAGCGGCTGTATGCCACAAGGCGCCGCGTTTCTCAGACCTAAAGGTTTGGATTTGCTTTGTAAAGCACAAGTGAATCTGTTAAAAACTACAGGCTGGGAGCTGACAAAGGAGTGCCCTCCGGAACAGACAGCAGACAGCTTCCTGAATGGCTAAAGCAAAGCTCTTGTTTAAACCACTCTAGACTACCTGTCTCCATTCACAATAACCTAATAAACATGGAGCCAATACATCTCTGTTTACCCCCTCTGTTAAATGATAAACTTACCCT
Source organism: Indri indri (assembly GCA_004363605.1). Classification (NCBI taxonomy): domain Eukaryota; kingdom Metazoa; phylum Chordata; class Mammalia; order Primates; family Indriidae; genus Indri; species Indri indri. The sequence goes on along the minus strand of RJWJ010000454.1, from coordinate 171,991 downwards.
AGAATTTAGAAGTTAACCTTTGAAAGACTTTGTAACTGTTTGCTCACGTAGATAGAATTTGTTAAAGAATCTGTAGAAGCCTTCCGTAGAAGCCTTTTGAAAATCTGTTAACCTGAGAGGAACTACCTGCTGTTATGTAAATCTGTTACTCTTGGCAATTATTGACTATTTCCTATAAGTTACCATGTAAGACCTCATTCAGGGCTTTTTTTGGAAACCAACAGAGAGGTCTGAGCCCCCTGAGCTCCTGCTTTGCCTATAATCTTTATAAACTTATAAAACTATATCTTTGTCTCAGTGTATTCTTTTATTTCTTCCATTTTCCATTTTTCTCTATCATTTTCTTATCCCTTGCAACTCTACCAAAGGGACCCGGCTTTTTGTGGGGAGCACTGGCCACGTTCCCCGCAATTAGGGATCCCTATTTTTTGTCTCTGTGTTAGAATATTCCATTGTTCTCAGAACAATTTTATGTTTCACTTGAATATTTTATAGTTATTTCAGATTTCGTCCCCACTGATACTTTCCACCCATAGTAACCAGATACAAGTTCACCAGAGCTGATCTTGGAGATAATTCTAATGAGAGATATACTGGTAAATTCAAATATACTTTCTCTTCTGTTTTTCGAGCCAATGTTATTGTATCAAATTGACTTACCATATTCACTTTTTTCTTAAAATTAGTTAGTTTCCCAGGGATTTCCTTTTTTAGGATTGGATCTCCAATAGACTGATGGCAATTTTCACTAACTATCCACCAATTCTCAGTTTTTATTACCAGTGACAAACTTAATTTAGACTCATATAAAACTCCTTCCGTACAGCCTCTTTAGGAAGAGAAGGCTACTGACATTTAAATAGTAGGATTACGCAATCTTAAAACATATATAAGGTTCCCAAACTGTGGGGGAAAATTAAATATTAGGAGCTTTACTAAACAATAGAGAAAGATTATGAGTCACAGAGTATTATCTGAATGCAGTGCAATAATTACACATAAAATTAGTTCAGTATTTATTAATAGTTTCTTTTGTTTACAGTTGGATGCAATTTAATTTAATCAATAAATACTTACTGAATATCTATTTTACAATATTTTGCAATGTTTTAAAGGAAAAATAACCAGCTTTGTTTTCAAGCCACCTAATCTGTCCTATTACTGTAGTTGTATATAACATAAAAGAAAAGCAAAATACTATGTGAGGTCCAAAGGAGATCATATACATTCGAGGATGCTCAGAATAACTTAATGTAGAAACTTGTGTTTGAACTGTGTTGTGAAGAATGGGTAGAATTTTAAAAACCAGAACTGTGAGTGAAATAGGCTATGCAGATGCCCAGTCATTTAAACAAAGGTTTGGAGTTTGAGATTTCACGATGAATTTAGAATGGGTGAACAGCTTGGCTTAACTAAAATATCTAGAAATGAAGAAGTAAGAATAGAATAAAAATGGATACTATAGGTTGAGTATACCTTATCTGAAATGCTTGAAACAAGAAGTGTTTTGGATTTTGGATTTTTTTCTGGTTTTGGAATATTTACATATATATATATATATATATGTATGTATATATATATATATATATAAAAATGAGATATCTTGCGGATTGGACCAAAATCTAAGCTCAAATCTCATTAAAACTCATTTATGTTTTGTATTTACCTTATACACATAGTTTGAAGGTAATTTTATACAGTATTTTAAGTAATTTAGGGGATGAAACAAAGTTTTGACTGCAATTAATCACATGATGTCAAATGTAAAATATTCCACTCGTGGCATCATATCAGTGCTCAAAATCGTTTGGATTTTAGAGCATTTTGAATTTTGGATTTCTGTATTAGGGATGTCGAACCTGTACAGGGTGACTTGAATGCCAAGAGAATGTTTTTCTCAATGTGTAATGAATTTTAGAGTTGCTGAAGCATTTTTTAGACAAAAGAGTATATGATCAGAATTTTTTAAATGATTAGAAATAGTTGGATGCATTATTCATGTAGAGGTTAATGTTTTATTTATTCCATTAATATATCTGTCTTTAGTTTCTGTTGAGAATAAGATCATGGGAGAGGTTGCTGGTATGAAATTATTATAAAGGAGCTCTAGATCAGGAAAGTGAGAAATAAAGTATTTCTGGGCTATCACTACTTCAATAATGTTATGTACTATGATGTATTTATGCTATAGAATAAACTAACAGCACCTTTTGTGCTTCATAAATGGGTCCATACCTCTATACTTCATAAACTGGTCCATAGCTCAAAGTCATAACTGACCAAATGGCATACTTCCTGAAATCATTCATCCAAGGGGGAAATAGCAGTAATAATGGAAGCAATTGGGTAGAGAATAGGATTTAAGACTTCAAACATGCTTAAAGTTCAAATAAATTTATTCATTTTTAGTCTCTTGATAGCTTTAATAAACTCTTTTAAAAATTAAATTCAATAGTCAGGAAAGTGTCATATGATGCTAATAGTTATGAAAGATATTTGATTTTAATATAAAATATAGTCAGTGTAAACATATGGAATCTTGCAACTCTTATTTATGAACAGCTCTAAATTTCATTATTTTTCAGCTTTTTCTTGTCTCTGTTTTAGATTACAGACAGGCAGTTGATGATTTTACAGCTTTTACTTCTTTCCAGAAAGCAGGATTTCCTGTATATTGCATTGTGAAACCATAATATACCGGTTTCTTAATGAAAAATATTACTTCCAAGTCTCCCTTCATTCTAATCTGAAAATTAAATTAGTGGAGAAAATTCCTAAGCGTGTGGTCAACAGAATCAAAAACCACCTTTTGAAAAGGGCTATATTTACTTGTGAAAAAAACATGTTTCATACTGAGTCAGTATCAGAGAAAGAAAACTATATATTTTGGGTAATGTAGCAGCTCCGGAACCAGATCTTCCACTTTTTTATTTTTTTTCTTTTTGTTGTTGCTATTCTTTGTTGAAATCTCTCTTGTCTCCATCTGCCAACTCCTCAGTATCTTTCTCTCTCTTTATGCCTAGATTCACAGGGGTTGGCCCTGAATCAGCATATCTCAGTGGTCAGCTGATGATTCTTTAGAGGTTTAGAGATTTCTTAAATGACTTGATCCAGTTAAGTCTCCCATGCTTTGCCAATGAAATCTGTGTATGCATTGGAGCATAACACAACTACTCAGGTGGTTGTCTCTCAATCCCCAGTCTAATGAGGAGACTAAAGCAGTGCTTTGCAACCTTTGTTTTGGAGGAATACAAACATTTTATCCTTGTTAAGAAATATATTTTTTAAAATTTAGAACAAAAGCTGATAAAAAATATACAGAAACACCACGGAGAATTATCTCCACAAATATCAAATGGAATATAAATATGTATATATGAGAGTTATGGGGATTTCTACAGGAATAATTTGATCTCTTTTTTTTTTTGAGCAAGTAATTGAAAAATAAAAGTATACAGTACTCATACTAATCATTAAATAAAAGAAAATATTAAACAGGATTATAACAACTCTGATAAATATTCCAAAATTGACTATGAACTTGCTTTCACCTTTGTCATTCAATATTTTCTGAAAATACTAGCAATAAAATAAAAAAAAAAACATAATATAGAACAGGAAATATATTAACATGGACTACAGTCAAGAATCAACATATTCAGATGACTGTTATTACGTGCGCTCAGGGGAGACACTAATGCATATGACTTGATGCAGCCCAGTGATTACCAGTAGAAGGCTGAGGCACTTATACATACAGCATTCTTTGTTCATCCAAGGTGAGTTGCATTTGGACCTGGGTATAGCTGGATGCACTATGGTTCTGGTGTCAGAAGAGAGAAGAAGAGCCTTAATTGTTCTTCACTTTTTATGACATAAACATAGAGCTTACTGGCATTAGAAAAATAAAAATTTAAACTCAGGCACTGGACAGAGCTACTTAGACAAGTGTTGGTAAATGTCAGAGCATTATCTAGAGATGTTGGTTGTATTCTCTGACTTGCCAGAGGAAAAGTTACTGGTCATCCCTTAAGGAAAAGAAAAGCCAACAGCCTAGCCAACTTGTTCTTAGACAATTCAGCAAGAGCTCCCTGGTCAGTTTTAGGCCAATCATGCTCATCTATTCACAGTAATACAGTATCTCACCTAGAAAATAACAAGAACAGGGTTTCAAAATTATTAGATAAGAAGAGCTTTACAAGGGGTAAAAAACATTATTAGAGAAAAAACAGTATAACAATAATTGGTCTTGAGACTAACTAAACCCGTTAAAAATAAATTGTACATAGTCATAAAAAATAACAATTTATTGACTGCTAACCAAGCACACCATTTTAGTATCTTTATATATGTTATCACAAGACAAACACAAGCCTCAGAACCGTGCTTCATGGAAATTCTTAATATAGATGATAAAGCAGTGGTATAGAGATGTTATATAACTAGTCCAAAAAGCACATTCTAGTTAGCAATAGAATATTCAAACTCTAGGTATTAAGGTTGGTGCAAAAGTAATTGCGGTTTTGAACCACAAATTTTAAATCATTATAACTAGACTCAAACACATCTTCATTAATCAAATGGGAACCATTACAGTCAACACTTTTTTGCCAACAAGAAATATGTTTGTTTATTCCTGCAGCATAAAAATCTGTGCTTCAGGATTCAATGAACTCTTGGAAAGCATTTTCTGCATCCTTCTAGTTGTGGAAGCATTTTCCCTGCAAAAAATTGTTGAGATGCTTGAAGAAGTGGTAGTCGGTTGGCGAGAGGTTACATGAATATGACAGATGAGGCAAAAGTTCGTAGCTCAATTTGTTCAACTTTTGAATCGATGATTGTGCCACCACGTTTGGGCATTATTGTGGAGAAGAATTGGGCCGATTCTGTTGATCAATGCCAGTTGCACGTGTTGCAGTTTTTGGTGCATCTCATTGATTTGCTGAGCATACTTCTCAGATGTTCAGAAAGCTGTAGTGGTCAGATGGGCAGCTGACCACCAAACAGTGACCATGACTTTTTTTTGGTGCAAGTTTGGCTTTGGGAAGTGCTTTGGAGCTGCTTCTTGGTCTAACTACTGAGCTGCTGCAGCCGGTTGCTGTATAAAATCCACTTTTCATCGCACATCACGATCTGAGAAATGGTTCATCGTTGTTGCATGCAGTAAGAGAAGATGACACTTCAAAACAATGATTTCTTTTGATTTTCAGTCAGCTCATGAGCACCCACTTGTCAGACTTTTTTACCTTTCCAGTTTGCTTCAAATGTTGAAAGACTGTAGAATGGTAGACCTTGAGTTCTTGGACAACTTTTTGTGTAGTTGTAAGAGGATCAGCTTCGATTGCTCTTAATTGGTCGTTGTCAACTTCTGATGGCCGGCCACTGCGCTACTCATCTTCAAGGCTCTGGTCTCCTTTGCAAAGCTTCTTGAACCACCACTGCACTGTATGTTCCTTAACAGTTCCTGGGCCAAATGCATTATTGATGTCGTGAGTAGTCTTCGTTGCTTTACAACCCATTTTGAACTCCAATAAGAAAATCAATTGAACTTGCATTTTGTCTAATATTATTTCCATAGTCTAAAATAAATGTAAAATAAACAGCAAGTAATAAATAATTAACATAAAAACATAATGCACATTAAAATGATGTATAACATAACCACATTTATTTAATACTGTATCTCAATAGCAGACATCAAATTTCCACAATGCTAAAACCGCAATTACTTTTGCACCAACCTAATACTTAATAGATTCTTTACTCTTTTTTTGAGAATTTTTCTGAGCTTATAGATGTAGATGATTTTTATAGATACAAATTTTAAAAAGCCACACCTCAACACTTCATGCATTTTTCCAGAATTATGTTCCCCAAACAAGGGTGGTTTTGTTGTGATGTCTAGAAGATTCTCATAACCCATTTTTAAACTTCTGGTGAGCTCCTTAGATTAACTGGTTCAGAAAATTGCAGCTCAATCCCTTATGAATAATACTAAATGAGCATTTCCCCCACTGATTACAAATACACTATAGGAAAAACTAAGGACAAAACAATATTCCTTAGAAAATTGCTGTGAAATACAAGAAGTAATTCAAATTCTAAATTCAAGGTGCAGGAAAGATCTGGCAAGTCATTAGAGAAATTAAATCACAGTTTCTAGAATCCAGTAAAGAACAGAATTTTTGAAACTACTAAAATTTTCAGTTTTATTCCCATAGCCTAATCTAGTTTATTATGCCAGGCATAAAGATTAAAAACAAAATATTAACTATTAGAGACACAGAAAGGAGATTCAATACACATATCCCAGGAGAAGACAACAAACACAATAATGATATTGAACAAATATATTTAAAGTGTTTAAGAAAAGCATTTTGAAATTAGAAATAAGAAAAATGAAGATTAATCTATAGATCAAAATGCCTAGAGAAGTTTGATTCATCATGCTGACATTAAGACATACTTTTGGGAAGTTGTGAGACTTAAAAATGAGTGGATTAATAAAATATGGTCTATGTATACAATGGAATACTACTCAATTAGAAAAAATGGTGGCGATCCAGCACTTCTTATATTTTCCTGGATAGAGCTTGAGCCCATCCTCTAAAGTGAGGTATCACAAGAATGGAAGAATAAGCACCACATGTACTTGCCATCAAACTGGCACTAACTGTTCAACACTAAGGTGCTCACACAGCAGTAATATTCATTGGAGGTTAGAGGGATGGGGGTGGGTAAACTCACAACTAATGGATGTGGTGAGCATTGCAGGAGGGGAAGAGCATGCCTCAAATCCTGGTTTGGGTGAGGCAAAGTCATAACATGTAACCTAAATGTTTGTACCCCCATAATATCCTGAAATAATAATAAAAAAAAAGAACAAGAAACATTGAAAACAGAAAAACAAAATAAAACAAGACACAATCACTTATAAAGAAAAATAGTCTAGTTTCAGGTAAAATATTTTTTAAAATGAGATTTTTACATTACATGATTTAATAATTCTTTTTCTACTCTGAAGAATTATTATTCTGTATACATAGGCTATAACCAATAAAAATTGTGTTATTGATATACGCTGTGCCTGGGAACTTTTAAATGGTCTTAGTCTACTAACATACCACTCAGAAGGAACACGTAAACATAAATTTTCATTGCCTTCAGAAGAGAAACCCAGATCCTGATAAACCCTCGCAAGACCAGGCTCGGCCTCCTAGAAACATCCAATTTTGATATTCTCCTGGGGATGGGAAACAACACAGGGAGATTTGTGTATCATCAGCTTAGAGAAAATTGCTCAAAATGGGAAGCAACTTATATTGCTAATGGAGGGAGGGAGGGAGAAAGAAAAGCCTCAAAGACAGGACTTTGGGAAACGTCTAAAGAGGGAAAGAAAAAGCAGAGTCAATAACAGAGGCAGAAGGAGACACTGGAAAGTAGAAAAGATGATAAAGAGAAAGAAAACCGAGAACGAGGGATGGTCAATATAGTTATGCACTATAATGAGCATTAAAATAGTTGAAGGCCAAGCGTATGAGTTTGATTGTTTTTTTCTTTTAAATGATTTATTACATGTTCCTAGGGATTGAATGCTGCCAAAGAGCACAGTAGGGGTAATCTGAGGGCAGAAAAAGAGGGGAAATGGGAAGCACTGGACAGAAGAAGAGAATTCCAAAGATTCTAATGTTGTTATTTCCCTTTCTATTACAAAATGTCCCTGGAGTAGTATTATTTCCAAACTATATTACTACTAGTTAACATGACATAATTTTTCAAGTAAAAAAAATTGAGTTTTTTTTTCCATCTGATTATATGAGTGCATTACATTCTTCTGTTCTGCTAAGCTATTTGAAGAACTCATCTTTTGCTTTTAAAAAAAATTCCCAAAATAGCACATGAATAAAATTAGGTTGTGTCATGAATTGAGGTCGCTATATAACATTTTTATTTTGACATTACTTCATACATGGCAGATGTTTTGACAAACACACGTATTATCTCTGTGTGTTCCTCTCTGTCCTTCCCCTTGCTAACATCTGCTGACAGGCAGTGATCAGTGTTAGAACAGCTCCTCTGGTGCTAAGCATCTATCCAGCAGGCTCCCAGCAATCTACAGGCAAAACAAAAATCTTTTCTTGCATAGGTGAATAATTAATTAAACACTGGCAAGTTTGTTCTGCTGTTCTTGCTATTAATAAAACTGAAAGGAAAATAATTTAACCTGTAATGATATTTTTCCAGAACAAACAAGGGCCACATGTAAATGAACATTAGCTTTAAAGTGCAATCTTATCTGCTCATCTGTTAGAAAAATGCTGACATTATTGTAGTAAAAAAAAAAAAAAAAAATTGCCCTTTGAATTGTTATCATTGTCATGTAGGATTTATTAAACACTGATATAGTTTTATTGAGCTAGGTCTTCTCCAAGCAAGTTTTATAAGCCCTGACATTTAAGAGCTATGATTTTAAACCAGCCAATGTTGATAAAGTTGATTGTAAAATGCTGGTACTTGTAAAAGAGAAATTAAAAAATTGGATGAGGGAAAGGAAGTAATATTGAGGGCAGAGCAGGAAATAAAATAACCCCGAGTGTTTAGCTCTAGGAGAGATAAAGCTGAGGTAAAACAAGAACTTTTAGTCCCAAAATTATCTAACCCTGGAAGTGTACCCTTATTTAAGAGATTAACAAAAGTAGAGAAAGATGATGAATCCAGGTCAGGATGAAGCAAGCTATGCAAGTCACAGCCATAATCTAACATAAGGTTATCCCATGCAGAAGTAAAATTGCATAACTATTTGTATGTGGGGATGAGGTTGAGGAAACTCCTAAGACTTTTCTGAAATTCTTCATCTTTGATCATCAGTGGTCAGCAATAAGTATTTTAATTACAGTTTCAATAGATTTTTCTTTGTTGAGTGTCGAAGGTATTCCCTCAGCAGATAATCTCCATGAATAGTGTGATGGAGTAGAAAAAACTGAAAATCTAAAATCAACTTAGGCTGTACTACAAATCTTCTTAAAAATACATCCAGCTCAGGTATCATGTGCTTTTTCACATACTGAGTTGTTCATACAAATTAGAAGAAAAGCAACTAGACACTAACAACTAAAATCTGCTAAGTCAAGGAAGAAATATATGCAGTGCCACTTTCTTTTTTCTTTCTCACTCAATGGGTTCTGTTCCTACCACTACTTCCTTCAAACTGAAGTGCCTTCAGTGATTCTTAAAAACTCTCTTTAAAAAAGCTCAAGTAGCATTTTCCTTTGACTGAAGCTTAATTCATGTCAATGCTTCAGCTTCAACTTTTCCTGCCACTTGCAATATATTACATATGCATACATATATGTTCGTATATAAACAAATATACATACATGTATCTGTGTATATACATACGTATATACACACACACTGCTGTTATGAAAATTCTGTCAACCATGTGAAAATGAGTTATGAAAGTCATTATGTGATAACTTTCTGTAAAAACAAAGCACTTAAAGACAGTTTATTTTTCTTTCATAAAGTAGACTAGTCTTCAGAGCTTTCAAATTGCTGTATGCCCATAATATGCAGTTATTAAAGATTAAAGGAGTTATAAGATAGTATTAGTTTTACTTGAAGAAAGTCTGCTAAATGCCCTAGGAAAACTTCTGGGGCATTATTTGAATGAAGCCACTATTGTCCCCCAGTCTAATAATCAGTTTCCTAGCTATGATAGTACTCACAGAGACTTATTCTTATAGGAGTTGTCTCATATCACCAATACTCACAAAGACTGATTAAAAAACCATAATTTCAATTTTACCTTATAATGATCAGTGTAAAGTTTATAACAAATGAATGTTGAATTGTAAGCATTTTTTCTCTCTCTAAGAAATCTATCTTGAAAGTTAAGTTTTAATCAGCAAGTTAAGAATGAACTCAGAAGAGAATTCATTTATATTATGTATATGTCAATGACATCTAGCTGTCTACAGTGCAGAATACTTGTACTTTCACAGTGAGAATATATACCTGCTAAGCATATCCTTTCTTAACAATCTATTGAATAGGACATTTTTTCCTTTGCATATTTGTAAATGGGAAATGCCAAATTTTGCTTCTAACACCCCTACCTTCTTCTTGCATGCTAAATAACATCTCTTCTTCAAATACTGTAACACAAATAGTTAGATAGAGCCTGTTTTCAGGCCAATTGTCCTTTTGCAAATTACCCTATATGTACCTATGATTAAGTAAATATTTTATTTTGGGCAACTTACTGCAAATGTTAACTCTTTCATACCATGAAGAGGAAATCAGGGTCAGAAAAGGAGTAGAGTTCTCCTCCAATGTTCTTCCATTCAATCCCATTAAGACAAACCATTTATTAAAGAATTCTCTGGGCTGGAAGACTTACAAAACAGTCTGACAGCCCTTAGCATATTCTGTTTTCTAATTCCATCTATAAACTTCAAGAGACTGATATATTTAAACTTTCTTCATGAGAAAACTCTTCAAATATAGCATATTAGTGTGGCCTACTAATGCAACAGGAAATGAAATTTTCCTTCTTTTTTTCACTTTAACCTTTCATAATGCAGGACATATACCTGGCTAGAACTCTTCACCTGGAATATGTTAATAGGTTATCCCTCTGCTTTAATTAATTGAGTTAGATGCTTCTTCACCTAAGCGAGACTATCTAAATGTGAAACACAATTGCATACTTTTAATTACTATTTTTTAATCTAAAGGACAATATGAAAATAAAAACTATCTTACAGTTGAGGGGTAAAGATAGAAAAGTCATAAAGATCAAAGACAGTGAGGAACATTGTCAAGCCTGGGCTTCTAATTGCTGAGTTAATGAAAATGAGTTATCAAAGATGATCCAACATGTAATAGACAATATGACTAGAAGAAAAGTAATCATATGTCAGTTATGACTTTAATATCCAATTTTATTCTGAGCACTTTTATCTCTATTCCCTGTAGAGATAGTGAGTGATAGTTAAGAGAAGAAGAGAGAAACTTTGATTTTCTTTGAGAAACTTAAAACTGAAGTAGGAATGTAGTTTACTGTTTCTGAATTTGGTAATAAAAAAGGTCTAAAGCAATTCGGTGATGATCGGATTCAGATATATAAGTCATAATTATATATTTATAAATTCCCTAATTTGTAAGTTGGTAAGCATGCTATATTCTAATTTAAAATATTTATACTTTCAACCACATTATCTGCACTTTTATGTTTATACCAAACAATGAGATAGATAAACAAAACTAAAGATGTGGCTTATTAAAAAGAAAGCCAAAAAAATCCCATTAAATATAATTTTAATGGCAAATAGATCTTAAAGTGGAAATATATGTAGTGCACACAATAAAAAATACCCAAATCTACTGAATTTAAATTGATTTTTTTACATATTAAACTGCTTAAAAATGATTTTGGGATTGGTAAAATATATTTCCAGATTATTTTTAAGCAGATTGTCAGATACTTTTTAAATCAAAAAATTAGGTTCAGATGACAGATTACAGTTCAAAAATCTATGAAGAAAAGTATATTTGTGGGAAAGGCTATGACTGATATTCAGAATGAACAGATTATAACTTACTATAAAATAAATGGATTTTTACATAATTAAAATTTTATTATATTTATTTTGCCGCAAATGTAATTTATTTACTAAAACATCACATAAATTTTTAGGTAACCTATGCTATTTAACAGAAGATAAGGATTTGATAGGTCTCTAGGAATATAGATAGATGTGTATATTTTCAAATTTTGGAGTAATAGGAAGTTCAAACATTGTTTTTAATTTTAGGAAAAATCTATGAATAGAATTTAATTAAGTATGTAATAGTGGAAATGTGCCTATAATCTTAACATAGGTAATAATTCATCAAGTTATTCTCTGTGATCTCATGAAAGTTTGTGACAGATAAAATCATTTTAAAATTAAATATATGATATATAATGTTACCTGTCATTTAGAGTACATATTTAAAGCTTTTGGAGAAAAACTCAGCCACATTAGGCATGTTTTTACTGATATAGCTTTACAGTTAAGATTTGTCAGCATTGCTTTGTTAAATTAAATTAAAGTTGGCCTAAAGTTTCCTCCCTATGTAGCAAACTATAACCTAGCTTAATAAGTAAAAAAACCTGTGACATAACTTGAGAATATATTTTTGTAACAAGTAACTCAGATTCAGTAAATCATAGCAGCCAAGCTTTCAGCAGATGATAGGCTGCAAACTACTCAGACATGTCCAAAGAATCCAAACACCAATCTGTAACCAGTGGGGCTATTTTCGTATGTTGATTTCTTTTTTCTGTCTATAACTACTGCCTGTCTAGGTTGCTGGGTAGAGCTCTCTGAATCCTTACTGAATTAGGATACTGTTCAATTCATGAATCATTTCTTTGCTCAAATAAATTGTTAAATTTAATTTATCTAAAGTTTTTCTCTTAACACTTTGCAGCTTTTATCTCTCATAATTTTTTATATTATAATTTATTGTATTTTAGTAAAAACATATAACATGATATCCTATTCTCTTAACAAATTTTTTAAGTCTACCATACGTTATTTTTACCTATGAGCACAATGTCATGCAGTATATCTCTCAAACTTTTTCATCTTGCATAACTGACACTTTATGCACATAAACAGCAACTCTCTATTTCCACCTCCCTCATCATTTGGCCACCACCATTCTACTTTTAATACTTCTATGAAGTTTGTCAACTTTAGATACCTTATTTAAGTGGAATCATGTGGTACTTTTTCTTCTGTGATTGGGTTATTTCTCTTAGAATAATGTCTGTAAGACTCATTGATGTTTTCGCATATAACAATATTTCTTTTTTAGGACCAAATAATATGCTGTTATATGTATATACATTTTTTTATCCATTTATCAATTGATGGACATTTGGGTTGCTTTCACATCTTATTGTGAATAATGAATAAAATAAAAGACAAACATTCTCTACTTCTGAAGTATTAAATATTAGGGCTGAAGTAAGGTTATATTCTAGAGATACATTATAATAAATGAGGACCACATCAGTGGCTGAAATAAAACACTCCAGTCACACAGCTGGAAAATTTTTCCAGTGTATATGCATTTGATATGGAAGATTACACTACAGCAAAATTCTTAACTGGGGATGATTCTTAACTGAGGAAGGGGTGTGGCTTTCACCATGAAAGTGGAAATTGGCCCCACACCAAGGCAATGTCTGGATTTTACTGAAAATGATACAATAAAATTAAAATAAATCATTTGGCCAAGGGGAAGCCTGTTTCTCAGGACTGACCACAACTCTTTGCCTCCATTCTTAATTACTGCCTCAATATTTTCTCTACCAATATCTTGTATAATCAGGAAAACTGAAAAAAAATAATGATAAAAATATTTTTACCAAAAATATATTCTAATATTTACTGCAATGTTTACAGGTGTTGACTGCAATTAAAAACTATTTTAGATACCAATAATACTGGCATAATAAACTGAAGTAGGATTTCTTAATCAACCAACTAATTAAATATGAGCAAATGGAAAAAAAAATGGTGAGCGCTGTGGGCATCTTATCTATTCTGATTGCTTTATGGCAAAAATATGTACAGTATTTTATTTGCTACTTATCTTTCTATAATTTCTAGAGTGTGTTATTTTATTTTCAAATCTAGCATTTCTAGAATGTGTTATTTTATTTTCAAATTTATGGAACTGATTTTTAATATATAGTAAATATCCATTGATAAGATCAATACTTGCTGACATAAAGTGATCATTGTCCTGGATTTCCTATAAATGAAAGCATGACCCAAAAGATGATATGATAATATATTACTACAGAACACAATCTCAGGAAATAGAAGTGAGGATATTCATAGCATGAGAATGAAAAGGAAGAACATGTGAAGGCATATCACTTTTTTCTTATGTATAAATATAGACATATGGTTGCATATGAGTATAAGAGTATACATTAATCTCCAAGAAGACCAATTATAATAAACCTATTTCCAATTGAAAATAATATGATAATTGGAATCAGAATTTCAGAAATATGTTATTCTATTGTTTTTAAATATGTCAAGTAATGTTACGTTCAATTATTACCTAGCAGTTCCTTGAAGATATATATTTATATTTCAGTTATAACCTCACAGTAATTTTTTCTTCTTTTGTTTTAAAGAGAAGAAAAAACATTCACAATATTTAGATGATTTTTTTTATAGTGTGGAAATTCAGCAGGGTTTGTATATATGCAAACACATACATGTGTACATATGCATATGGAAATTTAAATAAGTTGACTTAGAAAATATGATAGAACTTAACAATAAAACTATAATCAAGAATATTCCTAGAAAGAGGAAAAAATATGAATACTTATAGAAATGTAAAACAAAAACTGCAAAAACACCTTTAAAATTTTATACTATAATTTTCCCCAAATCTTGCCTATAGTGACTGTTTATATTTTCCTCTCACTGCCCATTGAATTTGCATTTTCAAATATTTTATTTAATAAACTCTGTTTGTTTGATAATAGTAATTTTAACTTAAGGACAAATCACTTGATAAGGTATCTAATAATAAATTTAAATATAAAGTAAATTAATCCATTTATAATAGTTACTATACGAATTAATTTACATATATTTTTCACATATACATTTTATGAAATATACAAAACAAATGAGAGATAAAATGTACTTTCTCAATCTATTGCTTTTGTAACAAACGGCCCCAAATCACAAGACCATATCATAAACAACATTATTCTCCCTCACATTATAGTTGATCTACTAGACTCTCCATGTGTTTTCATTAGGGACTCGGGTTGAAGGATGGGCCACTGTATGGATATAATATTTTGTGGTGAAGGGCTGAGCAGGTGGGCCAGAGGAAATGGCACAATAAGATGTGAAGTTTTTATTCAAAAGTGGGGTGAGTCGCTTCTCTTCCATCCCATTAGTTCCACAGCGAACTCCCCAGTCAATGAAGTACGAAAGTGTTCTACAGGGAAGAATGGGGGAAATAAATACTTGCAAAAAAGTAATATATCACTACCAAAATTATAATAAAATTTTATGGAATTCTAGGAGTTTGAGAACCAGAAAAAAAAAAATAAAGCCCTTACACAAAACAATTTAGGTTATAGAAAGAAATTAATTGGACAGCTAAAAATATATAGAAAAAATTAGCCGGGCATGGTGGCGCATGCCTGTAGTCCCAGCTACTCGGGAGGCTGAGACAGTAGGATTGCTTGAGCCCAGGAGTTTGAGGTTGCTGTGAGCTAGGCTGACGCCACGGCACTCGCCCCAGGTGAGAGAGTGAGACTCTGTCTCAAAAAAAAAAAAAAAAAAAAAAAAAAAAAAAAAAAAAAAAAAAAAAAAAAAAAAAAAAACCAATTTAGGTTAAAAAAAAAAAAGTGCCCCCATAATATGCTTAAATAAAAAAAAATAATAAAGTTAAATATTTACAATAAAGATTTACAAAATGGAAAAAAAAACAAAATAAATAAAATGTGATGAAGTTAAAAAAAAAAGCTAAGAGAGAGTCACAAAATTAATTTGACTAAGATCTTTTCATTCCTGTTGCCAAATATTTTTCCATACTGCACTGTAAATAAGAGCCTATTTTCAAAGTATATCAAACAGTAATATTATTGTTTCCTTGACTTTTAATCTAGGAATTAATAGTTGAGCAGGTATATGGAAACCATCTCTCCCACCTCCATAAACCAAAAATGATACATCACCTCAGCCCCTGTAACATAAACTGTAAATACTATCCACCAACTTTTCCTATTTTAATATGTCTTCTTCTAGGTTTACCTTTTCCCTCCTTCTCTAAAAATCTTTCAGATACTTCTGGAGTTTTTTTCAATTATACTTGGCCCCACTCTATCAAGAAATGTTTCCCAATTAAGCTATAATTTGGACATGCAGATTTGGTTTCTTCTTGTTTGGGCACATTTCCTTTAGTCTTAAAAGGAAGACATACTTTTAACATTAATCTATGAAATTTCCATCTTTGGAATGTGCATTTTTATTTAATTTTATTAAATTTGCATCAAATTTCCTATAACTTCAAGTATAATACTAGATTTTTTTCTCCGCAGCTATCAAAAGAACATATTTGGCATTTCTATAATTTTTATGAGTGTTTTCCTTGTCGAAGAATATTTTATTGCTTCAAAGTTTTAATAATTCTGTTATGTCTAATAATATATGACTGAAAATTGTGAAAGGAAATTACTAATGCAAGAATATTTCCTCAAATCTCAGAATTTGACTAGTTTTCTGATCCTTACCGATCACTCCACTGTCCTAGTATCTACAGATACTCGAGTTAACCTGGAAAGTGACAATAACTGGTTTACTTCATTCACATACACTGAAAGACAGGGTAATCCTATTGATGCTAGCACCAGCTGAGCTTCATAGAAAGAGAACAACGATAACAAAAACAAAGCTCCTAAAATGAATACACACTTTTAATAAATGTTATTATAAATAATTGACTATATACTTGGGAAAAAATCATTCTTTAAGTTTTTCTGTCACTTTCTTTTGGCATTCATATTGTTTACCTCTGAATGAATCATGAATAATTTGTATTCTGACATTTTTAATGACAATCCAAATTATATTTTTTCAAGTAATATCAAACATAAATAAATATGATGAATTTTTATAGGCATATGATTTTTTATAGACATAGACATTTATATTTATTTTTGTACAAAGATTTTCTCTTATTTTTATATCTTATCCAGCTCAACTGCCCCTCCTTTAGAGGCTCTATATTCCTTGCTGGCTGTCCTACTTCCCCACCTCCATCATGCCCCAGTCATTTGTCATTTTATCTACCATATATTTATTAATCAATTGTCCATTTTATGTCTGACTGTCAGACTATGGGAAATTACTGTTTCTTAGCAATTTCTGAAAATCTATGATCTATCACAATAGATCTAATTACTGTGAAATAAATTCTTGCTGATTTAATAAATAGATGTTATCTTTGGAGTGATGATAAGGGGAAGTATTTATTTAAAAGTAACTTTTGAATCAATACATTTTAATTCTAGCTATAATAATTATAAATTGTAAAACCTTAAGGAAAATACTTGATTTTTAAATATGTGTTTCCTTATTTGAAGATTTAGATAACTATGGTTTTTGTATCACGCACTGTTGTATGTTTACTCTCTTCCCTGTGTCCAAATACTTAGGCAAATAAAATCATTACTCATTTCCAGAAGGCATTAATTTTGTTTGGGCCACTCAATGATGTAACTTCCATTTTCCTTGCTAGAGATTGACTTTGAAAGAAACATGTTATCCCCTTCTGGCAGTTAAGATGCTGGTGGAAATTTGTTTGTGAATGAGGAATATTCCATAGCTTCTTATAGGGAGTGTAAGAAGGGGTTGCCTAGAACTGCTGTAGTCATCTTTTGATGACGTAGTAAGATAGTTGCCACACTAGGAAAACTAAACATAAAGATAAAAACAACTGAAGAATTTTTATAGCATCTTGGATCTCTAAATTTATACTACAGTGGGACTTCTCACTATGAGCTATAATACATTTGTATGTATTAAACCCTACAAATTGTGTTTTTGTTACAGCCAAGAAATCCTTAGAAAACGTAAATGCCTAGTAATGTTTAATAAAAAGAGAAGGGTGAAATGCCTAACTATATGTCTTGCATAGAGGTAGTGCTCAAAAATCTATTGATACATGTTTTAGGATTACAGAGAGTGACTAAAAGTATACAAATTGACTTTGTTAGCTTAGGAAGATAACCATCTGGTGATAAAATGTATGCTTTCCAAAATATTTTTAAATGTATGTATCCAAAGCAGAAAGTCATAGCACACTCCTAAAATCTCCATATCAGACCATGTGAAAATGTCAGAAGAAACCCATGAAGACGAGTAAATTATATGAAAGTGATTATTTAAATTTATTTCACACTGAAAACAATATTATTTTTTAAATTCTTCCAAAAATGCTTTAATATCCTTAACGCAAACTGGTAGAAAATTGAACAAGAGGTTTGCCTCTTAGTGTGTTAGTTGAGTCAACAAACAAACCATTAAATACCATTTCATTTTAATAGCAAACTGATAGACTATTTTTGCAATTGGAATGAACTCTAATGGAGTATCAGAATATTGGAAGAATGGAATTGTATTATCTCACGCTTTGCTTCTAATTTTTATTTCTCACCCTCTATACTTAGATAATGAGGTATGTGAGCTTCTAAACATGCTTCTAAAATACATTATGTTAGCAACCTTCTAACATATTAATGACAAATATTTTGTTTCTGGTTTGTATTGCTCTCTTTCTCTCAGTTAACATCAAGCTCTTTTTAGGAAAGGCTCTTTTGCATCCAATTACTACCTTAAAAAATACCATGCTAGATACTTAACTTTTTTCCTAGTTCCATTTTTCTGTACTTATCCTCATGAATGGGAAAAATGTAAAGACAAAGGAACTAGCCAATGCTGGAGACATCAATTTGAAATTAATGGCCAATGACCATATTCAAGATAGAGAACGCATACATACTATTCACCAGCCTACATTAAATCTGAAAAAAAAGGAAAAAAAGAAATCCTCTGATCACTCAGAAATTAGACTTAATTTGTGTAGTTTATCTTTATGGGCCATAATTTCTGTGAGCTGATTAGGCTGACTTGGAGAACCAGGGGCAGGGTGGACACCAACAAAAGCTATTTCATATTGTGAAGATTGTGGAATGACTTAATTTATCAATGAACTCCCTCCTCAACAATGCCTAGTATTTGAAGAGTTCTTCTTGCCAAAACATAATTTAACTAAAGTCTTTGTCCAAAACAGTTAATAAATCAGTAACAATTGAAAATAAATCAGGTAACTAAAAAGGACAATAAGATGTTGAAAGATGAATGTAGAGGTTAATTTTTTATAAAGTTCTCATAAAAATCTCACCTTTAAGAGCTGAAGGAATGAAGTCTTTTAATAACAAAAACAATTTTGTGCTCTTGCATACCTGACAAAGACAAAGAGATGTTTCTTGTTTTACTAATGTTTGCTTTACAACTATAAGCAATTGAGATCATAAGTAATACATCCCCCATTTCTGGTAAGGAAAATTTTGCTGCAATTAAGTCAAAGAGAAACAAGTCTCATTTTTTGTGATTCTTAGGAAGATTGCTCCATAAAACTAAGAGAGAGGAACAAGCAAATAATAAGACCAAGACCTGATATTCAGTAAAATAATGTGCCACAGCCTTGTAGTTTCTTGTGACCTATTGAAAATAGCTCAAGTCCTGGGAATTTTTTTTTTTTTTTTTTGTAAGAAGTGAAGTCACTGTATTTGCATTCACCAACTATCATGCAATCATTGTAATGTAAGAGTTTTTACATGTTGAACACAGTGCAGTGGAAAGAAATGAGGAAAGACTAAATTGCTTTAATGTTTTTGGATATTTCACATGAGAGTCTTTACTATTATTAGTATTGGTTTGATAATTTCTATTTAGTCATAGCAAAAATTGAATTCTATGTGAAATGTGTTTTTCCATTATATGATATTTCTCAAACTCTGCTCTCATTTATTATACTAAGACATAGATTTTTAAATTTTCACATATCACTGTCTCTATTCATTATGAAAATAAATTATCACATCACATTAATTCTCTGAAATGTCTTTTACATCTGTTCCTTCCTGCCTGTTCTTACTGATACTGTACTAGCCCAGATCTTTGCATTTTATTGGAGGCAGATTGGAACACTGTCTTTCCAATTTTCACCTTAATTACTGGTTTTACCTCTCACACTAAATGATTACTTTCATACACCCTCAAATTAGGGTTTCCTATTGTCTCTACTGCTTTAAACATCAATTGATTCTATATTATAGATACTTTTGAGGTTGAATTGTCTGTCTATCTTTTAAAGACTTTGATAGTTCTCAACACTATGTTGACTCGACTTTGCCCCTTGCTAATTTTCTGACTTGCAGTCCTAAATTACAAACAACTCTTTTTAGAGGAGGTACTTCTTGCAACACATAACTCACCATAGCTTTTCATATTTGCATGACTCCATTTCATTTCCTGCTGGTTGAAATCTTCCCCTCATAACCCTCCTTCCAATCATCATGTCAGTTATCGCTGAAATCAAGGTGAAGATTTCCTATGAATCACTCATTGTAATCTGTATTCTATAAAATCTTAATAGTACCTTCTGTAAGCACCACTCATATAAGCATAAAATTTTTCAGGGTGGTAGTTTATTGTATGTGTCTTGCTTCCCCAGTGGGAGTCAGTATGAGAGAGAATAGGGTATGTCTATTACTCCCAAGCTTCATGAGAGCAGGGAAATTATATGCATGTCTCTTAATCCCTTTGTAGATCCCATCCTAATAAGAAAACATATATTGGGTTGTTCTTATTTGTTTGAAACAGTAGGGTGTTTTGGATAAATGCATTTTAAAGAAGATTATGGCAGGAATAAAACATTTCAACTCCATCATATTTAAGCTGTAACCACTCATTGCTTGTCTGTGCAGTATCTGATAGCATGAGTCACATCTCCTCAAGGACTGCAGACAGGGAGCAGTTCATTTTCTAGCCTAGTGTAACTGCACTGAAATGTGATCTTATTAGAGCTAACGTCAGTGAACCTGTCAAATTCAACATCAAGTCCTGTCATTGTCTCTAGAGAAATGAGGTATTACTTTGATTGATCTGCGTAGTTGCCAAATGCTTGACATCATTCAGCTTTACTCTGGGCTTTGAATGAGTTCATTGCTATCAATCAACATGTACATATGTATAAACATATATATACATACACACACATATATATTTAAAATATGTATCTATATATAAAATTATTTACCTGTAAAGTCTTCTGGCATGACTATTACTAAATCCTTTGTGATTTGAACCAACTGTATTGTTTAAAATGTATGATCCATGTGTGACATTGCATGAGATATTTGCATTTTAAATTGTTTTAAAATTTAGTATAGCTTCAGTATACTAGCTCATCCTTTAAATAACAAAACTTTTAAATAGCTATTTCCACTAGCTTACTATAAAACTTTGAAATTTACTTATAAATTACAAAAAACAACTAGCAATTATAAAAGTATGAAAGTATGAAAGACTTTACTGAATACTATGTAATATTAATAATTCTACGCACAAGGGTCTTTTTGGAATATGCTGTTAATTCCTAATTCAAATTCATGAATGACTTTTGTGAAAAAACTTAAGGTCTTGTCTTAAAGGCAGCTAGCTCAATTCATTTTATTATCTTTTTTTTACTCTAAGCAGAAGTAATAATTATTCAAAATCATTTCATTAATTATTTTATATCATACTCCTTCAAATCTCAGATTTCATTCATTTTACAACCTGATATCTTATGCACTATGAGTGAAGGAAACATAATACTTCCAACACAACTGACATAAATTTTATAACATTTTAAAAATTTTATACTTGATAAAAGATCCATTTCAGTCTTAGTTATATATGACTCTTGAGATGATTAAGAGGAATTTGATGAGTGAAATTAATTGGTTAAAGTATTTCTAAATATCTTCATATTGATAGTTAAACTCTTCTGAATCACTTTTGGACTCAGTTGTTTATATTTGTATTTTTCATATTACATTATCCTCTATGCCTTCAAAAATGTTGATGATGCAAAATTATTAAAAGAAGGCTTAATTATTGTCTCTACATTTTATTTATCAAGGTTATGACACCCATTTTGCAAGTTTTTGCACATGCAAGTAGACAACAACAACTACATAATGTCTATCAACAGCCACACAATTAGAAGATGAATTCTGATTTCAGACATGTTGAAATGTGAGAAAGATGTGTATCTGTTTGTCGATGAAACAAAATATAACAGCATTTTTCTCCCAGTTACAAAAAAATGTTAATCAAATAATTCAAAGACACACTATTTTGTAAAACTATATCATTGAAAAATTATCTTGGGATTCTCCTTGAGTATGACTTCTACTTGCTTTCTTAGTCTTCACTGTAGAAACAGATCATTCTTACCAAACACCTCACAAGTTTTTGTGTATATGCATTTTTTTTTAAATTATTACTTGGGATTACTTTGGGGTCATGTGACTAGATCTCACCAAAGGATTGTAAGCAAAGGGATGGTATACCACTCTGGGTTAAGACTGTTAAGATATAGTGTACCTCCTATTTCCTTCCCTTTCTCCCTCATGGAGACCTTGAAATCCACATATGAGAAGGCAGTAGTACAAGACGGATTCTTGAGTTGCATGATGGTTAAAAAACCATCTTATTGAAAACTCCATTTTTCAAAGATACTGAAGCTGTGGATTTTTATCTGTTTATTCTGACCTTGGTAATGACCCTGTGCCCAATTTCTATGTAAATTGGGCCCCACAGGCTATTATTTGTGAATGGCGTCATTGAAACATGGAATTATTTTGAACTTGGAAAAAAACAAAAAAACCTTCTTCTAATAGATGAAATTATTTATGAACTGATAACATTTCAGTTGTGAAGGAAAATAAATTGCCACCAGTCACTTAGATGATATTTGGAACTAAGAATGGTTAATCTTCCCTGTCGATGCTTCACACAGAATACTTGCTGATTCTGATTTTCAGTCAACAAATGAAAAACATAAAATAGTAAATGTTATTATTTTAAAAGTTTAAAATATGAAACATTCCCCTTTGGAGAAGGTGATAAGCATTCATGAATATAGCAAGCAATTTTTTGCTCGTTTGTTTATCCTAAGCCTCAAAAGGTTAACCAATGTAGAATTTAATGGAATATTAGAACATTTCATTTGGTTTCTTAAGAGACATAAGTAGCACTTTTACTTTCTTATAATAACTTCACTATTGTTGGTGTGACAGGCAGAAATACATCTAAAAAGTAGTACCATATAGTTTCATTAGTAGGGTGTTTCTAGGAGCTAGCCCTTCTGTTCCTGGCTCAGTCTGACTTTCATGTTTGAAGCCTGAAAGTATGAACAGATGAATGTCAGTCCATGCCAAGAGTTGAAGTGGCTGCTGCTCTGCTCCTAATTATTCCCTCATATTCAATCAAAAATGAACACACACACACACACACAGTGGATGCACAAATTTTAAATTTATCTTCCATAGGTTATTTAGTATTCACCTGCACAATTTGAGTTTTTAAACCGCTTTTAGATGACAGGAATATCACTAATACTTCGAAACTTCTCATCATTCATTCTGAGGACGATTGTCCATTAGAATAAAGCATTTATAACTTTAAATTTATGTCAAGACACTTACAGTACATAGACCGTTTATTATTGATTTAATTCACTTTGTGGGAAATTTTGTTATTAATCTAAAGTGATAGTAAGTTTACAATAGATTCACAATGTGATTTATGAAATATTCCTTTTTATATTAACTGTGCTGCATTATATAAAAAAATGTTTCATCAAGCAGCAATTTTAAAAAAATGTAAATGGTTTTTCTAGGCAGATAGTTTAGTACTCATTTTAAGAAGGCCACAACAAAGGACCATTTCTACTTTTTACTAAGTAAAATAATTTTGCACTTAAAAATCTATAATAAAATTCCCAGCCTGTGTTGTTAGCCATTTATTTTACAGTGAGAGATTAATTCTCCTTTGTCTCACAGTTAGTAAAATATAATAGTAGAAATAAATTGCAATTGCAAATTTACACTTTCATTAAATAAAAAGGCTGCTTTTTCATGGTGTGTAAGACTAAGCATAACGTATAGCAAAAAGTTTTACTGAAGATTTTTTTATTTTTTAAAAATAATGTAATTGTCATAGGATTTTCCAAACATCACGTTAAAAAAGACATTTTAATACCTAAACCAGGTTATAAATTCTTTACCAAAGGAGATTTTGAGAGGCTTTGAGGTGCTGTGAAATGGACTATCAATTGAACTGACACATCCATTAAATAAAGAGATTGAAAATGGTATATATTCTTAATATTCCCTCTGAGAGACTTAAGCTTTTTCACAATAGCCTAGGAATTTGAAACAATTTTTAGCGACATTCTATAATTTGTGAAAATATTTTTAAATCCTGTGACCTTTAAGAAATTGTTTTGATATAAACTCTCACTCTTTGGGAGCAAAATGCTGTAGCTATTTAAACATTGCCAAAGTAAACTAAAAATATTAGCAGTACCTAGTTGATTAATCAATCTATTTATTTATTTGTTTATTGTATAACTACTTGCTATTGTCTGAATCATTCATAGTATGCAGGTACAAAATTATATCACATGCATGTCTGATCCTTCTTCACTTATACTGCTTAAATATTTAAGGAATGTTATATTGAAAGACAAATTTTTAAATGATGACAAACTCCCCTAGGTTACTGGCAAGAAATTGAAACTTAACAGGATGTGCCAAATGATTTTAGTTCAACTATCCAAGATTTGGTTATTGCCCATAAATATTTGTCAATTCCATAGAACTATGTTTTATATGTGTTTCTAATCATGTAATTTACACCTGGATTTCCTACTGTCAAATAAAACTCAATCCTTGTATAATATCTTGTTTTGTGCTCAAATCTGTTAATTTTTCTAAATTCTTTATTTCTCTTTTCATCATTTTACCAGTGACCTTGAGCTCAGTTATATTCCAAGCTTAGGTTTCTAACTCTAGTTTGTCAAAATCTGTCTCATACTTATTTCTTTGATTTACAATAGATCCTGGGTGCTCCACGTAACCAGTAAGATTTTATATAACATTTTCCTTAATAAAATCAACACGTGTTAATTATAAAAAGCTTAGAGTGTATGTCAGACAATATATAAATTAACTATAATTTTTGTATCACTTATTCAAGTATTGCTAAACATTCTGGCTTGTGTTTCTCTTCCTCTTGTTCTTTTCATCCATAAATCTAACTCATCTCTAAATGATCAAATACAATATCTAACATACATGTGTGTAATTCAAATAACTTAATCTAAATGTAAATTTTATATGTTCTTTAATTTTACAAATATTTATATAATATTTAATAAACTCTAATTATGGGCTCTTAATTTCCAAATGTTAATTTTATTTAAAAAATGGAAGGACAATTTTACATTTTTATGATTTCTTCCTGATTAATTCTTAGAAGAATTCTGTATTGAAAAATATGAACATTTATGAAGAATTTTTTAAACTGCAACTTAACACATGTTCAATACTGAAAACATAAAAGCAAAATAGACACAGAAAAGCTCAATGAGGGGAAAAATTACCCGGTCACACTTCTGTAGCATAACTGCTCTTTAACTCTCCTGCTATGTCTTTTAGTCCTTTTTTCCATCCTATTTGCATTCTCATTAGACAAATGTTGTCACACTATATGTGTGTTTATGTGCCATTTTGTAACTTAATTTTTCACGTTGCAGCAGTTTATTAATACAGTCACATGTGGATCAATACTTCTTACAATTATGTTTCTTAACTGCATAATATTATATCAATAGAGCCCATATGTCTAACTATCAACTGGTTAGGTTATTTCTAACTTAACATTGTGATTAATTAAAACTTTGCAAACATTTATAATTAAATCATAAAGGTATAATAAATGTCCTTATGTTTATCTAATTGCTCTAACACAATCAGCATTATGTACTGGTTGTAGATTTTCTGGGTCACTGTTTACCATATATTAAAATATCTTAATTAGTACCACCAAAGCACACTGAAAAAGAACTTACAATAATTTATTTTCCTCCCAGCAGAAGGTTTCCTTACTTTAGCAGCAACACTAGCTAGCATAAAATTTTTAAGTGTGTGTAACACTCAAAAGGGAAATAATACATAATAATTACTTTAATTTGCAATATTTAACTATTTGACTAATACTTAGATTAAACTTTTGCTTTTTATGTTTTATGCACTTGTCAGTTGATTCTTGTCAATGCCCCAGACAAAAATAGACATCTTTCCCTAAATGGATAATTTGAGGAAAATTTAATAAAGGGGACCCTCACAAAAGCATGGGCCGTGTATAAGGGAACCAGAAGGGATAGTTCAGAACATGAGCACTGGTAACAGCAGGGGGAGCCATTGCCAAACCTGGCCTGAAGTGACAGGGAAAGAGAGATGTCACCAGAACCCAGAGACACAGCGCTGTGGAAAGGACAGCTGTTGGGAATCTGTGGCTTTAAGTCCAGCTATTCCTGGATGACCTAAGGGGACGGAGACAGAAGATTAACGACCAACACCCTCCCTTTCCTATCTCCTTTCAGGGAATACACTGGCGACACTCAGTCTGAAGCCTGCGGGTAAGAAAACCCAGAGAATAGAGCTGGACTGAGTGTGGATCCTCAGAGTTAAACAGAAATCATCTGACACAAAGATCTTGGTTCATTTCATATTGATGTTGGTGTCTTTTTCTAAGCTGTTAATATCATTAAGCATGTACATCAAATGAAATGACCTTTTAGAATATTCAATACAGACATATTTTCCAAGTGTTTATTTTTTAGTTTTGTTGTTTTCTCACAAACCAATACCATGCTTTTTTGGTTACTATAGCCTTGTGATATATGTAGAAGTCAGGTAGTGTGATACCTCCAGCTTTATCTTTTTGTACAGGATGGCTTTGGCTATCTGGGCTCTATTTGGTTTCATATGAATTTTAGGATTATTTTTTTCTAATTTTATAAAGAATGACATTGATAGTTTGATAGAGATTGCATTGAATCTGTAGATTGCTTTGCATAATCTGGTCATTTTAGCAATATTAAATCCATGTTTTTCTATATATTTATGTCATGTTCGATTTCCATCAACAGTGTTTTATAGTTTTCCTTGTAGAGATATTGCACATTCTTGGTTAAATTTGTTCCTACATTTGTTTGAGTCCCCCCCCCCCCCCCGCTACTGTAAGTGGGATTGCTGATTTCTTTCTTGGTTAGATCATTTCTGATGTATAGAAATACTACTGATTTTTGTGCATTGATTTTGGAACCTTTTACATTTATTAAATCTAGGCCTTTTTGGAGAAGTTTTAAAGTTTTTCTAGACAGAAAATCATATCATCAGCATAGAAAGACATTTGGATGCCTTATATTTCTTTATCTTGCCTGATTGCTCTGGGTAGGTCTTCCAGGAATCCACTAATATGTTGAATAGAAGTGGTGAAATGGACACCCTTTTCTTGTTCCCATTCTTAGAGGAAAGACTTTTAATATTTCTCCATTCCTTTTTTATAAATTTTTTTTTATTTCATGTAATTATGGGGGTACACACATTTTGGTCACATGTTATGAATTTACATCCCAACCATGATTTGAGATGTGCCCTGCCCCCCTACAATGCTCACCACGTCCATTAGTTGTGAGTTTACCCCCCTAACCCCCCTAGTCCCAAAGAATATTACTACTGTGTGAGCACCTTAGTGTTGATCAGTCAGTGCCAGTTTGATGGCGAGTACATGTGGTGCCTATTCTTTTATTTTTGTGATACCTCACTTCAGATAATGGGCTCAAACTCTATCCAGGAAAATATAAGAGGTGCTAGATCAGCATCATTTCTTATAATTGAGTAGTATTCCATTGTATACATATACCATATTTTATTAATCCACTCACGGATTGACGGGCACTAGGGTTGTTTCCGCATCCTTGCTATAGTGAATTGTGCTGCCATAAACATTCGTGTGTAGATGTCTTTATTATAGAATGACTTTTGTTCCTTTGGGTAGATGCTTAATAGTGGTATTGCTGGATCAAATGATAGTTCCACTTGTAGCTCTTTGAGGTATCTCCAAATACTTTTTCAAAAAAGGTTGCACCAATTTGCAGTCCCACCAGCAGTGTAACAATGTTCCTATTTCTCCACATCCTCGCCAGCATTTGTTGCTTTGGGATTTTTTGATAAAGGCCAAACTTACTGGAGTTAGGTGATATATGATTGTGGTTTTGATTTGCGTTTCCCTAATGATTAGAGATGTTGAGCATTTTTATATGTTTGCTGGCTATTATTCTATCTTCTTTTGAAAAGTTTCTGTTCATGTCCTTTGCCCATTTGTTGATGGGGTTGTTTGATTTTTTTCTTGTTAATCTTTTTGAGTTAGATAGATTCTTGTTATCAGCCCTTTATCAGATGTGCAGAGAGCAAATATTTTCTCTCATTCTGTAGGATCTCTGTTTGCTCTTGTGATAGTTTCCTTGGCTGTACAAAAGCTTTTTAATTTGATCAGGTCCCATTTATTTATTTTTGTAGCCGCTGTGATTGCTTTGGGGGTCTTCTTCATAACTTCTCTGCCTGGGCCAATGTCTGAAAAAGTCTTCCCTACATCTCCATTCAATATGATATTATCTGTGGGTTTGTCACATATGGGCTTTATTATTCTGAGATATGTTCCTTCTATGTATAGTTTGTTGTGTGCTTTTATCATTAAGGAGTGTTCAATTTCATCAAATGATTTTTCTCTTTTTATTTCAATAATCATACGGGTTTAATCCTTCAATCAGTTGATGCGATGTATCATGTTTATTGATTTCCATATGTTGAACCGTACTTGCATTCCTGGTATGCATACCACTTGATCATATTGTATTATCTGTTTGATGTGCTGTTGGATTTACTTTCCTAATATTTTGTTGAACAAATTTACATGTACATTCATCAGAGATATTGGCCTATAGTTTTCTTTCTTTCTTTCTGTTTTTCATTTTGCCTTTTTCTGGTTTCATTAATGTTATCAGGGTGATGCTGTCTTTATAGAATGAGTAAGGGAGAATTGCCTCCTATTCAAGTTTTTGGAATAGTTTCAGGAGCACTGGTATTAGTGCTTCTTTTTGGGTTTGGGGGAATTTGGCTGTGAATCTATCTGGTCCTGGGCTTTTCTTTGTTGGGAGGCTTTTTATTATTGAATCAATCTTGCTATTCAGTATTGGTCAGTTCAGGTTTTCTCTTTCTTTCTGATTCAGTCTAGGTACCTTGTATGTTTCCAGGAATTTGTCCATTTCCTCTAGGTTTTCCAGTTTGTCAGTGTATAGTTATTCATAATAGTCTCTTAAGATCTTCTGAATTTCTATTGTATCAGTTGTAATGTCTCCTTTTTCATATCTGATCTAGTTTATTTCAGACTTCTGTCTTCTTTTATGGCTAGTCTAGCTAGTAGTTTATCGATTTTGTGTATTGTTTCAAAAAACCAACTTTACATTTATTGATCTTCTGTATTTTATTTTAGTACCCACTTTGCTTGGTTCAGCTCTGATCTTTAATATTACTTTTCTTCTGCTAATTTAGGATTTGGTTTGTTCATGCTTTTTTAGTTCCTTGAGGAACATTGTTAGATTATTAATTTGTAGTCTTTCTACCATTTTTTCTTTTTTAATTTATTTTTAATTATTGTGGGTACATATAGTTGTATATATTTTGGGAGTATATACAATGTTTTGATACAGACATAGAATGCATAATAATCTAACTGGAAAAATTAGGGGTATCTATCACCTCTGGAATTTATCATCATTTTTGGTGTTAGGAACATTCAAATTCCACTCTTTTAGTTATTTTAAAGTATAAGATTACTTATTATTGATTATGCTCACCTTGCTGTGTTATCAAATACTAGATTTTATTCATTATATCTTACTATATTTTTGCACACATTAACTATCCCCACTTTATCCTCCCTTGCCCACGAGCCTTCTCAACTTCTACTAACCATAATTCCATGCTGTGTTTTCATTATCTCAATTGTTTTAATTTTTAGCTCCCGCATATGAACAGCAATGTGTTAAGATTGTCTTTCTTTGCTGCCTTTATTTAACTTAATTTCTTCCAGTTCCATCCATGTTGTTGCAAATGACAGGATTTCATTCTTCCTTATGGTTGAATAATATCCCATTGTGTGTATTCATCCATTTACGAACACCTAGGTTGATTAATTTATTACCATAAACTTTGCTGTTATCACATCTTTTATTGTGTCCCACAGGTTTTATTATGTTATGTTTCCATTTTCATTTGTTTCATAAATATATTTTAATTTCCATCTTAATTTCTTCATTGACCCAGTGGTCATTCAGAAGAATGTTGTTTAATTTCCATGTATTTAGATAGCTTCCAAAGTTACTCTTGGTGTTGATTTCTAGGTTATTTTTCCATTGTTGTCTGAGAATATACTTGATATAATTTTGATTTTTTAAAATTGGTTGAGACTTGTTTTGTGATCACATATGATCTATTCTGGAGAATGTTTTCTATGCTGATGAAAAGAATGCATATTCTCCCTTTGTTAGAAAGAATGGTCTGTAAATGTCTATTAGGTCTATTTGGTATAAAGTCCAGTTAAATCAAATGTTTCTTTGTTAATATTATGTCTGAATGATCTGTCTAATGCTGAGAGTGAGGTGTTAAAGACCACCACTATTATTTAATTGCACTCTATCTCCCTCTTTAGATCTAGTAATATTTGCTTCATGAATCTGGATGTTTCTGTGTATTTTTATATTTAGAATTATTACATCTTCTTTCCTAATTGATTCCTTTATAATTACATAATGACTTTCTTTGTCTTTTTTTTAAGTTCTTAATTAAAGTCTGATATGAGTATAACTACTCCTACACATTTTTCATTTCCATTTGCATGCTATGTCTTTTCACATCCCTTTACTTTTAGGCTACATTTGTCCTTAGCAGTAAAATCAATTTCTTGTAAACAGCATATGGTTATATAACGTTTTTCTTTCTTTTAATTTATTCAGACATTCTATATATTTTAAGTGGAAAATGTAGTTCATTTACATTCAAGGTATTATTGATATGTGAGGCTTTCTTCCTGTCATATTGTTAATTGTGTTCTGGTTATTTTATATATTCTTTATTCCTTTCTTTTACTCTTGCTCTTTGTTGTGGTGTCATGGATTTCTGTAGTGGTACCTTTTGAGTCCTTTTCTTTCTTCCTTTGTGTGATTTCTCTACCAGTGAATTTTATACTTTCATTTGTTTTTAGGATGATAAATGTCATACTTTGGTTTCAAGTTTAGGAGTCGCTTGAATATTACTTGTAGGGTCAGTATAGTGGTAACAAATTTCCTTAGGATTTGCTTGTCTGGGAAAGAGTTTATCTGTAGTCATTTACTATTTCTAATCGTGTACTGTTTTCTAGATACTGAAGATAATCCAGGACTCAAGATAAAAATATCTGCCTTTGTTGAGCTTATATTTTAGGTTATAGGTAAAAAATAATATAATGACATTACTTATTACTTCAAAAGAGAATAAGACATCAATCACAGTGTTCTTAATGTCTCCCAGAATAACTTTACTTTATAATAAGTTAAGAATTCTGTATTGCAACTAGCAATCTTTCAGTTTCTCATAATTTTAACATACAGATATTATTTGACGAATAAATTCTAATTATTTATCAAAGTAAAGTTAAAACTTATGGTCACAAAAAATGTGTACATATATGTTTACACTAGATTACTTATAATTACCGCAAATGAAATTCTCTGCAACTGGTGATAGAATAAACATACTATGGTACACTCATGCAATAAAATACTACCGAGACTAAAAAGAAATGAATAAATGCAAGACAAAGGACAAAGGCAAGAACATGGGTTAAGCTCTATTGCATAATGCTAAGTGAAAGAAGTTACCCTCAAATGGATAGAAACAACATGGTTTTTAAGTGACAATTTGTAAAACCAAAACAACAAGAAAGAAAGTGGAATAGTGGTTTCCAAAGGTATGGGTAGATGGAGAGGTATTCTAACAAAGACAAAATGAGATTTTGGGGGTGATATGAATATTTTACAAGCTGATTTTGATAGTGATTGCATGACACATATATATGAAAGACACCACTGTAAAAGCCATATGGACCACAGTCAAAAGTTCATGATACATGGCAAATTTAGTCCACAATGGATAGCATAAACAGTAGGACAGTAGCAATATTTGAAGGAATAATGTCTAATAATTTTCCAAAATTGACAAATTGATGAAAACTTGAACCTAGACACTTAAGCTCATCAAATTCCATGTAGAAAAAAAAAGCAAAGAAAAAAGAAACAAACAAATCCTTAAGTATATTTAGGTAAAGAGATATATGTTTTCAAAAGGGGAATGACAAAATGGAGATATGACTCTCAGAAGTTATGAAAACTGAAGGACAATAGGATATCTAAAATGTCAATTTTTAAAAATGCCAATCCAGAATTCTAAAATGAGTAAAAATATTTTTCAAAATGAAAGCAAAAATAATATGAGTTTTGGACATACAAATGATGAAATCATTTATTACCAGCATTTTCCATTATAAAAAGTACATAATAAGTACTAAGAAATAATCCATATGGAATATGAAACTACAAGAAGGCATAAAAATTTGGGGAAGAAGTAAATGTATGCATAAGGGCGAAACAATACATATTGGTGAAATGGTAAAAATGGTATTGTATTATATGCCTATTGCTCAAGATTGACAGAGTTTTAAGTAGTCAAACTGTTATCAAGTAACTAAAATATTGAACTTGCGAGGTTTTTACATTGTTTATTAGGTGGCAAATAAGTAATTTATGGCCAATTGCAATGAATCAAAGTAATATATATTTTTTCAGATAATCACAAAATTAATAAAGTAAATTGTATAAATAAAAAGCTAATATAAAGGCAAGCAGGAATAAAAATTCTCAAGCAATTTAAAAAATGTAAGAAGAGAGAAAATCATTTTTTTCTCCCTCTCATCTCATTTTGTCTCTAAAATTTTGTATTTTTCTTCTGAAGTAATAATGAAACAACTGCTTTTATCAATAAAACCAAATGTTGAAATTAATAACTGCTTTTTAAATAAAACACATGTTAAAAAATAACTACTTTTACAAATAAAATGTTTTAAAATTCTAAAAGAAAGATAAATTGAATATTATGTATTAATGACAATGACAAAAGAAATAAAAACTTGCCTGTTTTATGCATAACCCTTATTGTTTATAAGCCTGTAATTTTTGATGATTCACTATTTAAAACCATCAGAAAAAATCAGCACAATAGATTCTGTACTTCTTTAGGTAGTAGCAATATTGCTGAAACTTTGTATATCAAAATGATTCATTTGCTTACATTTCTGAAAACCTATGAATGGTTGCATTTCATTTATTCATTTTTAAATGTGATATTATTTCTAATCTACTGTAATGAACTGAATCTATTGGAAATAATTAAACACAAAATAGATAAATTGTCAAAAATAACCCACTGATATATATGATAATTCCATTTTGTTCGGTGTTCCAAAGTATATATGACATAAAACACTTAATATTTGCCACAACTGTTGAACTATTTAATATATTCTGCTTCTGTTTAACTATATGTGAATAAAATAATTTATGTCTTTAATTATCTACATTTACAATTGATGAGAAAGACAAATCACTAAGTAATAATTGAAATCCATGTAGTTGGAAATGAAACCAAAGCTCTGTATCTTTTGCTATTTAATTCACTGAGTTCTCTATCTATTTTTTAATACAGTGGCTCTTGATGTATTGTGTTTCTTGGACACTCAGTCATAACAAAAACATATGAGAAAAATTAAATATTGATGTTCACAGCAGGGTAGTTGCAATATTTCATAGGCTTTTAACATATAAGCAATATTTTTGCTTGCCAGGATATTCTCTGCTGATGAAAGATTATTTTTCTTCACACTGGAAAGGAAATCCTAGAAGTCATTTTAAAGTATATTTAGCTGTTATGGAACTATTTACTTCTTTTTTTCAGAAGCAAACAGACATGAAATGCAATAGAATTGTTGACAGAATTGGCTGTTTCTTGTGACTAATCTCATGATCTCAATGTGTTAAAACAAGTCATGTTATATCTTAGAAATATGGCTGTATTCTAATAGAAATATTTGATATATTTTATTATTGAAAAATGTTGGGTAAAAGGCAAGATGGATAACTGGGGAAATACCTTATCAGACTGTCCTGGCTGAAGGGAAGAAGGAGTGGAGAACAATTGCAGCTCAGGTGTGGATCAGAGGGAGAGACAGCAGAGGCACCCGGGAACCCCAGCAAGAAGGTCTGTGAAGCTGAGAAAGTGGAAGAGAGAGAAGAGAGGACAGCAGCATGGAACAAATCCAGAGAAGCCTTGATCCCAGTGAAAAGGTAAAGGGGTTCCCCTCCCCCATGTGGGTGACTCTGGTGAGCAGCAGGACACAGAACTCTCACCTCCTAGGAGAGTACCACAGGAGACCAGAGGGCCATGATTCTTACACCTAGATGCCTCCTCATGTGCACCTCCTTCATTCCTGGCATCACAGAAAGTAAATTTGGCATAAGCTGGCTTGTAGTCGTGGCCCCTATTCACCCATAGCAACTGCAAGAGTACTCTATGCTTAGAAGCCTTTTTCTCTGCAGCAGGGGCATGTTCCTGGCTGAGCCCACCACTGAGAGCAGAGCCCTGCAGTGGCATTTTGTGGGGTTGCTGGCAATTTGAATGGCCTGGCAGGACTCCCACAAACAAGAAATCAGTACAGGGAGACCACAGCCCCTCTCCCCTTAGTAACTGTGAGAGTGCTTGGTGCTGAGAAGCCTGCTTCTCTGCAGTGGGGATGCATCCTCAGCTGAGCCCACCACAGAGAGCAGAACCACTGCAGTGGTATAAACTGAGGAGTTCATCAAACCTGCCAAAGCTCCCCAAAGGCAACTCAGGATGAGCACTCTTCTTCCTGCGTGGTCAGGGACTGATCTTAAGAGGCTAGGGACAGGCCATAAGACAGAACTAGCATCTTCACCTAGCAAATGAGAAGTCTGATGAGAAGGAACCAGTGAAAGAACTCTGGAAATATAAAAAATCAAAGTGAAATAACACACCTGGAAGAAAATAATAACACCTTACCAACCAAAATGAAAAGATTAAAATAAATAACAGATGAAGAATTTTGAATATGGACTGTAAGAAAGCTCAATGCAATACAAGAGAAAATAGAAATCTAACAGAAAGAAACCACAAAAAAATGCAGGGAATAGATGAAAATTCTGTAAAGAAATAGAATTATTAAAGAAAAATCAAACAGAAGTTTTAGGAATGAAAAATTCATTTAAGGATTTACAAAACACAGTGGAAATCCTTAAGAATAAGAATAGATCAGGCAGAAGAAAGAGTCTCAGAGCTTGAGGATAGCACCTTTGAGCTAAACAAGCCAGTAAAAGAGAAAGAAAAGAGAAACAGGAGGCATGAACAAAGCCTAAAAGAAATGTGAGATTATGTAAAGAGCCCAAACATAAGAATCATAGGCATCCTTGAAGGTGAAGAAGAAAAAAAACAAGAGTTGGGAAATCCAGTTGAAAGGATAAACCAGGGAAATTTCCATGACCTTGCTAGAAATCTAGATATCCAGATCCAAGAAACTCAAAGGACTCCTGGAAGATTCATCACAAAGAGGCAATCGCCACCATACATAGTCATTAGACTTGCCAAAATAAACATCACAAGGCACTTCTACAGGCAGCAAGGTGAAAAAAGCAGGTAACTTACAAAGGAAAACCTATCAGACTAACTGCAGACTTCTCAACTGAGACCTTATAAACCAAAAGGGATCGGGGATCCATTCTCGGTCTTCTCAAACAGAATAACAGCCAGCCTAGAATTCTGTATACTGCAAAACTAAGTTTCTTATATGAGGGAGAAATAAAGACCTTCCCAGGCTAGCAAACACTGAGGGAATTACTCAAGACCACACCTACCCTACGAGAAGTACTAAGAACTGCATTACACATGGATCAACACAATACACAACCCCCAGTGTAAAATAACTCAAAAGCTAAAGGTTGGAGCCCAGACACCACAATGGCTCAAAAGGTAAAATAGAGCAATAAAATTCTAAAGAATAAAATTCTAAAAAATAGAGCAATAAAATTCTACTCAACAGGATGAACAGAAATCCATCCCATTTATCAATTCTTTCAATAAATGTAAATGGCTTGAACTTTCCACTGAAGAGACATAGGCTGGCTGAGTAGATTGAAAAAAAAAAAAAACAAACTAAATATCTGTTTTCTTTAGGAAATATATCTGACCCACAAAAACTCATTCAGACTCTACATGAGAGATGAAAAACAATATTCCATGCAAATGGAAACCAAAAGAAATCGGGTGTAGCCATTCCCATATAAGATAACATAGACATCATGTCAACAAAAGGAAAGAAAGATAAAGATGGACATTATATAATGGTGAAGGGAACAATTCAGCAAGAAGACATATCAATTCTAAATAAATATGTACCCACATAACACAGGAGTGCCCAGATTCACAAAGCAAATCCTACTTGATCTAAATAATATGACAATCAACAGCAGTCTCCTAATAGCCAGGGACTTCAATATCCCATTGACAGAATGGAACAAATACTCCACACAGAAAATAAACAAAGAAACAATGACACTAAGCAGAACTCTAGAACAAATGGGCCTAACAGACATCTGCAAACCGTTGTAATAAATAACCACTGAATATATGTTCTTCTCATCAGCTCGTGGAACATTCTCTAAGATAGATCACATCTTAGGCCACAAAACATGTCTTGACACATTTTAAAAAGATAGAAATTATAACATGTATCTTCTGAGAGCACAGTGGAATAAAATTAGAAATCAACTCTGACAGAAACACTGAACTACATACAAAGTGATGGAAACTGAACCTACTGCTGAATGATAGCTGGCTCAAGGAGGAAATTAAGATGGAAATCAAAAGATTCTTTAAACTAAATGATAAAGGGGACACAAGTTATCAGAATCTATGTGATAAAGTTAAAGCAGTCCTGAGAGGAAAATTCATAGCCCTAAGTGCCCACATCAAAAAATAATAATAATAATAACACAAATCGACATTTAATGATTCACTCAAGGACCTAGATAAGGAAGAGCAATCCCAAACACAACAGAAGAAAAGAAATAACCAAGATCAGAGCAGAGCCAAATGAAATCAGTAACAAAAGAATTATACAAATGATTAATGAAACAAAAAGTTGGCTCTTTGAGAAGATAAGCATAATTGACAAGCCAGTCACTAGATTTACCTGAGGCAGAAAAGAAACGACTCTAAAAAGCTCAATCAGAAATGAAAAAGGAGAAATCACAACTGATACCATGGAAATAGAGAAATATCATCTCAGAATACCATAAAAATCTCTATGCACATAAACTTGAAAATGTGGAGAAATAGAACAAATGCTTGGAAGCACACAGCCTCTCTAGGCTCAATCAGGAATAAAGGGAATTCCTGAACAGACCAATATCGAATATCAAAATTACAGCAGCAATAAAAAAATCTTCCAACCAAAAAAAAAAAAAAAAGGTCATATACTAGGTGGTTTCACACACAAATTTTACAAGACCTTCAAAGAAGAACTGGTACCTATACAGCAGAAATTATTTCATAACATTGAGAAGGAAGAAATCCACCCAAACTCATTCTATGAAGCCAATATCACCTTGATATCAAATCCAGGAAAGGACAAAACAACAACAACAACAACAACAAAAATACAGACAATATCCCTTATGAATATAGATGCTAAACTTCTCAGTATAATCCTGATAAACTGAATTCAGCTGTACATCAAAAACAATAATACACTGTGACCAAGTAGGCTTCATAAAAGAGATGCCAGGATGGTTCAATATATGCAAATTGATAAAAATAATTCACCACATAAGTAGAAGCAAAAGCAACAGCCACATGATCCTCTCAGTAGACACAGAAAAAGCATTTGACAAAATCCACACCCTTTTATGATAAGAATGCTTAACAAAATAGCCAGATGTGACTTACCTAAAATAATAAAAGGCATATATGACAAACCCACAGCGAAAATCATGCTAAATTGAGAAAATTTGAAAGCATTTCTGCTTACAACTGGAATCAAATAAGATTGCCCACTATCACCACTTCTGTTCAGCATAGTGCTGGAAGTCCTAGCCAGAGCAATCAGGCAAGAGAAGGAAATCAAGGGTATACAAATGGGGAAAGAAGAACTATCACTTTTTCCTGACAATATGATCTTATAGCTAGAAAATGCTACAGATTCTGCCAAGAGAATCCTGGAATTTATAAACAAATTTAACAAAGTTTCAGGTTTCAACATCAATGCACACAAATAAGTAGCATTCCTATATGCCAAAAACAGTCAAAGTTGAGAATCACATCAGACTCAATACCTTTCACAAGAGCAACAAAAAATAAAGTACCTAGGAATATATTTATCTAAGGAGATGAAAGACTTCTACAGGCAAAACTATGAAACACCGAGGAAGGAAATTTCAGAGGATGTAAACAGATGGAAAAGCATATCATGCTTATTGGCATGTTGATCAGCAGAGTCAATGTTGTTCAAATGTCTATACTACTCACAGTGATGTAGAGATTCAATGCAATGTCCATTAAAATACCAATGTCATTTTTTACAGATTTAGGAAAAATGGTTTTTTGCTTCCTATGGGACTAGAAAGGACCCTGAATAGCCAAAGCAATCTTAAGTAATAAGAACAAATTGGGAGGCATCACTTTACCAGACATGAAGCTATACTACAAGACTATAGTAACCAAAACAGCATGGCACTGGCACAAAAACAGAGATATAGACTAATGGATTAGAACAGAGATACCAGATATAAATTCATCCTCATATTGCCATCTGATTTTTGACAAAGCAGGAAAAACATACAATGGGGAAAAGAATCCCTATGCAATAAATGGTGCTGGGAAATTGGATAGGCACATGTAGAAGAATGAAACAGGATCCACACCTCACAAAAATTAATTCATGGTGGATAACAGTCTTAAAGCTAAGAAATGAAAACATGAGAATTATAGAATAAATTGTCGGAAAAACTCTTACAGTTATCAGCCTAGGGAATTTATGAAGAAGACTCCAAAAGTAATCACAGCAACAACAAATATTAACAAATGATACTTGATTACATTGAATGGCTTCTGCACAGCCAAGTAAACAGTCAATAGAGTTAATAAACAGCCTGCATAATGGGAGAAAATATTTACGTGCTATACATCCAATAAAGGGCCAATAACCAGAATCTACAAAGAACTTAAACAAATCATCAAATGAAATAATCGAATGACCCCATAAAAAAATGAGCAAAGGCATGAACAGAAGCTTTCTAAAAGAAGGTAGACTAATGACCAATAAACATGAAAAATGCTCAGCATCTGAATTCATCAGGAAAATGCAAATCAAAACCAGAATGAGATATGACCTAACTCCAGTGACAATGACTTTTAACAAAAAGTCCCCAAACAACAGGTGCTGGAATGGATGTAGATAAAAGGGAATGCTTATACACTACAAACTGGTACAACCTCTATGGAAAGTGGTATGGAGATACCCCAAAGAACTAAAAATAGACCTACCATTTGATCCAGCAAGCCTATGATTGAGTATTTAATCAAAGGAAAAAACAATCATTTTGTCAAAAACACACTGGCACTTGAATGTTTATAGCAGCACAATTCACAACTGCAAAGATGTGGAAACAACTCAAGTGCCCATCAATATATGAGTGGATTAATAAAATGTGCTATGTATACTATGGAGTACTACTCAGCCATAAAAATAGTGTACTAATATCTTTTGTAACAACCTTGATGGAACTGGACACCATTCTTCTAAGTGTAATATTGCAAGAATGTTAAAACACATACCACGTATACTCACTATTAAATTGGAACCCATATGCACATATAGTAGTAAAACTCAACGGAAACCAAGCAGGTGGGAGAGGGTGGAGGGGATGGGTAAATTCACATATAATGGCTACAATGCCCACTATCTTGGTGATGTGCACACATACAACTTTGACTCAAACTTCACAAAAGCAAATCATGTAATTAAAATATTTATATCCCCATAATATTCTGAAATAAAAAAATTAAAAATGTTGACCTCTTGTTTAGTAATAGATTCATCTTTCCACTGTAATGCCAAATTCAAACTACATTAATAGAAATGCTCATATCTTTTCAAAATATAGAAATTAACAGTAAATTAACAGATAGATAAAATCCTATATTGCTCTCTAACTGTGAATATAATTTTGCATTATAACTGCTTTGGCAGGGAAATATATACCAATTCTCTATATGCCTTTAAGTTTTTTAAAAATTTGTCTGTCAATATCCAAGTAGGTATGCTCTGAGATATAATACTAATGTCTTAGAAACAATTCAATGAAATAATCCAACTCTCTTGTATATCTTCTACTACGTTTATAATAATTATTACTGAAGTAAATAGATGTAGCTATTATTTATCATTTATTTTTCTCATTGATTAACTTACTACATCTCAAGAGATTCTCCACAGGCCAAAAATAAATAAATAAAAATTCATATTTTTAGAAATGCTTGGTGGGTGGAAGAAACAGATTTCTATGTTATGATTGGCAGGACAATGTGTAGAATACGCTATCTGTCCTTGACTTCTGGTTGCTTCC
This sequence comes from Indri indri, assembly GCA_004363605.1. Taxonomy (NCBI): domain Eukaryota; kingdom Metazoa; phylum Chordata; class Mammalia; order Primates; family Indriidae; genus Indri; species Indri indri. The sequence continues at coordinate 131,416 of RJWJ010000454.1, read as the reverse complement.
TGACTACCCAAATGAGATGAGATACATGTATATTTTTATTTTATTTATTTATTTATTTATTTTTTGAGACAGAGTCTCACTCTCTTGCCTGGGGCGAGTGCCGTGGTATCAGCCTAGCTCACAGCAACCTCAAACTCCTGGGCTCGAGCAATCCTACTGTCTCAGCCTCCCGAGTAGCTGGGACTACAGGCATGTGCCACCATGCCCGGCTAATTTTTTTTTCTATATATATTTTTAGCTGTCCAATTAATTTCTTTCTATTTTTGGTAGAGACGGGGTCTCGCTCTTGCTCGGGCTGGTCTCGAACTCCTGAGCTCAGGACAATCTGCCCGCCTCGGCCTCCCAGAGTGCTAGGATTACAGGCGTGAGCCACCGCGCCTGGCCTCAGATACATGTATATTTTAAAGAGATAAAATATGAATATTTATGATATGTATGAAATAATTATACAAAATCAAGACTAGGTTTTAGAAAAACAAAGAAAACTTCCAAAAATGTCAGTGAAAGATACTACAAAATTGTTTCATCTGAAAGATGAAAAATTGTTTCATTGAAAGAGAATTGTAAATGCAATGAAAACGGAAATATAGAGATAGGTTACTAAAATGAGTTAAACAATAAATACATTAAGTGTGTACAATGTGGCAGGTATTACTGCAAGCACTTTTTACTCATTATCATTGTTAATATTTCTGAAATTATTAAGGGCATACACTACTTTGCTCTTATTTATAAAATAACACAGCAGAGGCCTGGGGTTAAATGGCTTGTCCTAAGTTATTAAGCTACTACATGGTAGATTCAGGATTTTAACTCAGGGAAATACCTGATATTATTCTCTAAACCACACTGCTACAATGCATAGATACGGTACTGGGGGATAAAAAAAATCATAATAGTAATAAATATGTTAAAGATGTGTTTTTCCTTCTTAACATTCACATGAAGTAAGAAAGGAAAATGCGGCTAGAAGAACATGTTGAGGTCAGATTCTAAAAAGCCATGTAAGACAAGAAATTTAAATTAAAATCTATAGTTAATGACAGGGGTCTTTTTATAAATAAATAAAGGAATAGTAACTGTACAAATAATTATTAATATACCATTCATATTCATTTATTCATTTCTTTATTCATTCAGTTGTTTACTAAATTTAAAAAATGGTTCACAGAATGTTTATTATATACTAGACACCATGCTACACATAAGGATCCTGCTATTAATATGAACGACATATTTGCAGCTACAAATCATTCACAAGAAGATTTCAAAAATCAGACAAAACTTAAAAGCTAGTATAGCAGTAAAACTTTTGTGTATGGTATACTATGATTTTTACAGATACTTGTAATATCTAAAATTATTTATATCTCAATATATAAAGAATACATATGAATACATATATAAATACATATATAAGTGTACACATACAAATATTTGATTTTCTCACATATGACAGAATATAAGAAATACATATAATTTACACGTAGTTTAATGTAAATATGATTGCACATTTTATTGCAGACTTAAATTTCTTTTTATATGGCTACCTTCAACTCTCTGTCTTATCCATACCAGACTATTAACCCTAAAATGCTGTAAGTCACTCCAGGTTAATACCCTAGTTTTTATATTCCACACTTTTTTATGAATACAGACTTTTTCATACAGGTGGATATACATGTTTGTATATTAGTATGCTATTGTTGTCATAACAAAATACCACAGACTACATGACTATAAACAGCATAAATTTATTTCTGAAAAGTCTGGAGACTGCAAGTCGAAGATTAAGATGTCAACAGTTATTTTCTCCTCAGTGCTTTTTCTTTGACTTGCAGGTGGCTGCCTTCTTGCTGTGTCCTTCTCTGGCTTTTTCTCCATGCATGTGAATCCCTGGGGTCTCCTCCTCTTCTTATAAGCATACCACTCATAATGGAGGAGGGTCCTACCTTTATGACTTCATTTGACCTTAATTATCTCTTTTAAAACAGTACCTCCAAATACAGTCTTATTGGGGATTATAACTTCAACATATGAGTTTTGGGGAAACATAGTTCAATCCATAATAATGAAAAAAAATGCACACATTCAAACAGAGCTTGTTAATTTCTTTTTAAAATAAGCTGTTAGATGCAAGTTATTACATCATACTTTTTTCACTCCATCCAAAATACTTTATAAAAACTGTTAAAAATCCAGGAGAATACAAGAGGTGCTATGTCACCATTGTTTCTTAAAGCTGAATAGTACTTCATGGTATACAACCGATGTTGTTTTAATTAATTTTTTGCAATGACTATATAATATTCTACTGTTATGCATAGTGCACACTTTATTCATCCATCACCCTTGTAATGAGTGTATAAAATGTTGGCTACTTTTATGTCATTGCATTTTTTTCTGCAGTAAATATCTTTGTACCCATCCTTTTATACACTGTAATTTTTTTGAGTTTTTCATGTGTGTGTGTGTGTGTGTGTGTATAATTTCTGAAAAGTGTGATTTCTGGATCAAAGGCTTTGTGTATTTGGGTTTTGGAAGAACTTGCCAAACTGATTTTCAAAAGGCAGTAAACTTGGTGTTTCCACCAAATATCTAATTGCAATCCTTTTATCATAGACTCCACAGTAAAAGGCCTATAGTTATTTATATTTAAAATCAGTCTTATGGGTTTGCTACTTCACTGAAAGTTTAATATTTTACCTCAATATTAGTGAATTTTAGTACTTTTTTATAGATTTGGATTTTTAACTCTGGAAATTGAAGCATAGATCCTTTGCTCATATTTTATATGTCTTTTTCTTTATAATTTATAATAATTTATGTAATTGACAATAATTTATAATAATTATTTGAAGATTAGGCATAACTATAACTATCATCAACTTTTCAATTATTTGCCATGAATCTATCTCAATTGGTCATCTAAGAATGTCAGCTAGTAATTTTCTCAGTGGATGTTTTCTAATTCAGGAGGCTATTTTAGGATCAGAGCTTGGCACAGGCTGAGGTCTAGTGATGGAAAAAGAGAAAGCAGCAAACCTCTCTGCAGTTGCATGGGGATGGAATAATTGAGAGATTCAGAAACCTCAAATAACATGACTTTTTTTTTTTTTTTTAACCTCAAAAGACATTTGCTAAATTGCACTGAATAGAAAGCTAGAGTTAGGCTGTAAAGTATTATCATTCTGGCACTTGGAGAACAAAAGCTCATAGAGTCAGAGGGCTTAAGAGATGAATAAATAGATCAGAAAAGAAAGTCCTGGAGATAGTGGTAGATTAACTCTGAAGTTCTACACTACCTCTCACCTGGGAACACTTAGTGATTACCGGTCCACATAGAGAATGCAAATTAGGTGTAACCCTGCCAAAAGTGACAGATAAACCAGGAGAACACATGTGGAACTGGAGGGAGAAAATTGGAGTTTTATAAACCTCATAACATGAAGAAGCTCACCATTAAGACATTGAGCAAATATTAGAAAAGCATGAAATGAAAAGTCAAAGACATAAGCCAAAACACTTTGAAGTACAGAACTAGAATCCTTGGAGTATTAGAGCAGTGGAGAAAAAGTGCTGAGATAATAATACTGCAATGAACATGGGAGTGCAGATCTCAATTTCAATTATTTTGGATATATACCCAGAAGTAGGATTGCTGGATCACATGATAGTACTATTTTTATTTTTTTTTAAGAAACCTTCATACTCTTCCCATAGTGGCTGCACTGTTTTACCTTCCCACTAGCAACGCACAAGGGTTCCAAGTTTTCCATGACCTTGTCAATATTTGATATTTATTCGTTTGTTTATTTGAGAGTAGCCATCCTAATTAACAGATGTGACTTTAATACAGCTTGAGTATCACTAATCCAAAATGATTAAGACCATAAGTGTTTTGGATTTTGGATTTTTTCAGATGTTTGGAATATTTGCACACATGTAATGAGATATTATGGGGATAGGACCTAAATCTAAACACACAATTCATTTAAGTTCATATACATTTTATACACACAGCTTGAGGGTAATTTTATATATTTTTTTAACAATTTTACACAAAAAACAAGGTTTGTGTAGATGCTCAAGGTTCCTATCTCTCCGTGTCCATGCCAACATTTATTGTTTTATGACTTTTTGATAAAGGCCATTCTCACTGGAGATAAGTGGTATCTCATTGTATTTTTGATTTGCATTTCCCTGAGGATTAGAGATGTTGAGCATTTTTTCATATGTTTCTTGGCCAAAAGATGTGGAAACAACCCAAGTGCCCTTTCATACATGAGTGGATTAATAAAATGTGGTATATGTATACCACAGAGTACTATTCAGCTATAAGAAACAATGGTGACATAGCACTGCTTGTATTTTGCTGGATAGAGTTGGAACCCACTCTACTAAGTGAAGTATCCCCAAAATGGAAAAATAAGCACCACACGTATTCACCAGCAAATTGGTTTCACTGATCAATACCTAAGTGCACATATAGGAATAACTTTTATTGGGCGTCGGGCAGATGGGAGGGGGTAGGAGGGGATGGGTATATACATACATAATGAGTGCAATGCGCACCATCTGGGGGATGGACACACTTGAAGCTTTGACTTAGGGGAGAGGGGGGCAAGGGCAACATATGTAACCTGAACATCTGCACCCCATAATATGCTGAAATAAAAAAAAACAAGGTTTGTGTATATTGAACCACCAAAGGAGTTACCATGTCACCCACCATGCGAACAATCAATCCGTGTTGTCTACATCATCATCATTCCTGACTCTTATATATATATATATTACTTATAAGCAATACTTTTCTTACATTTATTCACACATAAGTACTTAACAGTAAAAAAATATTAATATAGTGAAAAATAATGCATTCAAAGTAACTAAGCAGTACCATAGCATCATCAGAATACCAGTATCAGAGGTTAAACAACAGCAATAACAAACAGCAGGCTTTCAGTCTCCAACTACAAAGTTGTGTTTTGATTACAAGGTTACTGAATAATATATTTCATGTTTTAGGTGAAAAGAAGCATCAGAAGCAGTTGAAGGACAAGGAAGTGGGTCCTCGAGGGATGAGGAGGCATTCTGCTGGATAGCTTTTTAAAATATTTCCTCCAGAGTCATCTGCGTCATTAACATTTTTTGTCTTACAAGTTTCTCTTTGATTTTATAAAATGACATAATTTCTACTTCTGTTATAAATGCACCGTGCTCTAGTCTTTCAATAAGCCCCAAACTCATTTTCACCATGGTATCTATGAGCACTTTTCGTGCAGTGTCAACATCATCTTCATTGTCAGTATTTCAGTATCATCGTGCTCACTTTGATTTTGAACCATTTCAGCTAATTCACCATCAGTCAATGGATAAACAATTGTAGTTTCATTATAAATATTAACAACTTCTTCAATATCCAATTCTTCCAGCTTACGAAAAGCCGAAGGTAAATTAATGCATATATGTAAGGAGTGTGATATCATATTTTTTTCTCGCTTGACATACAGAATACTTCAAAGTTACCACTTTGTTCATCATCATCGCTGAACACAGTTACTGGCCACAGGTTGATCCAGGCATGCACAATGGTGTCATTAGTCACTGTGTTCCAAGTATTGACAACAGCATGTAGGGCACCTTCTTGCTAAACTTCTTTTTGAAAACATTTCACACCCATAACTTTTGTTCACTGCTGTTAGTATATCATTGAAGAAAGTGTTTTTATATTTACTCTTCATTGATCTAAGGGTACCCTAGTCACGCAGTTGAATTAATAAAGTCACATTTTGGATAAAATATATGACACAAATATTTTTGATGAGAATTCCAGCTGCAGAATGGACAGATATTTGTCAAGGAATAACATAATCTTGCAGTGGTCATTCAGTGTAGCTTCCCTGTGGTGTGCCCCAGCCACTGGTACAAAATGTTTGTGAAATCAACCAAAAAAGACATGTGTGGTGATTTATGCCTTTTTATTGGCATAATAATTGACTATTAACACATTCGCTTCTTGCAAATAGTGAGAACACAAGATTTTGTCCATCACAGTAAGTTTACACTTATGCTTGTCTGCTGCATTAGCACATCCCAGTGCAATTATTCTGGTTTTGTCATTCTTAATTCCTGTATGTGATGTCTCATCAGTTGTAGTGAAAGTCTTTTGGGGAAAATAAGGCCAAAACTACGATGTTTTATCAGCATTATAGCTTTGTTCTGTGTCATATTTTCACAACCGATGACCTTGACCAATCCATCATTGTATGTCTCCACTGCTTTGTGATCAGCAGATGCTTTATCACTACAAATCTTTAAAAAATTAATGCCATGACTTTCTTTAAATTTCTGCAACCAGCCTGTTGAATATATGCAGTTCCCTTCAATTTTCAGTTTATCAATACAGGTCTGTGTTTGTTCTGATGATGACCATACCACTAAGTGGCATGTATTCACTGCAAAGCAAGCAGATCCTCTTTCAATGCACAATCAAGGAGATATTTAATTTTAGCTTTATGCAGTGTTTTATTTTTCATTATCTTCTGTTCATTACTTTCAGTATAGAACTTTAACAGTTTACACTTCTGTTTCTTCAGGTCATATAGGGTAGTAATTACAACACCATGCTCTTTTGTAAGACATTTACCACTTACACCACTGTCCAGTTTCTCCAAGAGCTTGACTTTCTGATCTATAGATAAACACAAATGCTTCCTCTTTGTCTTGTCACAATTACCCATAGGGGTATCTGTAGGCCTTATTGACATTTTTAATAATACCTTTATACCAGAGAGGAGAGAATAAGCAAAAAAAATAAATTATATAGTGACTAACATATGTAACTCTTGACCTTATGTGGGGCATTATGGGGAAATTGCCCTTAGAGTGTGAAACCTGCACACTTGCAGTTTTGTTATTTTTTGGTGTGCTCACGTGGGCAAATCTGGACACATGCAGAAAAGATGTATCACAGCCGAAGGTGGGGGTTGACAGTCTTTTCTTTTTTCCTTGAGGCTGCTGAATAAAGACAGTGTGGTGCACTGTGTTTTGACTTCAAATCATCACAGGTCAGGTTTAGAATTTTCCACTTGTAGCATTATGGTAGTACTCAAGAAGTTTCAGATTTTGGAGCATTTCAGATTTCAGATTTTCATAGTAATGATGCTCAACCTGCACTCCTCTCTCAATAGGTTACAGAATAAATAAAATAAATTATTTTTTTAAAAAATCTAGACACAATATTATCAGTGCATGGGTGGTTCAGTGGTAGAATTCATGCTTAACAATATTAATGCGCCATATTTAGAGCATGAATATAATGCAAAAATAATCAACAATTTTTCAAGTGTTCGTGAATAATTTTACCAAACCAAACATATGTTGGGCAATAAAGAAACTTTTGATATATTTCGAACATTAAAATTACTCAGTTTGTTTTGTGAGTATAGTAGATTTACTCTAGAAATTGATAAGCAGACATACAGGAAATCCCTAATGGCACCAATATTAAGCATTACCATTATAAATAATCCAAAGTTGAAGAACACACCAAAATTGAAATCATAAAATAGTTACAACTGACTTATAATAAAGATTGAACAAATCAAATGTTATGGAATGCAGATAAAGCATTATTTAGTGGGAGATTTATAACCTTAGATGCATGGATTAGAAAAGAAAAGGAATATCTAAAATTTAATGACTTAAGACTTTTAAGTTAAAAAAACTACAAGCATTAGATAAAATCAAACTTACATAAAGTAAAAGAAGGTAAATATAGGGATGAGCAGATATCAACAATATATAATAAAACCATCAAGAAAGAAAAACTCAACAGAGCTGTATGTTAATTATTAATTTTTTTTTTTTTTTTGGCTTCAAGATTGAAAAATACATATTATAACTCTAGGGGAAAATATTCAAAGTCAAAATCCCACAGTGAATAGTATTAGGATTAAAAAGGAGATGTCACTACATTTACTGTAAAATAATAATAAATATGCATATTGGTCTTTGCCCCCAGTCTTTGGCAAAGAGCTTCTAAAACCCTTGTAATTTTGTGATCCACAGGGACGCTTGGAGAATTTTTTGTTCTAATAGTTAGTTTTTGATCCCAGGTCCTGCTACAAAGCTCCTAATGCCTTGCAATTTTTTGGGTGATGGAAGTATCTTTTGTTCTAATGAGCATACTCTTGATGGGCTCCTGGCTGGGGGCTGATCACTAGAAAGACTAAGCCATAATTATAAGCTTGGCATGTTCAGCCCCCTCCCCCATATTCTCCAGAGAAGGGAGAGAGGCCAGACACAAAGTTAATAATCAATAATTACTATAAGATGAAGCCTCCATAAAAATCCCTGAACTATTAGGTTTAGAGAGCCTCCAGGTTGGCAAACGCATCCATGTTCTGGGATGATGGCGTACCCCAACTTCATGAGGATGAAGCCCCTCCCTTGAGACCCTTCTAGATATTGCCTTATGTATCTGTTCATCTGGATGTTCACCTGTATCCTTTATTATATCCTTTATAAATAAATTTGTAAACATAAGTAAAATGTTTCCCTGAGTTCTGTAAACCACTCTACCAAATTAATGGAATCTATGGAGGGGGTCATGGGAACCCTGATTTCTAACTAGTCCATTGGAACTACAGTCATATGCTATATAATGATGCTTTTAGTCAACGACAGACCACATATACCACAGTGGTCTCATAAGAATATAATAATGTATTTTTACTATACCTTTTCTAGGTTTAGATATGTTTAGATACACAAATGGTTACCATTGTGTTGTAATTGCCTATAGTATTCAGCACAACGACATATTGTACAGGTTTGTGGTCTAGGCACAATAGGCTATACTGTATAACCTATGTGTTTAGTAGGCTATACCATCTAGTTTGGTGTAAGTATAGTACACTTTATGACATTTGCACAATGACAAAATCAACTAAGGAAACATTTGTCAGGACAAATCCCCATCATTAAGCAATGCATGATTGTATAGGTGATAATCTATTATTTCCAATTGACATCTGAAGTAGGCGACAGTCTTGTGGGTCGGGGCCCCTAACCTATATGATCTGATGCTATGTCCAGTACATAGTGCAAGAATGGAATTGAATACTAGGACACCAAGCTGGTATCTGCTGGAGAATTGATTGGTGTTTTACAAAATGGAACCGCACATCTGTTGTCAGAAGTACTGTGTTGGGTGGTGTGCGAGAGTAGGAAAAACAGTTTGTTTTCTCCTCTTATAGGCATAAAAACAAACAAAAAAACCCAAAATCTATTTTTTTAAAAAAGCAAACCTTTTTAACAGTAAGTAATCAAATGAAACGTGTAAATTTTATGTATAAATGTACATTTATACAATCAGATAAAATGTATAACTTTCAAAAATTCAGTAAATTTGACAATATTAGAAGTGGAAAAATTACTATATTCCCATATCTATTAAAAATTTGAATTCTTCCTTATAAACTTCCCACATTAAAAAAACCCATACATAGATAGCTTTACCTCTAAATTAATTCAAGAGCTTTTAAAACACAAATAACACTATTTTTTTAGTAAATATTCCAGGTATTTGAGAAAGAGTTAAGACTTTCTAACACTTTATATGAGGTTATATTAACAGAATATTATGAGCATTGTTGAACTATTCTTAATCAAAAATTAGCTAAATTAAATTTAATGATATATAAAAATAATAACAGGTCACAGTGAGATTTATTCTAGGAATAGAAGGAAGGATGGCTTAATAATAGAAATTACACTGATGTAATTCAGTATGTGCATAGGAAAAAGGGGAAAATTATAGACTTCCCTGATATGTGCAGAAGAAAGGATTTTGCAAAATTTCAGCATACTTTCATGATTAAAACAAACTACATCAAGTTTTAAAAAAAGACCATCTTTAAACATCCTCACAAAATTTATATCTGTTCAACTTAATTTGACAAATAATATCTCAATATAAATTACAGAAAATTTTATTGTTCTTGTTGTGTATAAAACTGTCCACACTAAGATTAGATTAAACAATGAATGTCAACTATTATTTCTACTTAATATTTTATTGGAGTTCCTGGAAAAGAGAAAAAAATAAAAGTCAAAATTTTTGAACATTCAACGAAAATATGTTTTCAACTGAAGGATTGTGAATGCAGAAAAACTAATGAAAAACTACTAGAAAACCAAGAAGTTAATTAAATAAGTTTGCTGGATACAAGGCCAATATAAAAGTCAGTTGTATTATATACACAGCAATAAAAATAAAACAAAACAGAAAATATTAATTCCTCTGAAAAAAATATAAGAGAAAGGTATCGTCTTACTTATGTCATGGCACAAGAAATTAAGACACCAAATACAGAATTTGGCAAAATTTATTCAACAAAAAATCTTAATAAATTCCTAACATTCACTGGGGTTTAGCATTAAAATACACAATTCATGGGACTCAAATACTCAAGTTCTTTCAACTTGAGTTCACGTTAAACTCAATTACATGTGTTCATAAACTCTTGTTCTTGGACTTCCACCAGGCCCTCCTGAAAGTTTGTGTGCAGAGTATTAAAGAAAGCCTTCCTCACTGGTTCAGACCCATAGGAGAAGAAAAACTCTGCCAAGATTGCTCTTTCTTATAGGACAAAAAAATCATCTGAAGAAAGGGCTTCAAATATTTCCAACATTAGCAAGTAGGAGAAGACTCACTGTAGCTGGGCAAGTAGAAACAAAAAACCTCTACCTCAAACTATGGGGCAAAAATGGTTTGAACCAGATTAACTATAGATCATTTATCACTAGGGTAGTAACAGTGTCAATTAGAAAGATTCACTACTGAGAATCTGGCATGTAGGACTTAGCTAAGACTAAAACTGAACCAGGTTGACTGAGAAACCCACTGCCACCATAAGTCTTACAAGCCCCAAGCAACAAGCAACAGAAATCTATCACTGGGAGAGAGACAAGAGCATAAAGAATGAGTGACACTTCTGATGCACAGACACAGACAGAAGGAACGACAATAGTTCATGGTGGAACATGGAGTAAAATCCTCTCATGCAGGGAGAGGTGGGGCAGTATTCACACTAATTCCAAGGTATAACTAGAGGAATTTGAATATGGTGGTGTCATAAGGGTACTCATAACAACAACAAAAGACAAACCTAGCTTAATTCCTGACTAGATTAACTCAAATACTCCCACTCGTGAAGAAGATGGCTGTTCATTTCTATATCTAAAAGGCTATTTTCCTCAGTCACTGTAGTTCTACACACATTTTCTAGCATGTGAGCCAAAATTAGTAGACACATAAAAAAAAGAAATACAAAACAATCCATATGGAAGAGATAAAGCAGCCAATAGAACCAGACAAAAATGACCCAGATGTTTGAGCTTTGATAAGGATATTTAAAATATGTATCATTAATATGTTCAAATTTATAGTAGAAAAAGGTGGACAACTTGCATTAAGAGATGTGGAATCTCATCCAACAAATTAAAACTGTGAGAGTCAATAGGAAACACTAGAAATAGAGAACACAGTGACAGAAATTAATAGCGTGCTTGCTGTGTTCATTATTAGGCTCAACATAACCACAGGAAATAATCAACAAACTCATAAAAAAGTTTAATAAGAATTATTCAATATGAAACTCAGGAAGAATTTTGCAGAAAAAAGAACATAGTACATAAAACAGATCAATTTTGAAGAATATCAAATGATCCAACTTAGAGGTTCTTTCGTATAGGAGAGTGAAAGAAAAAAGCATGAAAAATATTTGAAGAGATAATGACTGAGAATTTTCTAAAAATAATGAAAGACTTTTGAACCTATAAACCATAATCTCAGAGAACTCCAACAAGATAAAAAAGAAATTTAAAGAAACTAAAATAATAACATTGCTTCATCGTATTCAAGGTACTAAAAAAGAAGTTCTAGAAGGTAGCCAGAAAAAATCAAAAACTGTTTTACAGAGACAGGTAAAAAATTACTTTGGACTTCTCATCACACCTCATAATTACTTTTGGACTTTTCATCACATATACACATACATACACACATATACAAATATGAATATAACCATGCATGTTATATATCTACATATTTTGAACAGTATGAATTCACACCGATACATCTAATTTTATCTCAATTGTAATCCCTTTTTGCCTTCCCCCATTCTAGATTTTTATACTCCTTCTTCTACAGTGAGAAGCCCAGTGCCTAATAAAAATAAACACGTTTACTTATTTTCATAATAACCCTAAAATTCTCATAAGGTAGTTACAGAGTTGTTGTACTCATACTATCAAAATAATGAAGCTTTATTAAAAATAATTACCATTTTTTCACCCACCTTCTTAAGTTGACCCCGCTCAAGACTGAGGGTACATAGTCAAATACCTTCCCTAAACTTTTAGTGTGGTTATAATATTCATTTGAAATAAAATTAGGTTCATTTTCTTCATTGGACTTTCTTGCTGTTTTATTTTCTAATTTATATTTATTAAATATCACATTTTCAATAATTTGTTAACTATTCACACATAATTTCAAAAGTTAACAAAGTATACTCAGAGAAGTGTAAACCTTCTTGCATCCTTTTCATCCCATTTCGCCTCACACTTTCTATGTAACTAACTTCACTGTTTTCTGACTACAGTTTCTAGTGCTTTTTGGGGGCTAACAATAAGCAGGTATATGCGGGTTTTATTATTTTCTTACAGGCAGTATTTCTTGCAAATAGAGATAAAATATCTTTAAAAATCATCAAACTATATCCAGTGATGCCAGAAACAATAAGATACCTTTACCAAATTAGGCACATTTCAGCAGTATAAAATTAGTACACTGGTATGTAAATATTGCTAAACTGTACATAAAAATTATATATACTATTTTTCATATGTTTCATAAAAAACATGTTTTACTTTTAGGCTAGATACAAGAATATATGTTTATTGTCACTTAAAGCCCCCTTCCACTGTATCACAGGACTCATAAATGCACCTGTAATTTCAGTCATTTTCATCACTCATTATAGCATAGCATTCAATGAAAAAGATTTTGATTTCTGAGCCCATCATTACCAATAACTATGTATTTTCCCTTATCCATAATATGAACCTGGATTTTTAGTTCCAGTATTAGATTTGAACTGTTAGTTTAGATTTCAGGAGTGTCTGAATCATCATGAAGAAAGGTTTTAGTTATCTCCTTATGAATAATGACACTTTTCAAAATATAATAATATCATTTTCATAAATAAAATAATTGCTTAACTATCTTGTATTATCTGAAATTGTAAAAAAAAAAACAGTGAAGAAAATTACTGTTTGCTCTTTAGTGCTGTTACGTCAAGTTGAAATTAAATCATAAATCAAGGAATTTCTAAATTGTTTCAATACTCGATGTTCACTTAAATAAACTGTTTCGCACAAATCTTCTCACATGAAAAAAATCTCTTAATTGAATCTCTTTTTTTTTTTTGTTAGATTTTACTCTGAGAATCCTGTTGATTTGTTCAGTGATTAGTCTCCGATCATTGCATAAACTAGCTTTCCAAGTTTTTTTTTTTTTTTTTTTTTTTTTTTTTTTTTTTTTTTTTTTTTTTTTTTTTTTTTTTTTTTTTTTTTTTTTTTTTTGAGACAGAGTCTCACTCTGTTGCCCAGACTAGAGTGCCATGGCATCAGCCTAGCTCACAGCAACCTCAAACCCCTGGGCTCAAGCAATCCTACTGCCTCACCCTCCCAAGTAGCTGGGACTACAGGCATGTGCCACCATGCCCGGCTAATTTTTTCTATATATTTTTAGTTGTCCAGCTAATTTCTTTCTATTTTTTAGGGGAGACAGGGTCTCGCTCTTGCTCAGACTCATCTCAAACTCCTGAGCTCAAACGATTCACCCACCTCGGCCTCCCAGAATGTTAGGATTACAGGCGTGAGTCACCGCGCCTGGCCTGCTTTCCAAGTTTAATATTTAAAAATCTGAATTTATCTGATGTTAACACATTAAAATAAAACAATGTTTATTTTGTAAAAAATTCTTGAAATAAGCAGCATGTTTTCATAGCCTTTATTGTATTTACATTCATGAGCTCACAAAACTGTCAAAAGACATGAACTTGAAAACACAGGTGGAAAACTTTCTACTCTTTCCTGAAAAGATAAATTCACACTACACACTTTTGATCAAATGTAGTTACTTTTTTGCAAAGGTGCGATGGGGATTGATTTCACAGAATGAAATATGTAGAAGCTGGATGGTAAACAAAACTTGCAAATGGTAAGCAAATAAATGTTTGGTGTAATTGATTTTTCCCTCCATGCCAATTAATTTGTTTGTTTAATTTTTCTGACTTGCTTGTACAGCAAGTATGCTCCTTTAGAATAATTTTCTCTGTATATGTGTAAACCAATGTTTGAATATATCTTATAGTTATTGCTGTTTTAAAAATGATTTTCTGCGCATTAACTTCACTGTATTTGAAGCCTCTTTATTTTAAATTTGTGTTGTTCCATGGGTAATTCAAATATAAAAATATGTAACTATAGCTTTGAAAACAAAATAGTAATAAACCTAATGGTGTAAAGTATACTATGTGTGCGCAAGTCCATGCAAGACTGTAGGAGCCACTTAAAACTGCATTCTTAAATATCATAACTATTTTAACTATTACGGTTATAATGTAAGCTTCTGAACTTAGCAAATTAAAGCAAAATAAACATGGAATTTTTTTAATGTTTATTTTTAGGTACACTGTTTTCTTAAAAAATTGAAATTCAGCATTGCAAAAAGAAGCCTAAAGCCTAAATTAATGCTTACTCATTGATACTTTCCATGAAAGTAGATGAATAAAAAATGTGGTCATATACTAATTAGCTTCATTGTAATCTCCATCTTAAAAGGATATAGTACTCATTAAATTTTATTTTAGGATTAATTTCTCATGCACAGTCATTAAATTCTATTCTCTCCTGTCCAAGAGAATTGCACTGTTCTAGGAATAGAGGGGAAAAAAGCTTTTCTTTGACCCATCCCATTTTGTCCTTTTCTATGGCAAAGAACCAGTAATGATATAATACAGTCTTTATATCCTGGTCAAAAGAGAATTGCTCACAAAATAACAAAGTAGATGAATTTGGAATAAGAATACAATATGTAATGCATAAAACTGTGTAGAAAATAAAAAAAATGTCTATTGCTTTTCAAAATGTGATAGAAAAGATAATGGGAGATTTGCCAGTGGGTGGGAGAATTCTACAAAAACCTGGGTGATGACAAAAGGACAGGCTTGTCTAGATGCATAAAACAAACTGAAAGTTGACAAATTAACAACTAGAATAACCTAATATAGCTTAATATCATGAATTTGTTCTTTGGAGAATATCTGTGCTCAGAGTTCAAAGACTCAAGTGTGAGCAGGCATGAAAGGTAATAATCCTCATCTCTAACTCTACATTCAAGTCAGAGTGAATTCAGTATATATCTCCACCACAACTCACACCGAACTCCAGTCAAAAACCTGAAGGTCTTTTCCCTATAGTGGCTATGCCATGTGGGTTTCCTCATATGGTGGATGAAAACTTCACAAAGTTAAGCTATCTAATGTTTGGGTTTGAGTATGTAGTGATCTGACAGCTAGCTCTCTTCCCAGTCAAAGCAAAGGAATTTAGATGTTCCTATCAGTATCCCTCAGTGAAGACAGAATTCTTGGGCAACAAAACATCAACAACACATGCATATGTGCAAATAAAAAAATAAACTTAATATCTTAATAACAATAATATATATATAGTCACAAAGTTAAAAAACAATCAATTTCATAACTATGAGAAAATGCCTATTTAAAGAATTGATGAACTCTACAGAAAAAGATAAAACTCAATGCATAGAAAAATGAAATAAACTAAAACATCCACCATGCAAGCAAAACCAAATAAAATGAAAGACAAATCCTACCCTCCAAATAAAGCTAATTTTAATTACTATAAGAACATACATACAAAAAAAATATATTAAGTATAATGGGATGATTTATGAAATAAACAAAAAAACCAAGAAACATTTCTTAACAATGTAAATTATTTCAATAAAAATAAATAGAATTTGGAAAACTAAAACTGATGAAACAGAAGGGGTCAGAGCAAAGATGGCCAACTAGAGACATTGCTTGCCAAACCACCCAGAGAGAAGGGAGAAATTCTGAGAGAGGAGACAGGAGAAGAGATGCAGAACAGGTGTGGATTATAGAGAGAGGAGCCAGAGCCTGCCGGGGATCTCATGGAGGAAAATTACAAACCATAGAAGAAAGAAGATGAAGGAAAAAAGATATCAGAGGGGATCAAACCAAGAGAGGCTCTGAGCCCAGTGAAAGGGTAAGGAGGGATCCCTGCCACCACAAACATTTGGTGTCCAGCAGGCTACCAAACACACACACACACATGCGCGCGCGCGCACACACACACACACACACACACACACACACACACACACGCACACACACACACACAAAGAGAAAACTCAATGTATAGAAGATAACTTAAAAATGAAACAAAGTAAACCATCCACAAGCATTTGGTGGCCAGTAGGCTACCAAATTTCATGGAGACTTTTCCAGCCCCACCAGCCCAGGCAAGGCAACAAACACAGTATAGTGAGGAGAATGGGCATGATCCCAGAGCTTGGACACTCCATGTGGGTCACATCTCGAAGGAGTGCCATGAAAGGCCAGAGAACCTCTCTTCCATTCAGATGCTTCCTCCCTGCCCCTCCTCCACTCACTGCAACTGGGAAAACAGTTTGGGCTGAGAATTTGGCAAGCAGCTGCCCCTCCCCAGCAGGTACATACTACAGGCTGAGGCTTCCACCAAAAGTGGGATCCAGGCCTTTCCCTTTGGGGGCCTACGGTGGATCTGGGGTGCCCAAATTGGGAGCTCCCACCTGATGGCATTTCACAGAGTCACATATTAGCAGGTCAGATGAGCAGACTAGACCCCATGCCCTCTGGACTCGAGTGGATTGCTGGGGACACAGGGGAGAGAGAGGTCTGAGAGTTGAACTTTGGTGGCAAGGAAGCCCATGTGGGTAGGCCTGACAGAATACTGTGGGGTTTCCAGACGTGGTGAGCTGGGAGAGTGCACTTGCCCTCTGTAGGAAAACTGTCCTGTTTAATTAGGGTGTGTTCTATGGTGAGGAAAAGCCCACCCCTGGGAGCCATGGCAATGAGGTGCCATTCTTCCCCCACCCATTCCAACCAGGAGAGCAGATTGAGTTGAGAAATTGGCAAGAGACTCCCTCTCTCCAGTGGGTGCATGTTCCAGGCTGAGGCCTCCACACAATGCGGGGCTCATGCTTCTTTCTCTGTGGACTCGTAGTGGATGCAGAGTGCCCAATTTGGGAGCTCCCCGACCATGGGTGTTTCTCAAAGACACACACTAGCAGGTCAGACAGGCAGGCCCAGGGGAGGAGTGAGAGCTAGTCAGCCAGATTGTGAATCACAGACAGCCCTGTCTCCAAAAGCAGATGTCCTGGCTGGATGGGGCCAGTTCAGCCCCGCCTTGGTGGCTTTCCCCAGGAGCTGTGAACAATCCTTTGAACACTGTCAAAACAGCTACCTTATCAGCTTTGGTGGAGCCTGAGGGCAAGCCCACCCAACCCAGCCCTGCCCAGTCTCACTCCACTGTGGCAGAGAATAAGGATACACTTGGAAGTACCAAGATCCAGCCCACCACCTGGGGCATTTGTGTGCTCCTCCTGAGGGACTAGAGCTGGTCACAAAAACGATAGCACAGCACATTTATTCCAGCAAATGCCATCTACTGACAAGCAGGTCAATTTGCACAGGTCTTTACGGCAATTACTGACTTGATCATATAGGATAGGTTGTTTCTCACTCACAAGGGTACTTGCTGTCTCAAAGATTAAATTGGGTATGCCATTACAATTCACACTGCTAGGAAGAGTACAGGGCTGGGGAAAGAGAAAGGATTTCAAAGGAATCCATCCTCTTTAATCAAACAGAGACAGGGAATCTGCCCACACACATAGTTCACCACTGCTACAGCATACAAACAACTAGCAACTGAAAAAATCATTACATTAAGACTACCCACAACCAAGGCATCTATCGGGAACATAAAATGCCATTAAAGTATGTACAAACAAAGCCAAAGATTCTAAATTGACATACGCTGTAAATACACCCTTATGAGTGAGCTGAGGGGGAAGGGAAGCCCCATCTAAACAAAAGAAAATCCAAAATTAATAAGCAACAGCTGCTCCAGATGAGAAAGAATCAACAAAAGAACTCCAGGAGTATGAAAAATCATAGCAAAAGGACACCCCCAAAAGGGAACAACAGCTTTCTAGCAGTGAATATTAACCAAAATGAAAATGCTGAAAGGACAGATAAAGAATTCCTAATATGGATTATAAGGAAGCTCAATGAAATCTAAGTGAAAAGGGAAAACCAATACAAAGAAAAACAATTAAGGAAATTAATGAAAAATTCACTAAACAGATCAACATATTGAGGAAAAACTGAATAGAACTTCTGGAAATGAAAGATCCATTTAAAATTGAAGCAGAAATAAAAAAACATTCCAACAGCAACAAGAAAAAGCCCCGGACCAGATGGATTCACAGCCAAATTTTATAAGACCTACAAAGAAAATTTGGTGCCCATTCTACAGGAATTATTCCATGAAATTAAGAAGGGAATCCTTCCCAATTCGTTTTTCAAAGCCAGTATCACCTTGATGCCAAAGCCAGAAGAGGACAAAATAAAAAAAGAAAACTATAGACCAAAATCCTTTATGAATACAGTTGCAAAAATCCTCAATAAAACACTAGCAAACTGAGTTTGACACCATATCAAAAGGATAATCCATCATGACCAAGTGGTCTTTATCCCAGGGGTGTAAGAATGGTTCAACATAAATAAATCAGTAAGTGTGATTAAGCACATAAACAGAAGGAAAAATAAAGATCATACGATCATCTCAATTGAGGCAGAAAAAACATTCGACAAAATTCAACACCCTTTCATGAAAAAAAACTCAACAAATTGGGGGAAAAAAGCTCAACAAACCCACAGCTAGCACCATACTGAATGGGGAAAACTGAAAGCATTCTCACTAAGAAGTTGCCCACTTTCACCGCTTCTGTTCAACATGAAATTGTATGCAATACCACTAGTAATGTATCAAATAATACAGGTAATTTATGATACTGCTATCAATTGTTTTTATATTAATAATATGCATTTATTTTGATTGTCATAACAGTACGAGGTATTATAAGTATTAAACTTCTTGTATAAACCTTCTCTTAAATTATTCTAATAAGTTTTTCTGTAGAGTATGGATATTAACTACATTATTCAAAAAATCACATGTCCCTGTTGCATGAAAGATTTATCTGTCACACAATGTTTCGTTATACTGCATTCACTTACATTTTGTGTTTCAATCATCACTGCCTTACGTTAAAACAAATGTTGAATATATATTTTTATTGTAATTCAGAGAAAAGCTTAACATTATAATTTTATGCAATCTCTTAAAGCATGTTGACATTATCAATTATATGGTAATTAGATTAAAAGTAGGAATGTTTCACCAAATTTAATCAATTAAAATATTATCTATTTGTTATCTTTTTTCTCAATCTCTCTCTCTTTTTATCCATGCATTTCTCCTACTAATATACCAGATCAGTTTTTTATATCTTGGGTTTTATGAAACTCAGATATTGACACTCTATAGAGAAATAAATGTTCTTAAGGAACCCTAACCCAAATCTTAACTCAAAACTTAAAATTATGGAAATATATCCACAGCAATCGTTATAATTCAAAAATAAGTATCTTTATATATGTGATATAGCTAGAAGTGTTACTTCTGAATTACTACTAATAAAAGACTGCCTAAAATAATAATTATACTAATAATCACATAGATTATGATACTAATAATCACCAACAATCATCACTGAAGTCTCCCCAAAATAATGTCTTGTATTCTAAAATCTAATAACATCCCTAGAAACTTATTTTCCAAAATAAATAATGTATGCAATACAACTATTCTTATAATCTTAAAATACCATGGATTGATGTTCTATTTGATTTATATTTTGCTAATAAAGTTTAATTAATTCTACATATGCTTATTGTACCCCTAATAGATATTATACACAGAAAATCTTATATTTCTAAAGGTGCTAGACTTTAAGGATCTGTTTAACAAGCATATATTTAATGTTCATCCTTAAAATTTGATAGATTATATCCTCTCAACATTGATCTTTCCAGACTTAAATGATCTAACATTTGCTAGGCCCCACATGAATGTCTATGCTTTTTCTCACTTTTTATTGGACTTCCTTAGTCACATAATACCACTCCCCCAATAAAACACATCATTAGTCTTATTTTCTGTATATATGTAAGAGAAACTCATTTTACGTGTCCATTTTAAGAGTACATAAATTTATATTTTTTGTTGTTATTCTTTGCATAATAATCCTGGAGCACCAGGTTGCTGTTACAAACAATTTTGAAGTTCTGTGCTCTAATTTGAGCAGGACCTAATTGCCTTGGTTCAAATGGAATCTATATATAAAACCCACCAAATTTTATACATGAGACTTACTGTAAAAACTATGTTGGCCTCTAGTGATTATTGAGGCCAATGTTACCCATGGCTCACATTTATTTAGGCTTTTATTGCGAAGACTAATTTCAATCTCTAAAGAAAGAAATTAAATAATATATAGGCATCTGAGAGGAGAAATATTTCTAAATTTGTCTTTGACCATTTCTACAGACCTTGTAATCTCTCACTCTGAAATGTGTTATAAATAGTCCAGGAAACTTTACAGGTTTCTCTAAGGTTTTCTTCTAGGGTTTATTTAAAATGATATTTTACTTTGGAAAATCCTTATAACAACTTATCTGATCATTCATTGTAAAGTCAATGACTATTTTATTCAGAATTTTGATAATATGTGTTATTTTGTTGTTTACAAAACAAAAAGACAGAACTACAAAAGCAGGGACAGTTTCTATGGAATTATGAACAATAATTGTTTAAGAACAATTCCATAAGCCCCCTTATAGGAGTTTTCTAGGAGATTTAAATCTCTTTTTAGAAAACTGGAAGGAGATTTAAAGCCCTGAGTATCAGGGCTTCAAACATTTATCAAGGCAGATGAATGTGAATTATTATGGTTCATCTGTGAAAACATTACAGAAACTAGTGTGATTTGCTCCCAAGTGGATTCCCACAAAGTCAGCAGTATTTGGAGGCTCTGCTCCCATTAGACAACAAAAAGCATAACATAAACAGAGCTTATGCCTTGTCTGACTTCTCAAGGTCATCACTATAAGCCTTAATGAAGCCAACCTTGTGTTGTGATTGGGTTTCTACCTTCATTAAAAGTTTTTACAGAGACTATAATATTAAAGATTAAATTTACATGGTAGAATTCTTCTCAGTGTAATGAACATTAAAATGGGTAATTTGAAAATGCAAAATGAGCTTTTTTGTCTAATGACATTATAGTTTACAATTCAAATGTATACGGGTTAAGCATACTTAATCTGAAAATCCATAATCCAAAATGCTCCAAAATCTGAAAATTTTTGCCACAAGAGGAAAATTATGACAAAAGAGGAAAATTCCACATATAAGTACTTAACACATATTTTGTTTCATGCACACAATTATTAAAATGTATGAAATCAGCTTCATATTATATGCATAAGGTGTATATGAAACATAAGTGAATTTCATGTTTAGACTTGGATTTCATCCCCAAGGTATCCTATTGTATATGCCAATATAAGTATATGCAAATATTCAAAAATTCAAAAAATCCAGAACACTTCTGGTCCCAAGCATTTTGGTTAACGGACATACAACCTGTACACCTTTTTTAGGTAGAAGGCTGATAAACACATGTATCCATGCCTATTCCCATCCAATCCTTTTATTTCTAATCCAGATGTTCATGTATTTATTCAAATATCAAATTATATGTATGTATGTGTGTGTGTATATATATATATGAGGCAATATTTTCTTTCTAAAAAAATAGGTCATTGTATGCATACTCTTTTACCTATTAATATCAGAGTTTATATAATTGCTCACTGTGTAACCCAGCATAATTTAATTAAGAAGACAAAGCCTCGTTAACCTGATGCATTGGATTATACGCGTGTGTGTGTGTGTGTGTGTGTGTATAGTGTGTGTGTGTATGTGGTGAGAGAGAGAAAGAGAAAGTGAGAGAAACACAGAGACAAAGGAAATTATGAAGAGGATACACAAAAAAACCCACAAAAATAAAAGAGAGGAAAAAAGAAGCAAGGTAAAAAGAGGCTTGGAAAAGACCAGGGAATGGGGATGGTTAATGGGTGCAAAAATATAGTTAGACAGAATGAACAATATTTGATAGCACAACAAAGTGACTATAATCAACAATAAGAATATATTTAAAACAACTAAAAGAGTGGAATGGAAATGTTTCTAACACAAAGAAATAATAAATTCCTGAGGAGGTATATACCACAATTACCCTGATTTGATTAATTCACGTGGTATGCCTGTATCTAAACATCACACGTACCCTATAAAGACATACAACTATTATACATTTAAAAATATAAGAACAAAAAAATGAAGAAATAGAGATATTCAGTAAATTCTCTAAGTTAACACAGCTGGTTAGGTAAAAGCTTGAAGCATTCACTTTTCCTGTTGGTTTTGTTTTAAATTTTTATTTATTTTTATTTTCCAACTCCTGCTATATAAAACGCTCATTTCCTTTTCTAGTCACTTGAGCATTATGTTGGATGAAGAATACTTAGTTACCTATAGTTTTAGTTTAGAAAAAATTTATTAAGGAAATAATAGAGATAATTACTTGAAATTAACAGACGTGTTTATTCCATATATTTTAGCTATTCTAGACACTTTGGCTATACATGTCACTTGTTAGTAATATCTTTACAGCAATAACTAACACTGAATTGTCTTTCTGAAGTATTGGAAAGACACTGCATTTTAGAATCTCAAAGCCTATAGTTCAATTAATAAAGTAGCAGGAAAGTTCAGCTGTCAGGGTAAAGGAGATGACACAAAACTTTCTAGGAAAAACTTACAAGTTAGCATTAATATTCTCTAAGTTTTTATCACAAATGGGACTGGGGAGCTTATTTGACTGTCTTTACCGGGTTAAATGCCACTTGAGACCTGATGTCGAACTTACTATTATAATAAATAAGCAAATACAAAATAAAACCAGAGAGTGAGAAAGTGAGAGAATGAATAAGGCCAAGGAATAGGTTGCTTCCTTGGTCCGTGCCCCACCCCCAACAGTTTAGTCTCCTGAAACCAACATTTCCTGGTATTACAAAGTGAATTATACAGTGCAGAAGAAAAAAGGTCCTTCCCTGAAGCATTACGGCAAACCTGAAACGATTTAGGTCTGACATTTTCTGCAGCTGAATGTGATGAGAAACAGATCAAAGTCAAGGTGAGTGCTTTTCCTCACTTCCTCCTGAGCACAGGAGTCCGATTGTGTAGCAATTGGTACAAAATCTTGCTACCAGCGACAGTACAAAGTAATCTTTCTAGACAATCTAAGTTTATCAAGAAAAGCATAAACATCGTTGCCTTTCTTTTTTAGTTTTACCACTGTGCAATTTTGCTTGTTTCTGGTGAAGAAATTAGATGACACTAGATAATCACATCACATATACATTCAATTTTAGGTCATTTCCATTTTATATAACTTGTTTTTTCTCCCATGGAAAAAATGTGTTTTGGTGTATGGATACAGATTTCTCTGGAGAAAATGCTGTT
Source organism: Indri indri (assembly GCA_004363605.1). Classification (NCBI taxonomy): domain Eukaryota; kingdom Metazoa; phylum Chordata; class Mammalia; order Primates; family Indriidae; genus Indri; species Indri indri. The sequence continues at coordinate 107,530 of RJWJ010000454.1, read as the reverse complement.
CCTTCTTAGGGATAAATGAGTGATGTCAGAAAAATAATGATTATCAGGTGTGATAAGAATTTAAAATTAATTCCACCATGTAAAACTCTTTGTAAATGGTAGAACAAATAATTTTAAATTTTAGCTAGTATTAGCTCAGAACAAAGGAGTTTAGAATACAAATTTACAGCCTTATATTCTGAGATTCTAATTTATTAGTTATGGATGAGAAACTGAATATTAACATCACCCGAAAGGTGATTTCTGATGCAGTGTTGCGTGGATGCTACGTGAGGAAACATTATGATAAGCGCCAATTACATCAATAGAAGACCAAGGGACAAAGACAATGTTTTTCCATTGCAGAGCAATGGCTGCATTTCTAGCTGTTGTGGTGTTATCATTGCCCTTCTGAAATGCCCCTACTGTGCTGTTCTTCCTCTGTCAATATTTCTTACTTGATTGATTCTCTCTGAGGAAAAGGACCTGGGAAATGTGATTCTTTATAATATGAGAAGCCCACCATACTTTATGAGTCAAATCACAATGACATAATTTTAACCAAGTTTCCCTTTGTTTTAATTTAAGTTTATGGAGAACTAAGAAATAAGCAAATTTAGAAGACTATAATTTAAAAACACCCTAACTAATAAGTTTTCAATCACTTAGGTAATTTTAACTTCCTGTAAAATAATACTTGAAAATTTCATTTTAGCACCAAAGTAATGAATTACTCAGGTCCATTGGTGGTGTACCTTTGCTATTGCAATCCTGGCATAAAATTAATGAAGGTTCTGTCCCCATGTAAATATTGAGGTCAAGGCATGCAGTGTCCTCAAAGTGCTCTTGGTTATTTTGGTATCAATGTGTAGCTATATATATTTCCACAATTTTTTTTGTTTTACAAAGACCTGAATTTTCGGTTGTTATTTTTTCCCACTTTCTGCAAGATAACTAACCATAGAGGAAACATTAGGTGTCACTCAGTTAGAATCCCTTAATTTAATTCCCCTTACCCAACATTAGATCTCTGTTACATGTCAAGTTAGAAATAATATAATTAACTCATTAATTTAAGATGTTCATGGTATATATGTCTGTCTTAGGTCATCCCTCCAATGCATAACTGCATTTATTAAGAGACAAAAACTGGACTGAATTTATAACTACAGAAATTCAGGTTTGGAGATCAGGTTTACAAATTTAAAAATTTGGCCATTTATGTCTTTCATGACCTTCAAATAATATTGTGGATTAATTGTCTAATTACATAGTTAGAAATAACCTTGGCTTCACCTACTACTAGAATCTGTTGTAGTAAATGACTTTGAAATATAATAATAGGATGTGTACTGTCACAGGCGATAGAAAATGAGGAATGAATCACTTTGAGATTGCAAATGTATCATATAAGTAGGAGAAAATGTAGATAACTTAATGTGACTATTTGAAACACAACTACACACGCACAGCCATTACATCTTGTGTATGTGTATGTTTTCTTCTGATAAGAAGTTGTATTTTTATATGATAAATTAGTAAGTTGATACAAAATGTTAAATTCCATAAAATGTTAAGGGTAACACATCGTATGTTTTTAAAGTTGAAAATATTCATTCTATTTGAATGAGATTTAGACAGTGGAAACATCAGTTAGAGCTCTCAGAAATTGGTATGATGATGCCTAATTCAATTACAAAACAAAATGCTAAAGAAAATTGGAGGATTCGCATTAAGATCTTTTGAAGGGGTTTTCCACAGTCCTTTAGTAGCATAAGAAGTATTTAGATGGAAATGCTGACCATTTAATTTTATTTTTGCATATTTTAAAAGAAATGTTAGAACATGACACACTTTACACTTGATAAAGGATTGGAAAGGAATTTTAGACAATGAGGTATGTAACCTAAAAGAATGTAATTTCTGTAGGACAACACAACACAGAGGTGAAATGAAAATGATGTCTGTGAAAGAAAAATATGTGTAGAAAAACAGGCTGTTGCATGCCAAGAGTGATACTATCTTGAAGCAAAACCACCATGATGACCAATGTTTGATCCACACATACCAAGGTGTTCTGCAATAAGGTCTTTAAACAATGCCTGTAGCATACATGCATAGGAGAACGTTTCATAGAGTTGCTTATCTAACTTGCCCAGTGGTCACAAGTTTTGGCAAGAAAGTCTAGAGGCATGAATATCTGCACATGTTTTACCCTAAAAATTTGCTGTATAAAGAACTCTTTCTGGAGTGCAAGTGCAGGGATCCGGTCTTGCATCCACCTAAGACATTGCCTCCGTTCATTAAGTTTCAGATGATTCTTTCTGAGAAACTTCATTTGTCAGCCTCTTTCTTAGATCCTTTGGCCTTTGAGGATAGGTTTGCATTTACCTGTTCACTAAGAAACAATATGTGTGTGTGTGTGTGTGTGTGTGTGTGTGTGTGTGTGTGTGTGTGAGAGAGAGAGAGAGAGAGAGAGAGAGAGAGAGAGAGAGAGAGAGTCCTTTGCAGCGATTTCTCTATTTATGTGGGTTTTTTTTTTTTCTTTTTAGAAAATGACTTTGTGTTTCAGGAAACTAAGGTATTATTTGCCTTATGAATAGTTTAATAAACACAAATAGAATTTTTTAAAATGACACAAATTTGTTTTCTAAATTATTTGTTTTGATGTTTATTATATATGAAACCTGAGAGAAAAACAAAAAAGTATGGTTTGTAATGTATTTTTAGAAAACTTCAAACAAATTAAATTCAACGGAGTTTATTTGAGTGAAACCTAACTCATGAATCAGGCAGGCATCACTCAAATACAAAAGAGGTTCCAAGATCCTTAGTTGGCAACTTGGCAATGAGTTTTTATAGACAGAACCAGGAAGTAAAGTACAAAAACAGCTTGATTGGTTACAGCTAGCCGGTTTTTTTTTTTTTTGGACATGGTCTGATCACTTGGCTGCCAGAGACTGGCTGAAGCTTGGCTGCTTGTGATTGGCTGAGTCTCAGCTGTTACAACATATACTTCTAAATTAGGATTTTTTGTTTGTTTACGTACTAAGTGAGGTTGCAGTTTGTTATGTAGGAACTAAAATCAGGGAGTCAGCCTCAGGCCAATGGCCTCCTGCTTATTTAACTTAACAATATACTTTGAATTACATATGCTTTTTTAAAATATATTATTTAGCAATTTCAAAAACAGTTGAAAATATGAGAGAATTTATCCTAATGTTTTAGGTAAGATGAAATATTGATTTTTTAAAAAACATTTTCCATTTAACTGGCTTAGCTTATATTAAATCAATTATATTTGTAGATAAGATAATCAATTGATGATGTGATTAATATATAACCAGTCTTAACTTACTAAGTGGTAAAATATAACTAAATATGTCTTAATTGACTTAGGTTAAATGAAATATATTTTTGAATATTATATTGTCAACAAGAGCTTTTAAAATCTTATGGAAGAAGGTAGAAAAATACAATATCAAGAACTCCATGCAATAGAGGAGGATCAGAAGAATATTAACTCAATTTGAATGCTAGTGAGAGTTTACAAACCACTTTTAAATTGAGCTATTCATTTTGCTAAATGTGATTGATCAAGAAAGAAAGCCTAGAATGACAAGACAACTAAGGTGTTTAGTAAGGAAAAAAATCAAGAGAAATCTTTTCCTAAAATTGTTGTCTAACAATATTCCCCAGTAAAGCTTTAAATCTGCAAAGGTAGCTCCTAATTTAAAACGATTGAGAGTTTAACAATACATGTTTAATAAACCTTGGTAAATCCATATATTAGATACATAATATGTGTGTGTATATGCATATTTCTAATGGAGTGAAATTATGCTTGATTTCATTGGCCTAGATGCTTACTTTATATATTGTGGTTTTAAAATTAAGTCAATATATTCAGATCAAGTAAATACTCCCAAGTCTCTAAACATGCACAGAGTTTCATTTATTGTCAATGAAAGACTAGACTATAAATCATACTTCTATTACTGATATAATTTTTAATCAGTGATTTGCAGTAGTTTTGAATTGTTTTCAGAAGAAATCAAAGTGTGATTAACCTTCATTGTGAACACTTTGCTATGTGTCTACTTGAGCAGGATAAACTGTATTTCCCAGAATTCCCATTTTTGGGTATATTTCAGTTAGTGGTGGCTACAAGGGAGATTTCTGGGTAGAGTTGGAGGGCAGAAGAGAAGCTGTAACAATTTTGTACAACTCAGTTGTTGCTGTGGGCTGAGTCAACTCATTGTAATAAAGCAGCATATATGCCTTAATTTGTTTTGTTTCTCCTGGATTCCCTTCAGTTTTTATGACTCATGGTTCATAAGTTCGTGTTCTATTCTGTCTGAAAGAGCACAGGATTTCACAGGATACCGTAGTCACCAAGATCAGAGAAAGCAAGAACTGACATAGGCAAAACTACAGAGACAAAAAGATCAGTGATTTTCAGGGACTGGGAATGGGTGAAGGGATTTTCTGCAACAGCGCATTACAAACTTTTTACCATGATGAAAACATTTTATACCATAATGTGGTTATGTGATTACATATATATTTCATATACATATATATTTTATTCATATATTTTATATATTTAATTTTTTTATTGTTTGTTGTTATAGGGGTACAGACGTTTAGGTTATGTATGTTGCCCTTGCCCCCCTTTCCCCCCAAGTCCCAGTTTCAAGCATGTCCATCTCTCGGATGGTGCGCATTGCAGTCTTTGTGGATGCATATATCCGTCCCCTCCTCCCCCTCCCCCTTCTTTCTTCACCCTCCCCCCTGCCCGACATCCAATAGGTGTTATTCTTATATGTACACTTATGTGTCGTTCAGTTAATACCAATTTGACGGTGAGTACATGTGGTGCTTGTTTTTCCATTCTTGGGATACTTCACTTAGTAGAATGCGTTCCAGCTCTATCCAGGAGTATACAAGAGGTGCTATATCATAAGAATGATATAAAACTGTTTATTGGTAGTTTAATTCATTCTATTAGTTTCTTACTTGGAAAAAACTATATACTGTATAATTGTATTTGACATACTTTTTATGAGAATGAGCGGTGATTATGTGTTCTGACAGACACTCTATTGTTTATTAAATATTTAGTACTTGTCAATCTGCTAGGCCTTATATTACTTTATTCAAAACTGAAAATACCGCAATTAAGAGATTCATTTGTCTCTAAATTTGGAAATAACTACTAAACCTCAATGCCATTGTCTTTATAATAATAAAAGACATTAAAAGATATATAAAATCCACTACAACCTTAAAAGTCTGAGAGCTGATGAAAGTGTAATATGAATTACTGTACCAATCTTATCTTTTAATAACTTTATAATAGACATTCAGCAAATGTCCCATATTGACCTAGATTTGGTTTCTTGTATTTAGCAAAGAGTGCAAAAGTAAAAATTCCTGTAAAGCAGAACATCTTGACATTTTATCCCTGGATTTTAGTACTTTTCTTTTAAATATATTTCCAGCAATTAAATATGTGTGTATATACATTCACATACAAAATCTATGAAAAAATATATACACTCTTTTGTTTGCTTGCACATATAATTGTAATGATGGAAATATATATAAAATTTATTTATTTATTATTATTATTTATTTTTTTTTTTTTTTTGAGACAGAATCTCACCTGTCGCCTGGGCTAGAGTGCCGTAGCGTCAGCCTAGCTCACAGCAACATCAAACTCCTGCGCTGAAGCGATCCTACTGCCTCAGCCTCCCCAGTAGCTGGGACTACAGGTGTGCGCCACCATACCTAGCTAATTTTTTATATATGTATATATTTTTAGTTGTCCCGCTAATTTCTTTCTGTTTTTTTTTTGTTTTTTTTGTTTTTGTTTTTTTTCAGTCGAGACAGGGTCTTGCTCTAGCTCAGGCTGGTCTCGAACTCCTGAGCTCAAACGATCCGCCCGCGTCCACCTCCCAGAGTGCTAGGATTACAGGCGTGAGCCACCACGCCCGGCATATTATTTTTTATTTTAAAGGATAAAAAAATTCACATTGCCACAGAAAAACATATATAGACTCTTTCCTCCACATCCCAGCACCAACAGATATTATCATTCATTTTAAATTTTGTCAATCAGGTGTTTGATACCTGATTTTAATCTTAAGTCTTTTCAATGAAGGATAACACTTGCTATTGGTTTTTAATACCTATCATATTTGACAGCAATATTCTTAGATCGTTTACATATGAATGGATACTGAACTTTCAGAAATATTGTTCTAGAAATATTATACACATTTTAAAATTTGTTAAATCTTTCCTCATAATGAATCAATTCTGTATTCCTGAAATATGGCTTTATGGAACATACAATGTTATGTTAGATATTCTTTTGTATTTTATGGCTAATATTATTCAGATTAGTTTTAATCATAATTTATAAGTGAAACTTCATAAGAATTCTTTTTTTTGTAAGTCCTTTATCAGGTTTTATTGAAGTTTCATAAAGAAATTAGGTAACCTCCCATATTTTTCTGTTTCAAGGAAAAATTTTTGTAGTTACTAATGATCACACTACTAGAATTGTTTTGTTTATTCAAGTGCTTGTAATAATGGGGCTAGTTGAAGTCTAAATTCAATAATCAATGCAATATAATGCCCATAACATACCCAAAGAAATTTCTTAAATTTAGCTCACGGGATTTCTATAAACATTGAGATGGCAGATAGCAGGAAAGAATACAGAAATCATTTCATAAATATAAATATTAATAAATATCTGAAAGTTTATTAGAAAAAAACTAAAAAACCTATATAGAGGTGTGTTTTTTTTTTAGCACAAATCAAATGTTTCCAGCATTTCACTAAGAAAGCAAGTATTACATTTTCTTCCAAAGTGCATGTAACCTTCTGATAATACATGTGTTCTATGAAGTTATAATATTTGAGTTTATAATTTTAGTTTTAATTCAATATTTATTTGGATTCCGTAAGATTATAGCAATAAAGTTTTTCTTATAGAAGAGTTGTCAATGAGGAGTAGTTATTTTCTGTTCTACAAAAATTAACTCAACATTTAAAATAATATAGCAATTACCTTGTTTTAAAGTTTACATAGCACTCCCACATAAATCAATATGATGTCAATACCAGGTTTGACTGTAGATTATTTAACTTTTCAATGTCTTTTATCATACTGGAAACTTTCCATATTATGTCAAATTTGCTATATATGTTTTATTCAAAAATAATAGGTGTTTTCTAGTTTTTCGGATTTCTTCACATGCATTTAAAGCATCCTCTTAAAATGTTCATGTGCCTGTATTTGTACTTATGACTAATTTTGTATATTTTATCCTCTTTGTTTTCCTTATCAGAATTACAAGTTTTTTTTTACTTCCAAATAAATAGCTTCTAGATTTATCATTTTTACTAGTTTTAGCTTTAGATTTTACTAATTTCTATCCCATGTTTAATATTGCATTATCTCTAATTTGCTTTTTGTCTCTTTACTAACCTACATTTTTAAAAAATTGTTTTAAAAGCCAGTCAAATTTAGCAGTGGGGGTCGAATTCCAACTTTAGTGACACTAATGTTAATAAGTTACAATAACCTACTACCACACTAGCCTACATTTTTAACTTTTCTTTTGACTCTTTTTCTGTAGTCATTGGACCATTTTTAGGCTTATGTTTGTTTCTCATCTCGCGGATAATATTGTTCTTCACTGCCTAATGTTCAATTTCTTGCTACAATTTATTTTTCTCATTTTTTGGTTCTTTCAAGTGAGAACATGAATCTGGTTCTGTTATTCCATGTTGGTTAGAAATGGAAATTTATAATTCAATATGAGATTATCCTTCACTAAAAATGAATTTAATTTCATGTATGAATCTAATCTATATGATTTTATTTCTGGCAAATATCTATGCAGTGTATATTGTGTCATCATCACAGTATTGAAACAAAACAGAATGCTATAGTGATTTACATCTAGAGTATTCAATGAGAACAAATACTCTAAATATCAGCATTTTATTTACATGCGCCTCTTGATTAAGAATATGCATAGATTTGTATGTTAGGTGTCTATTCTCTAATCTACAAGGTAGAAAATTATGTTAAACCTGAATTTTAAAATCAGAAAATATTTTAATGAAATAAAAATGGAAGTCCTAGAACATTAACTTTATTCACATCTTCATAGAAAATCTGTTAACTATTGGCTGATTCTATTGCAAAAAATTTTTGCATTGCTTGTGATGCTAGATGACTGAAAAAAGTCACTTGACTAACCAGAATTTTCAGTCAAAGTTTTGTAATCCAAGCTAATTAATAATCTTTCATTATGATCAAGTTAAAGACAATATTAATGAGAATACACTTAGACAAATGTAACCAGCTTTAGGATACTTATGTTTTATATTTTTAAATTTTATGTGAATATTTAGTATAATAGTCTGTATCACCTTAATTATTTATAAATATAATTTGATGTTATTATTTAAAATTTTTCATTTATAATCTACATTACAGATTCAATGCAGGAATATTCTTTAAAGATATTCCTTTACCTAATTGAACCAGCAATGAAATGTCCTTTGCTCAGACTCACTCATATTGCATAAGAAAAAATATCAAATAACAGAAACAAATACAAATTCATTTTTCCCAAAATAAAAACAAATTCCATTGACAAATAAACCAAGTGGTCCTAGTTCTTGATTCACTTTATGTATACTCTCAAGCAAAAGTATTAAAAGAGATTTCCAGTTTTGTTTTTTTTTGAAGCAGAGTATTAGTTGTGCTTAATACAATATCTTGGCACACTATGGTCAGTTTCCTGATACTCTACTTTCTGTGTGTGAGTGATAACAGAAATCCCAATAATATCTTTACAATATTGGCTTCCATGACTTGCTTTTAGGTGAAAGAATTAGAAGACCACATAAAACTGACTGGATATTTTCAAAGAGTCATGGACATAAATAGATAATTCTTATTATTTTCAAACTTTCAAAATATTTTTATAAGCATACTGTGTATAATAGAAATAATGTCTATGTACTTAAATGCAAAAGTATCCTTCTCTACTTCAGTTCCATCCTTCCTATTACCACCAAACAGAGATAATTACTGTTAAAAAGTTTATTGTATACACTTGCAATCTTCACGTAGTTGATTAAAAATATACAGAGACTAATGCATACCTGTTAGATGTCAGAATATAAGGTAATAATAGCTTCCACATAAGTTTAAAATGTCTAACTCATGAAATGGGTATAAGGATCTAATAAGTTAATATTTTGAATAGTTTAGAATAGTACCCCTTGCCTTTTTAAACTTTGCCATGGTAGTTTATCTATTGAAGTATCTATGCATTTATTTCTATGAAGTCTGAAAAATTGAATTGCTGCATCACATTTCTATGTTAATGGGTATCATTCCTGCATATCTGATGTGTCTGTTGTATCTGCATGCCAGGAATAACAGTGGGAAGGGCTTTATTTGAACTGAGATTTCAGTGGAGACAATGAAATCCCAAGATGACAAGAGGCAAGGGTCAGCACTAAATTGCTAGAAGTGAGATGGATGTGACTACTGTAATAGGAAACAGATCACAGATGTAAGCAGAATGGTTTCACCTATATAGATATTTTACATTGCCTAATTGATCATGGGAAACCTAAGGATAAAATCATCATCAGCATGCCATCATCATCATCTTCATCATCAATAGCATCAATGACAGCAGTAACTAAAAGTTCCTTGATTTGCAAAGTGAATAATTTCTAGTACTGGTAAAGAGAAGTCTGACTTGAATCGTCAATAGAAAGTCACAGCCAAGTTCCAAGATTAGAGACTTAGCATTTCCCAAAAAAGTCTTTTGAATGAAGAAGAAGCTGAGTAGCCTTGAGGAGGACTCCTACTGCCTCCTCACTCCCAGATTGGAATATGTATCTTCCTCCTAACTTTTCATAAAGCAGTCTTTGGCCATTTATTTTATATTGTACAATAATTGAAATTCAGTGCGAATATTGTTCACTGATAGTGAATTGACAATTATTCCTGTAGATCCAGGCGTATTGACTTGTGGAATTGAGGTGATTAATGGAGTTTTGGTTCCGGGTGGTTACAGTGAGTCCTCAAACCCATCCTGTGTTTATTTCCCCACTTCTAGAACATATAGTTTTGATAGGTATGTTTAACAACAATCAAAAATCAAAAAAACAACTCCTGCTCTTGAAATTCACTGGTCTTATTTCTTACCACCCTAAATTAGGATAACTAATAGCACAGCCATACCATATACAACAGCAAGCCTTGAAGAATCAATTACAGCACCCACTAGTGGTTGATACAATGTGTGGCTCCTTTAATGTCCACCAAGACATGATATTTGCTCTGAATCAGTGACCAATATATGTTGCTGTTTTCCCAGGGCCAAGATGCAGATGACTGATAATCAAAGGTAGGAAATGCAAGCAGCTACTCTCCTTATTACTCATTATGTTCTATCAGTAAAATATTTTCTTTCCTTCACTGAAGCGTTTGGCTTTGCTGGTTTAGAGACCTTAGTTGAGAGTACCACATGGCCACTTTGAACTGAGCCGGAGATAAATGCAAGGAAGAGGATTACTATACCAGTTAGACTAATTAATTCTGACCCCAAATAAGGTAAACTAGAGAATTTGTGGATCATGTGTTTGTACTCTTATTTAATTTAGTGGGACTTGATGAAAAATCACATCGAATATTATAGAAACAACTATTAATTTCTCAGACACTTCCAGAAATAAGCTTTGGATCACCCCGACAAACAAGCCACCATAACCAACATAAGTGCCTTCTAGGGCAAAGTGGTTATGAATTGAGTGGTAGAAGAAGGAATTTATAAATATGAGTTAAGACCATGCTATTTGATGCAGAAATGAAGAAGTTATGACCACTTTTTCCTAAGTTTGATATTAATTTACATTTATATATTAAAAACATTTTCTTCCTTTTTCTCCTCACCAATTCTCTCACTAAGGGAATATGTGAATATGTTAGTAGTTTATCTTCTATTTCAGTATTTAAACTATAGGAAATAGAGAATGTGACTCAGTGTCATATGGGCGGTAGTATGCTAGTAAGTCTTTCAATTAGACCAGATTTAAAAGGGGGAAAAAAATGACATTTGCATTTGTAGCATTTTCTGATTTCTATTATGTCAATACTCTGATTTCAGGTTTACAATGTGATGTCACTGAATGTGGATTTGGGATGGGATGCACAAAATCAACTCCCATGATTTGTAAGGTGGTTCCCACACAACACTGAAAAAGATGGCCAAGATAAGATTTTCTCTTCCACGTGTTCTTTATATGATGTGACTTTGATATTCCTCCCATTGAGGACTGGACTCTAGAATCTCTTTTATCTGTGAGCTCATGACCACAGCAAAAGTATGTAATATGTTTTGCTAGGTCGTAAAAGACAGTTCAGCTCCTTCCTGGATCTCTTTTTTTTCTGGTTGATCATTTGTAGGAAGAGAAAGCCCAGGCAGCCATGTACGGAAGTTACATGTCTGTGTTTTCATTGGTGTCCTTAGGTGAGTTCCAGCTGATAGCATCAGCCAACAGTCATGAGAAAGAATTAGCCTTCAGATACACCCAGCCCTCAGTTATTAAGTCCACTCTGGCCTTTGAGTGAATAAGCTAGAATAGCTCTAAAATTAAATAAGAATCATATTTTGAAGGAGAATTTAGATACACTTAAATCCTACCAAATTTAAATAGATCTAATTTCAAAATTTGTGTAGGAATAACTTCTATATTTTGAAAATCTTTGGCTTTTATGAGATAGGCAGCACCCCTGGGGCCCACATTTGGCCATCTTTATAATGTCTATATTTGAGTATAGCAGAACTCTTTCAACAACATTGTATGACTGCCACTCATCTTTCCAGTGTTCACATGTTCTGTTCCAAATAGGCACAATTTTTGCTTCTTGCCTCAACAGTATTCCCTTACATGGATGACTATCATAGAAAGTATGTATGGATATCTGTGACAAGTATGACTTGATGGTTAGTACAGTAAGGGAAAATTAAGCAGTGATGTCAATTAAAAATTAGAGAAGAGGCAGACGGGAAGGAGATAGAAAGTCTTAGGCAACCACCTGGGTTTTTCCAAGTGAGACAGGGAACTGGCAGGTATTGTTCTAGGCACTGCTTTGGACATTGTTTTGGGTATTGCTTTGGGCATTGCTGCAGCATTACCTGAGTCAAGAAGTAACAAAACAAAGTTTTGAATTACCTTGATCAAAACAGGATGGAGAGGTCGAGGTGGGAGGATTGTTTGAGCTCAGGAGTTCAAGACCAGCCTGAGCAAGAGCGAGACCCCATCTCTACTAAAAATAGAAAGAAATTAATCGGAAAACTAAAAATATATAGAAAAAATTAGCGGGGCATGGTCGCACATGCCTGTAGTCCCAGCTACTCAGGAGGCTGAGGCAGAAGGATTGCTTGAGTCCAGTAGTTTGAGGTTGCTGTGAGCTAGGCTGATGCCATGGCACACTAGCCCGGGCAAAAAAGTGAGACTCTGTCTCAAAAAAAAAAAAAAAAAAAAGAACGGGATGGAGGCAGGGCAAGTTCCAACTGGTTAGAACCAAAATGGTAGAGAAATTTGACCACCTCTTGACCTTACAGCTTTATTATACGTTTTTATTACCATAAAAATTTCTAAGAAAACCTCCCACTCCCATTATGTAGCTGACACCATGACACTTCCTCTTTGACCATATTTAGTCAAATGGAGGGTATCACCCTAATTCTAAGAAAACACTTCCCCTTCCATGAATATTTCTTCCCTTGTTTAGCTTATAATTAAGCCCTTGCTTAAATAGAAGGGGAACAGGAAGCCTGGGGCCAGGTATCTTCTGCAGGGACAACTGGTCTCTGCTCCGTTTATAGAGTAGACATTCTATGGTTTCTGAATAAATCTTGCTTTCACTTTACACTGTCAGTTCATGCCTGAATTCTTTCTTGCATGAAGCCAGGGGCACCACTTGCATTGGAGTCACTTTCCTGTGTCACAAGTATTGGGACTGGATCTGGTTTCAGAGTGAAAATGTATAGGCAGAAAATACTCCATGGGTCTCTTGTATTTCTTTATATCTTGCAAAGTAAGGCATTGATAAACTCTTGCTGTGGACTATATTTTCAAAGAGATCTGTATAATGAAGTACCTTTAAGAATGGCATAATATCTCCTGCCAAAACAAATGGCATGCTTATTTACTTTCTATTATAAAATATTCAAGTTCCTTAAATTCACTGGAACCCATTTTATGTGTAGTCATACACCTAGGTCCATCCACACTATCCTTGTGGAAATTGGGACAAGAACTGATAGAAATTTTCAGGTTTTAATGCTGCCTGTTGTACTGTGAATAAATAGTGCAGTCCTTTTCCCTGTTCCAGGAGTCTCGTGTCTTCTGCTGTCCTCCATGAAACTGTGGCAACTTATCTTGTTGGCTTGAAAATAGAAGGAAATTTTTTACCCTTCACCGTTCTTGACAACTTGTGATCCAGGATGAGGTAAAAGTGTGGGCAAATGTGATAAATTTAAATGTTTTATTTTCAATTACCTTAATACGAAAGTTTTTGAAATTCCTTAGAAAGTTGCATTATAGGAATTTATTGGATTGTGTTTTTAAATATTGAGGGCACATTTCTCAAAGTTTTATTTTCTCTAAAGTTTATCATCATTGAAAATGTCTACTGAGACCTTCTTTAATGTATGTTTGTATAAACAGCACTGAAGTTAAAATTAAAAAAAAAAAAAGGAAAAAAAAAAAAAAAACCCTCCTGCTACCTAGTACTTTATTATCGAGGCAAAGCAAATTATTGTCTGTCATTCTAATTTAGTTTTATTCAAGATTATTTTTGTTTCTTTTGGGGCTTAATTATGCTTCCAATCCATTCCATTTTATTTAAAATTTGCTTTACATCAATGTTTGTATACCATTTAAAATTGCACATTTTAAAACATCTGTTTCAATTAGGCTCTCTCTTATTACCATATTTGCTGCAGCTGTTTCTAAGTTGGTGGACTGATACCAGAAGTTTATTTGGCTTGATTTTTCAAATTTGTTTTCTTATTTTAGGAGGGAATGCTGTTTAAAAAAAATAGATTAGGGCAATCATTTTCTTATAATTTTCTTCGTATCTTTGTATAGTAGTTTATTCTTTGCTCCAAAGGAAGTAAACAGTGTTGACACAAATCTATAAGGAAACACCAAAAATGAGCAGACCAACATGGAAAGGATTTTACACACTTAGTTATGAGCAGAGTACCTGGCAATGTCTTCTGGCACTGGGCAATATCAAAACAGACAGGAATCTGAAAGCAGATTAAACTGAAACTGGAAGCAGAAAAGATGGAGACAGTGTTCTTCCTCCTCAGACAATCAATGCCCAGTAGCTTCCACTAGATTTTTTTTTTTTTGAGTATGATTGTTATTTAAAAAATATTGTAGGAATATATAAACATATATGGTGCCATTTTAAGCCATGGATTTTTTTTTTTTTTGTAATTTGAATAACTGTATCAGTTTAGACCTTAAGTGATCTGAGTCAGTGTAGACCCAAATGAATTGATGTGTAGGCTCACATACCTCTGAATATTCAGATAGTTGGTTTACATTATTCACATCTTGCTAATCTATAAAGGGGATTTTAAGCCTGCTGTGGCTAATATTTGTTGAGCATACAATACCGCTATTTCTATCATGATGTGTGTCTTGTATATTGTACCATTACTTGAGCCATATAAAATAAAAATATTTGGAATTAAATGAAACATTTAGTAGACCTTGATATTGGTAACATTCTATTAAAAACATTCACAATGAGAGAGAATGCTTATGGCATTTAAATGATGTTGCTAAAGCCTAGGGAACCTTAACGCAATTTCGTATATGTTATAGCTAAGCTCTTCACACCAATACTAAGGGGATTTTCATAGTCTTCATTTTGTGGAAGACAAAAGCAAAATCAGAAATTTTAGGTGATCTGTCCAAAATCACAGATATACTGAATGACAGAAGTAAAACAGGAACTCTGGTCTTTTGACTTAAAATTTATCTTTCTTCCCTTTTATGTGGACATAATGAAAATGTCATTTATCTGGACATTTGTTTCTAATTCCAGCTCAATCAATAACTGTGTATTTATGAATTGGCGATTAATTTTGACTCTCAAGTGTTCACATTTTTAAATTTAAATACAAAATAAGGAAATTTGGATCAACGATTTCCTAGATGTCTTCCAATTCTAATGGTTTTTGGTTTACATTATTTCATGTAATTTTAAGTTTTCTAAAAATTAAGGCAAGAATCAAATATTAACATTATGTTAATTACATTATTCACACATAAGTGCATGAATATTGATAGATTGTGCTAAATATATCATATACCCTGTGCATGGGTGTATGCATGTGTTATTTATCAAACTTACGCAGAAATAACTAATATTAAAATTTAGACACTTTTACAACAATCCATATTAATGAAATACTTTTTTACTTTTATCTGTTGTATAAATGATTTGTTTGACCAATTTTCTTTTATTCAAACAATATTAACTTCATGAAGAGTGAATTATTTAACTATAAATTAAGACATTCAAATATGGAGATGCAAATTTTTCCTTAGGCAATCATTTTAAACCAATAAAGTATATTTTATCCCTTTTAATAATAAATATTTTATGACCTTGTATATTATTTGTTCTGCTGATTACCAGATAGATTCTGGTAACAACATTTTGGATACAATGACTGTTTCTTAATGGTAAACATTTTTTTTCTGTTACCATTTTCTCTTGTCCTTAAAAATTGTCAGTCTTTTCTTTGCCTTGATAATACTGTTGTTAATAAAAACTGAAAAAGTAAAAACCTAAAAAAGTGTTAATATTTGGGTTATAAACGATAGAGATGAGGATATAAAATACTCTCCAAATACTTTTCAGTTGATCAGTAAACAAAAAATAAGGAAAATTCTGTTTGGTACATACGGCCTCTTTTCTATCTTAAGAATTTAGAAGTCTTGTTAGAAATGAGGAAATTGCTTCCACTTAAATAGTTTATAATTTGCACAGAAACATTTTTGAGGTTTACATTCATGAAATATGAAACGAAATTTTCTCTTATGAAAGTGAGAAAGGGAATAAAAAATTCATCATAGTAAGATGTTGAAATGATACTCGAAAATTTTTATATGAATAGCCACACTAATTGCTGGGGGCATTTCTTGCTCACATAGTTATTTATCAAGGACAGAATGATAAACATGAGGTATGGTTCATAAAATCCTTTTGAAAATATTAAAATAAATTATTCATACTGTACATAGATGACTAAATGCAAGACTACTTCATCATGTATTCAGAGACTTTTTTATGAATTGGGTAGGATTTCACTGAGCTAAGTATGCACAATACCATTAAATGAATTATTGAAATGATTAAGCCTTGGGAGACTTTTAAAGTACAAAAATCCTGAGAAACCATCATAATAAATTGCACTAGGACATTTCAGAGTAATTTAAATGTGTAATTCACAAAAGTATGGGATTTCCTTTTATAACCTTGTAATTCTATAGAAGGAAAAATGATGAATGCTGATAGTTAAAGATAAAAACATTTTATTTTCTCTGCCCTGTATGAGCTTTGTACTTCTAAAGTTGTTGATGCTATTAGCATGTAGGCTATTAAGCAATTTTAATCTTTTCCATTCCTGATGGTGTGAGTGGCACCAATCTAAGGGTACTTGTAACAGAATATATTGATTGAAAGAAAAAATACTGCCATTTTTTCTGGTCAATTTTTATTTTACTTTAACCAACAAAATATTGTTTAGTGCTCATGTAGTCTCTAACAGCATAATAATTGGCAAGATTATGAGTCTAGAATTGATATAATGTGATGAAAAAAATAATTGCATTGAGGAAAATGATGTCAAATGTTGATACAAATCCCCACTATCTTGAAATTTATTCTAGGGTAAGTTATTTGCAATATTGCCTCCTTAATCTCTGTCATACAAATTCTCATCTTTGTTCCCCATCAACAGTATTGTTATGAATCAGGTAATGAATAGGAGTAATATTTTTATTTTTCTTCCACTTATTAGAGTTAGAATCAGAAAACTTTTTCTGTAAATAGCCAGATAGTAAATCATTTTGGCTACCTAGGCCGTATAGTCTCTGTAGGAACTACTCAACACTCAATGTTGCTGCACAGAGGCAGCCTTAGGCAATGCCTAAATGAGGAGGTGTGGCTGAATTCCAATAAAACTTAATTTACAAAAACAAGTATGTGGTCAAATTTGGCTCATAGACAGAAGGTTATTAATACATGCAAAATAGAAAATAAAAGAAAATGCTCAAGCATGCCTAAAGGCTGAACATGCCAGGCATACGGAATCTCTAGAAACCATTTTGGGTGACTCATCTTCAATTAAACCATTTTAGTAAAAATTATTCAGGGTAATGATAGAGTTCTTACATATTTGGACATAGAGAACTAGAAGCTTATGTGGCTAGAGTTTCCAGAATGGTTGAGAGAGTTAAAGAAGTTATTATTTGCCTTATTTCCATGGGAATGATCATTGTAAGGGAAGTTTCTTAAATTTCCAATGGAATGCTCCTGTGTTTTGGCAATGTCAGCTGCCAACAGAGCATCTTCATGGGGATTTGAGGGCTCAGGGTGATTGTTTATCCAATGGGGAGCATGTTGACAAATGTTCTGTTCTATTCAGCCATCAGTATATATTAACATTATCTTCCTTTAATAAAGTCTTATAAATGCCTTCAAAATCTGCATGCTTCCTTTGTCTACTGCAAAATTAGATTTCTTGGCTGTCTTGATCAAGGAGCCTTTCTGTAAATACCTCCTGTTCCTGGGGCTTGATCTCAGCCTAGTTGGATAGTGACTCAGCTATTGTCTGCAGCTACATATTAAGCTAAATATAAGGTAGACAGAGAATCAAGCTTTTTGTACCCTAAGTTTGTAAATATCTAATGGCAAATCATCAATTCAATGAAAAATGAAATGCATCAAATAATGTATATAATGCTATATGTTCATTAAATTGTATACCATTACATTTGGCTTTTCCTATCAGATAGACAGAGACTATAAAGAGGATTAGAAAATTTGGTTTTCATTCCTGATAAGACACCTCCTGCAACATTTACTGAAATAGCTCAAAAGTAGCTGATTTCATTTAACACATGTTTTTTCAAGATTCATGTGTCTGTACAATGAAACTTCAAAATGTCTTCGGAAGAAAGGATAAAAGTCTACTCCTCTCTCCCAATTTACCTCATCTGGTAAATATCCGTATCTCAGTGTTATTTGGGGATAGATATACATTGTAATCCCCCAAAATCAGAGTTACTGTCAATGATTAGAGAATTTATTGACAAGTGTTTTTTTTATCAATGAATTTCATAATACAAAACAATAAAAAAAACATAGTGGACATGTTAAGTAGCAATTTACAGTTATACTTAGGTTTCTGCTGTGGTATTAGAAAGTATTCGAAATCAGATGGGTGATGGAATCACTACTGAATCATCTCCATTTGTTTATTGTTTACTATTCCCTTGGGCAAGCTATTTATTTGATATACAGTCAAATATGCTTCTTAGATTGTATAATTATGCCATATTGTATGAATTAGCATTCAGAAGCCGAGGGTATCTATGCATGTATTTAAGTATGTTTTGCATATGCACTTTACTCAGGCATATGTTTATGCATTTTCTCCTCGTTTCATTTCAACATACTTTTTGCCCATTTTCGCTGCAACAAACTATCATTTACAGAATTTCAGTCTTTATCAATTTTTTAAGGAAAATATTTATAATTTCATTTTCTCTGGAAAGTTTTAACAAAAGGCTCATGTATGATACATGATTAATATGTTATAATAAGATGATTAAAATTAAAGCTTATGCACGCAACTAAAAAGGAAAAGGGATAGGAAATTAATATTACTGATCACCTACTCATTGCCAGACACGATAAACCTCACAAATTCCTATGAATTATGCTTTAGTAACCTATTTTCCTAATGAAGAAGCTCAAAATGGACACAATATCCCACAGAGAAATCCCAAGCTGGACAATCCTTAAAGTTTTTATTACATTGGTTAAGAGAAAAACAGAAGAGAAGAAGTTTAAGATAGAAGGGTTAAGGAATTAGACATTATGCCTGCTGTCGCTGTCACTCTCAGTGCTGTGATCCACAAGGAACCCGTCTAAGTTTGGAATATCAACATGCTGATAGATTTTATTTTTAGGCTAATATTAGCCCCTCTTTGATCACTCTTGCTGTTTTTCAAGAAGGACTAAATGGTTTTGGTCAATCTATGTGCTTCAAAGTTAATCTTTTTATTATTTATTATTTTTATTATTATTTACCCTTTGAGCAACCACTTATTTAACTTCAAGTGATCATCCAAATTCTGTTTTCTTGATTTTCAGATATAATCTCTGTAGACCATAAATTTACTCTCGCCATACTCTTCATGAAAATATCAATGGATATCTTTCTAAATTTCCACTATCCAAATCTGATCCCAGAAAAATTCCTTCTTTTCCGTGGGAGGGAGAGATGGGAGGATGGAGAAAGCAACAAAACAATGTGGTAAGCAGTGTGGTCTTTCCTAAAACATAAGGGCATATTCTAAAATAGCATCATCTGAAATTTGGAAAGATATCTGGTACATAGATTTCAAACTGGGAGTAGAGAAAGAGAAATTCATATTAAGGAAATAGAAACCTAAGAAACCCGAGGATTCAGAAATAAACTCCAACACTTCAACCATATTGACAAGGGTGATTCTGTCAAATTTAATTCCCTTTTTTAAAAATTTTTATTTTTAATTATTATGGGTACATAATAGTTGTATGTATATATAGGGTACATGTGATGCTTTGATGTAGGCATACAATGTCAACTAATCAAATCAGGGTTATTGGGGTATCCATCACCTCAAGTGTTTAACATTTCCTTGTGCTAAGAACATTCCTATTACAGTCTTAGTTATGTTAAAGTATACCCTAACTTATTATTGAGTGTTGTCACTTTGTTGTGCTGTCAAATATTGTTTATTCTATCTATAATAACTATCTAACTATATTTTTGCACCCATTAACCATCCTGCCTTTATTCCCTCCCTCCCCACTACCCTTCACAGCCTCTGGTAACTGTCATTCTATTCTCTGTCTTCATGAGAACAATTGTTTTTAATATTTAGCTCCCACATTTCCTTTTTGTCCCCATTACTTTCTAATGCATTTTTGCAACAGTGAAGACAGTGTCTTTGTTTTCACCCATAGAAAGAACATATTTACATCAGACTGCCTCTGGTGAAAGTGTTTCATTTCCCTGAAAGGAATTAGTAAATACGTTTCTGAGCACTGAGTATATGCCAGACCTGTGCTAGATGCATTAGAAATGAACATATCTAAACACTGCCCATCTTGTAACATCAGGAGTAACCCGGGATAAACACATTTGACCAAGTTCTCAAATTTATGTTATATTTCTCCTTTCTGAATCACAATTATCCTTAGTAATAGAGTTAATTATTTTATTTCTTTCTGCATCCAGCTATAAAGATATACTATAATAAACTGGTACCATCTCAGGGCATACTGAAACACTTAGTAATTTTAGGGCAATGTAGTAACAACCGTATATTCTTTTAGAGTTCCAGTATCAATTGTACTTTCTTAGCTGACCTCATGGCCTAAGTTGGCCAGACATTATTATTCCCAATTTGCTCATAAAGAAAATGAGTCTCATAACAATTGGCTAATTTTCTAATGTAATTCATATTTTATAACAATAAAAAGTTATGTACTGTTTTCTTCTGATCCAAAATGCCATGTCCTTTTCATCGTTTAATTTCTTTCATTTTGAAAGTTTAGATTTCCAAGACTAAGCAACTGAACCACCTGTATTTCTTTAAACCTATAAGATTCTACCCTACGTAAGGTGAACATGTTGAATCATTGTGATTCCAAATTAACATGTAACACAGCCTAAGGAATAATTTTATTTGAAGAAACTAGGTGTAGTGTTCTGTCACCATGTAATAATTCAAGGCTTTTAAATTTATAATGACTGTGTCTGTGACACTAAATGTCTCATTGACTTTAGCGGACTAGGGAAAACTCACAAAATCTAGTACCCAAAATAATACAAATTTTGCATTAGGTTATGGTTTATATTTTTTATTATTTTTATTTTACTTCTTAAGTGAGACAAAGATATTGTTTAAAAATGATAGTGTGTGAAAAGTATGGTGCTAGTTGAGAAAGTATAATGGATGACCATGAGGATTCTTATGAGCAGGAATCTCAAGTCAGCGCTATTGACATTTAGCAGTATCCCTGGTCTCTAGCCACAATCATCCTTGAAGGCAATCAAACATGTGTCCAGACATTGCCAAGTGTTGTATTGTATGGAAAATCACCCCTAGTCAGAATCACTGATACAGAGAAATGAAAAACTAAGAATAGCCAAAACTCTTTTGAAGAAAAATATGGGAAAGCTGGCCCTGTCAGATAGGTTGTAATTCCCAGTTTTAGTGGTTAAGATTGTAGGCATTAGCCCTACATTAACAGGAGGAATTATTCATTAAGTACTCATGAACTAAGTAGTTACCCATATGAGGAAAAAATGAACTTCCATTTTTTTACTCAAAACATGAAAAAATCAATAATAAATAGGTAAGCAGATGTAAAAGACAAAATTATAAAACTTTAAAAAGCAATATAAGAGAATACTTTATGAATTTGGGCAGGAAATTATTTCTTATATAAGACAAAGAATTACAAACAGTATATATGTAAGAATTACATGTAATTACATGTATGTATGTAAGAATTACAAACAGCTTGATTGATAATATGGATTTATTGAATGTAAAATGTTATTTATTTAAAAATGTACAATTAGAGTGAAAGTCTAGACCACACCCTGCCAGAATAGTGCCTATAGTCAACCAAAACTTTGTATTGAGAATATATAAATAACATATATAAAGCAATAAAAATAATTTAGCAAATAGAAAAGTGCTGGAAAAATATCAATGGTAGACCAGCGCAGTGGCTCATGCCTGTAATCCTAACACTCTGGGAGGCTGAGGCAGGAGGATCATTTGAGTTCAGGAATTCAAGACCAGCTTGAGTAAGAGTCAGACCCAATCTCTACTAAAAATAGAAAAAAAATTAGCCAGGGGTGGTGGTGCATTCCTGTAGTCCCAGCTACTAAGGAGGTTGAGGCAGAAGGATCGCTTGAGCCCAGGAGTTTGAGGTTGCTATGAGCTAGGCTGATGCCATGGCACTCTAGACTGGGCAACAGAACAAGACTCTGTCTCAAAAAAAAAAAAAAAAAAAATGAATATCCAAAAAAAGAACTTTAAATCTGTAATAAAATTCAATGTTATATTTGACAATTTCATAATAATTAAAATCTGTCAATACTAAGGGTGAAAGTGTGTGGAACAACTAATTTTCATCCTAAAACTAATGGGGATATAATTGATATAGTTGTGTGGATTTTTTTATTTGTAATTCCAGTAAAGATGACTATGCACATTGAAGGTTTTTCCTTTGGGTCGAGAGGAAAATAATTTGCTGGGATTCAAGGGAAATATCTCTTAATTGACCAAGAATACTGAATACAAATATTTTATTATTATTTAAGTTAAAGAGTTTAATTTTACTCCAATTTATTTTCACTGTATTTTACAATAAAAATGTTAAAACAATACATGAAAAAGCATTGTCAATGTAATTGTTGAAGTATACCATTACAGTTAATAATATGTAGCAAATTTTAAAAAGTGTTGTTTGTTCCAGTTATTGTAACATAGTCAGCTATAAAACACCCTTTTCAATAACTAGTTACCAATTCAATTTAAATATCCAACTAATACAAAGTTATACTGACAGTTCACTGTGTTTAATTCACTGTGTATATATACTCAGCTACTAGTCTGCCATCACATTTTATAAAAACATTTCTGACAAGCCTGCACATCCATAGTAATTTAATGCAGTCATATGGAATGCAAATGAACTAGAAAATAATGCATTAGAAGTGTCACATATCTAAATTAGAATGAATATATTAATACTCTCATTTTTGTTACTTGCCAGCATATTTTACTAGGTAATTATATATATGATTATATTTTTACATAAACTGAGTTTATAATTGAGAAAAAGCAAAATATATAAAGTAAAATTAGGCATAAATGCAAATGTAACCAATATCCTTATGAATATTATTTTTTTAGTAGATCTTGATATTAAATTTATATTTCAAATATTTGACACATGCATTTTCCAGTGCATTGAGTTTTAAAAGTTTACAAAATCAAATTTATTATCATTCCTCTGAGTTTTCTTAAATTCTTTTTATTCTTAAAAAGCTCTTCTAACTCTAGAATCTTTTTTAATGTTCCACAGCATCAATATGTTATTCTTGGTCTGTGATGCATAATTTTTTACATAGATATGTTTTGTGTGACATAGTTTTCAACCAAGCTACCAGCTTTCTTCTATTTATGTTTTGATTATTTCACTTAAATACCGAATTTTGATATTGTATATTGACATTTTATTTTTAATTTATCTTTTATAGGACCATAATATTTTAATTAATCACTTATTAGAAATATATGTGTTGGACACTGTTCAAAGCATTGAAGAAGCAGCAACTTTTTGTTCCTAATAATTGTGCATTTTAGAGAGATCACACAGAAATTTAACTAACAAAAAAAAAAAATCAAAGATTAAACAAATACTAATCTTCGATTAGGTAGTAAATAATACCTGGATTTAGGAGATCACGTTAACACTTTTAAGAGCATTACAGAGATACTTTAGCCAATTATGAAATTGATTTAGTGGGTCACGACCATCATTTGAAAATGTATAATAAAATACTGAACTATGGGAAGCATAGTATAGCATAACATAACATACAATGGAAAAATCAGATACTCTATTCATAAAAACAGTAAATGTTCTGAGAATGGTTTTATGTGTGTAAGTGTTATCGGAATGGAGGTTTTTCCAAGTTTTTTGTGTTCATCAGGAAAACAATTTCAGGATGCATGGCATAAACCAAGCAAGTGATAGCTTTTTTTTTTTTTAATTTCAGCATATTATGGGGGTACAGATGTTTAGGTTACGTATGTTGCCCTTACCCACCCACCCCCGAGTCCGAGTTTCAAGGCTGTCCATCTCTCGGATGGTGCACATTGCACTCTTTGTGTATGCATATACCCGCCCCCCGTCCCCCCGCCCCCTCCCCCTCCCCCCTGCCCGACATCCAATAGATGTTATTCTTGTATGTACACTTATGTGTTGATCAGTTAATACCAATTTGATGGTGAGTACATGTGAGCTGGAACAAAGTGATAGCTTTTATTGAAAG
Source organism: Indri indri (assembly GCA_004363605.1). Lineage (NCBI taxonomy): Eukaryota > Metazoa > Chordata > Mammalia > Primates > Indriidae > Indri > Indri indri. The sequence goes on along the minus strand of RJWJ010000454.1, from coordinate 83,048 downwards.
CAAAAGTAAACTCTCAGGAAAGAGAGCAGCAGGCTCAAAAGACAGCAGCTGCACTGGGAGGAAGTGGTTTTAGATCTTTTGTAGTTTTACTAATTGAGGGGAGGAATATTCAAAGCCGAAGTGTTGGCTTTTATTAAGAATTTGGGTTGTAATTCCTAGAATTGGCTTCCCTCTCATTTTTATACTTTGTTTGATTGTCTTGGAACTGTCATGGTGATTTCAAGGACAGAGAAATTTGAAAGCCACAATGCAAATGATATTATAATTAGGCAAAGTTCATATAAAGTGACAGAGATTGCTGACAAGCCTGTCGAAGCCTGTTCTTGCCTGTGGTTTTCAGCCCCTTTTGTTTAAGGTTATTCACTTTAACGCCTGCACCTATCTTCAAGCCCGTGAGTCAGGTCTCAGCCTTGTCTCCTAGTCTCCTACTCTAACATGAGCATATGTGAAACTGTATACATTATGTTAATATCTTGTAATCTAGTACACAAACAAGCAAGCATACAAATATGTATGTGATTTTTATCGTTGGTCCAGGTCAACAAAATTTAAAAAGCACTGAGATATTGTAAATACCCTTTTATTGAAACAGGCTTGAAATATAACAGTTATTTAATAGTGTCTAGACAATATGTTTACTTCTAAGTGCTTCCCATTTAATCCTCACAACAATAGTATTAGATTGGCTAATATTATTCTCTTTTTACAGAGGAGGAAAATGAAGCACCAGATTGCTGAAGCACTTTCCTAAGTGTGGTTTCAAACTGATATTATGTACGAATATGCAGTCATATCTTGTAAACCCATCTGCAACATAATTTGAAAAGTTATTTTTCACTATTAAGTTATAAAAACCATTCTTCTATTTTAGAAACTTTGTTTTATTTTTCCTTAATTCATTACTCTTGTAGAAAGGCTACAATAACATATTTGTAGGTAAAATTATGTGCACATCTGATTAGTTTCTTGGAAATTTGATTGACTATATTTAAGGCCTCAGATATATTTTCATAAAATAATATCTAAAAATATCACTGAAATTCATGCAACAATCAACAGTATATAAAAGTGTCTTGGAGGTGGAGGTCCTCTTGCTCAACTACTCAGTTTTTCTGGCTAACCTAGAGATGTGAGCTTCCTTTGTGCTACTGTTTTTTCTAAGGCTCTTTGCATTAACTTTGAAGTTCTCCATCTCCATCTCCACCTTTGTTTTCTTTTTCACATACTAACTACTTAGATTTCTAAGTATCAAAAGATCCCGTGAACTTCTGCGAATTTCCTTCTACTTTCTTTTGGCCATATTGTATTATTGTCTACAGAATGTCTGACATCTTTTTTTATTTGTTTTGCTGTTATGTGTTTTTTGTTTAGTTTTTCCCTGATATAGAGAAAATTAAAAACTAAAAAGGCAAGATACTGACTCTGATTCACAGTGGCCACACAGACAGGTCATGACCACTATGACCACCATTATTTTTCTGGTAAAAAAAAAAAAAAAAAGTCTCGTATAACAGAGTTTAACACATAGATAGTTGAGATGATTAAAACTATTTCCATATTTTTGGGGGCCAACTGACCTTTATACACTCAGAAAATAGATCATCTTTTGTAGTTAATGTGTTTCTTATTTCAGGTAATTTTTATGCTGACACTTTTGTTTGGTTCACCTATCAGCCTTACCAATGTAGTGAACTGGGCTATGCTCCCTAATAACTTAAAGATAGTATATCCTGATAGAAGTGTGTGTGTAGAAAAAAATGATAGCAGGTCTACTAAATAGCTAAGGAATTTTTTTTGAAAGTTATATCTGGGATGGGAGCAGCTATTTTGCTGCAGGGTGTAAGGTATTGAGATATGAATGAAGCTCTTTTAACTTCATTCAAATAACATACCCCTACAGGGTTCTGGGATGCATCTGTTATGATGATGGGAAAACAAAGCTCGGAAACACATGATTAGACTCTACACACCCTTCAGTGACCTTGGAAGAGGTCAGCCCAAGAGTCTGGGTGCCCAGAGTTGAAAGTTTAAGTTTTGAGACATTTCTCTGACTAGGAGAATAGCAAGCAGTTTTAAATAATGAATTAGGGTTGGCGCATAGAGCTGGGATTATGTGACACAATAAACATTGGCTTTGGAGGATTGCACACATTGGGTGGTTTGGATAAGCTCAGGTAGACAGTTGTGGCGCACATGATGTCGTCTGGGGCTACAGGTTTCTGGGCCAGTCTGGGCATAAATGACCAAATTGGATCATTGATGTAGCTGGCAGTTGCTGCTGCTCTTTGCTGGGAGTTCATCTGTGGCAATTTATTTGAGTGATATAGGTGGCTTTTCCCTGCAGCTTGGGCTTCATAGAGCATTCTGGCTAGGATCCAACAGAAAAAAAGGAGAAGGTGACAAACCTTTCAAAGCTTGGCAAAGTCCCAGACTGTCACTCTTTCTGTCTTCTAAGGAACTCAATTCCTCAATAGGGAGTGGACCACACACACAAAGACAGAAGGAATTGAATGTAACAGTCTATGGAGCCTTCTTACCGCAAAAGCCTTTTATATAAACCACATATTTATTACATCTAATACCCTTCATTCCTTCAGCTAAAGGCTCTGTGATCTGCCTTCAAATTCACTGATCTTTCCTTTGGCTGTGTGCTATATGTTGCTAATCTTACATAGTGAATTTTTCATTTCAGATATTGATCTTTGTAATTCTAAAATTTTCATTTGGTTTTCTTTTACAGTTTCTATTCTTCCACTGAGATTCCCCATTTTTTCATATTATTATCTTTTGTTTTCCTCTAAGTCCTTAAAACTTTTTTTTTTTTTTTTTGAGACAGAGTCTCACTCTCTTGCCCGGGGCGAGTGCCGTGGCGTCAGCCCAGCTCACAGCAACCTCAAACTCCTGGGCTCGAGCAATCCCACTGCCTCAGCCTCCTGAGTAGCTGGGACCACAGGCATGCGCCACCATGCCCGGCTGATTTTTTCTATATATATATTTTTAGCTGTCTAATTAATTTTCTTTCTATTTTTGGTAGAGATGGGGTCTCGCTCTTGCTCAGGCTGGTCTCGAACTCCTGAGCTCAGAACGATCCATCCACCTCGGCTTCCCAGAGTGCTAGGATTACAGGCGTGAGCCACTGCGCCCGGCCCCTTAAAACTTTTGTGACAGTTCTATTTAAGTTCTTACCTGATAATTTCAATTTGTGAAATTCCTTTTTTTGTTTTGTCTCATATTACTGCTTGACAAATTGCTACAGGCTTGGTGACATAAAACACATAAAACACCACCAATTTGTTATCTTACAGATCTGTAGGTCAGGATCTAACCTGGTCTCACTGAACTAAAACCAAGGTGTCTGCAGGGCTGTGTACCATTTTAGAGGTTGTAGGCAAGAATTTGTTTCCTTGGCTTTTCTAACTTCTAGAGGCTACTTCGTTTCTTGGCTAGTATCCCCCTTCCTCTAACCTCAAAGACAGAAATGTCAGATTGAACTCTCACAGCACATAACTTAAATTTCACTTTTGTCTCCATCTTCCAATTTTAAGGATTCTTATATTGAGTCCTTTTGGATAATCTGGTATAATCTCTCTATTTTTAGGTCCACTGACTAGGAATTTTAATTCCATTCGTGAACTTACTTCCCCGTTGTTATGTAATCTAACATTTACAGATTATGTACTTTAAAATGTGGGCATTTTTATGAAAGGGGAAGAATGTCATTATTTTGCTTACCACACCAATCCAGTAACATTTTCATTTTCATGATTGTCCTCTTCAATTGAGAATTCCCCTTTTATCTCACTGTGTAATTCCTATTCATTTTTGAGATCCTCTTTAATTTCCATTATTACATCAGTCATTTCTACTAACTCCTTAAAATATTTATGCTAGTTGTCATAAATTATCATCTACTAATTTCAATTTTCTAAATATTTGTATTTATATGGCACAAGATATACTTAACTGACACCATATTTTAATCAGGACTTCTACTTTGAGGGTGCCAGCAGGAGATTTTCAATAACACCAACATGTACTCTTTAACCTATGCTTATGAGTACTTGTGGGTACTACTCTTTTGGCCCATGATCTTTTAAGTCAATTCACTCACAAATTCATGTGCTCTCTAGAACATTAACAGCATATCTTGAATTTACTCTGATTACTGTTATTATCATGTAATCTTTTCCAATGCTCAACAGTAAGTTCTTGCTGACATTTCCCTAATCCCCACGTATGTATGTTTCCACTTATGCCGCCTGCCTTGGTCCACCTCATCTACAGAATTGTCATTTAGACTTTGTCTCTATCACTTCAGTTACAATCCTAAAATGTCTATTTTGTAGGACAATTCTAGACTCTTGATTTATGTCAAGTAGGGGTCTTAGATTGAGACAATGAGGGAATAAATATCTTTCCTTGAGTCTCTGAAATTGATTATCACTTCTGCATACTTCAGAATGAAAAATGAAGCACAGAAAGATCCAAAGCAGATGTGTGTGTGTGTGTGTGTGTGTGTGTGTGTGTGTGTGTGTGTTCCTTGGGTCCTGGAGTAGATCGAAGAAATTTTACCATTGTCCTAGAATAGAACATGAGAAATCTGAGAGGTCATTTCTGTCAAGCCAGTTTTATTTATATTCTTTTTGTACTTTCTACTCCAAGAGTCAACAACTAATATAATTACCTATTTTTCTAATCTTTTAGGATCATGTGTGTGGGAGAGAGAGAGAAGAATATTTTGGCTAACAAGAATTTGAATTCTTTGTTGGTGACTTTTGTATGAGAGAGAGAGAGAGAGGAAGAGAGAGAAAGAGAGAGTATGTGTGTGTGCGTGTGTGTGTGTGTGCGTGTGTGTGTGTGTGTGTGTGTGTTTCAAGGGTTTAGAAGATACAAGCTTTGGGTTTCTCCTAGAGGATAAAATGTGTGGTTTATTCCTTGTGACTCAACTACCTTTCTTGTTAATTATACATTATAAGGCAATATGTATTAAGATAATATCTTGTCTATAGCATTAATTTATACTCTTTCATTGTTATATTTATAACACTTGGTACAGAACAGCATTCGTTGGAATAACCAATGAGTAATTAAATAGATATTCCAGGAGAAATTTGACTTATGAAGAAATATTTTAAGTATCAAAATGTGTCAACAAAATGGTAAACTTTGAAAATAATCAACTTATTCCACATATTTATTTACGAGTTACCGAGATAGGCAATTTTTAATTTTATTACATTTATTAGATCACAAACTCAAAGTTTGTAAACATCAATTTGACGTGTATCCTTTTGCATCTTGTCCAAGCTTATCTCCATCTAGTAAAGATTAATACAATTGCTCCTACTGACAATGTGGATGTTAAAGCTTTCTAAAAAAAAAAAAAAAAAAACAACAAAAAAAAAACCACTCCATGCAGCAACACCAAATTTCTCCTCTAGAAATAGAAATCACTAGCATGCTTATTTTGCTTATTTTTCCATTCTAAAGTGCACATTTCCATTTCACATAAAGTATACATTTCTATGATTTATCTTTATCACCTCTTAAAGTAAATATCTATGCTTTGTGGCCTCTAGTTATGGTCAAGGAGCAGTGATGTGTAAACAGACTCTAGGTTTATCTCAGGTGAAACAAAAAGGTGAAATAGGTCATGTTTAGAAATTGAACATAGAATTACCTGAGGAGCTACATTAGGTAATTTTGTTGTGGAGCAATAATATGTAAATAATATGCAAAAATATTAAAAAACACATTCTAAAACAATTTATGGTGGTCTACTATAAACCAATTCTTTTTTATTTCTGGGAGTTAACTCAAACAGCTGCTTTGATGAAGCATAAGTAAATTAGTTGCTATCCTACTGGCATCACATATATTTTTCTTCTTGTCATAGGATGAATATGTTTGTGTTGTAGTCAACAACTCATAAAAGGGATGAAGTTTTAATTCAGGTGACTTCATTGATGACTTGCTAGACAATGGACATGTATTTGGGCAGTTCACCCAGTATGATATAGATCACAAACAAGCAGAATTGTGGTAGCAGGAAATTATATGAATGAGAGGTACTGAAGCTTGAAGCCAGCAGGGACTTAAATAGGAGAAAGGAGAGAAGAACATTCACTAGATAGGACCTAGCCATAGCAGATAGACAAGGTATCAGTGAGGAGTCTACTTTGTCCAAGGTTATGGAGCAACAGTAAGTCAAGATTCTAGACCTTCCTTCCTAGGGTATAAATGATTATTAATGAAATTATTATTTTTGTTTTGAAATTGATTAATGTAATATTAAAAAACCATTTATTTAATTCAATATACATTATATGTCAGGAACTTTACAAATATTTACTTTGACCTTTTGACAATCCTAAAAGATAGCTATTATCATACCATTTTTACTGATAACAATTTAAGTCCAAACAGTTTAAGAAATTTGCACAATATAAACAGAAAGTCATTGGTAAAACCAAACAAAAAACAAAATTTTCCCTATAATGCCTCATATAATCAGGAAAGTTTGGAAGGGTGTACTTGTACTGAGAACTATAAGAAGTGATCTTTGCCTTTTTCTGCCCTTTGTCACTATTCTTCTCTGTGTGTCACATACATTTGCTATTTCTGCTCATTGGTTTTCTCCATAGAGAGAAACAAGGGCAACTAGCACCCCCTGAACTCATATTTTCTAGTTTTCCCATTAGATGCCAGGGGTATTTTTCTCTGCACTCCAATTTAGATAACTCCATGAAAGGACTTAACCTGCTCTTTGATTTAGGCCACACACTCAACACTGTGACTAGGAAAGTGAGATTATGTGTGTGGTCCAGCATGGACGATGCCAACCTTAGTCCAAACAGGGAGGCAGAGTCATCACGGAGGCAGAGTCATGCAGGCAGAGGGTGGCTGTATTAGTTATCTAGGGCTACGGTAACAAGGTAACATAAACTGGGTGGTTTAAACAACAGAAATGTCTAGCAGTTCTGGAAGCTAGATGTCTAAACCCAAGATATTGGCAGGGTTGGTCTTTCTAAGGGCCAAGAAGGAAGGATCTATTAATATTCCAGGCTTGCACAAGGCTGGAATATTAATGACAATATTGGCTTGCACGAGGCTGTCTTCTCCCCTTGTCTTTTCACATGGCATTATTCCTGTATGCATGTCTGACACCAAGGTTCCCCTTCTTATAAAGATAACAGTACTCTCTCACTTTAACTGGATTCCCTCTATTAAGACTCTATCACCAAACGAGGTCACATTCTGAGGTACTGAAAGTTAGGACTTTCAATACATCCATTTGGAGAGTGGGGGCACAATTGAACCCGTAACAATGGTTCTCATATGGACAATATGGTCGAGGTTTCCCAAAAAACACAAGATACAATTCCTTGACTAAAAACTACATTATTTCCTGTGTATAAACTGTGATATAGAAGCACAATAAGTTGCTCCAGCCAAATGGTATGTAACCAGGAAAGATTGTGTCTCTGAGATCTAGACAAACTAGAGATCTGATAATTTAGGGCTCCTCGATACTTTTCTTGTCAATATTTTTCTCTGTGTTATTTCAAATGGCCCTGCCTCTTCAAAGCTTTACATTTTATTACACTATATTACACATTCTTTATTTTCCAAAATCACAAATAATAGTTATAGTTGTGTATATGCCATTTTGTTCACAATATATAGAAATAATTTAATGGAAAAGATTTTGCTTCACCTGTATTGTTTACATTACAGAACAAATCAGGCACCTGCAAATGAGGGTGTTCAAATAGTATTTAATTAATTTGCAGAATCAGCACCATGTTTTGGATGGATGGCCAAGCTAAATGAATCTGCTTCCGCTAACCAGCCAGCATGAGAGAAACAGATCATTAAGCCTGTAATTTTCACAGGTAATAAAGATCTGAAAATAATCACCAAATGCTTTGCCCCATCCTATGATTACATATTTAATTCCCAAGATGCAAATTAAAACCATAAAGCTACCAAATTCTCTAACAAGACTTATAATCCCTGTCACATACTTTTCTACTTCACCTCTCTTTGGCATCACCTACAATTCGAAGTGTTGAAGTATTCTTCACCACCATTCCATATAAAATGCTCATACTCAGACCATGGAGAAATACTGTTTAGTATTTTGAGAGATGAGCATGTAATATGCTTCCAATATACTACCAAATTTCATTTAAATCAAGTAGTTGTATTAATGAAATAACCAGTTTTATTTTAATGGCTACAAAACTTGTTTTTGTGGTGTAACTTCATCATGAACATATTTGTGATTAAATGACAAGGCAAGATTGGCAACACAGATTGAAATGGAATCAATCTGCTACTATTAAATACCACTAGCTAATGCATAATTGATAAACAATATTACTGAAAACAGTTTTTCCGGTTATGTGCTTCAAAACAATGTTTTGGTCAATGATAAAGCACATATATGATGGTGGTCTCATAAGATTATAATACAGTATTTTTACTGTACCTTTTCTATGTTTAGATATATTTAGATACACAAATACTGACATTGCATTACAATTGTCTACAGTATTCAGTACAGTAACATGCTGTATAAATTTGTGGTCTCGGAGCAGCAAGCTATACCATATAGCCTAGTTGTATAGTAGGATATACCATATATGTTTGTGTAAGTACATCCTATGATGTTCACAGGATGAGGACATTTCCTGATGACATATTTCTCAGAAGGTATCCCCATAATGAAGATGCACATGACTATATATGGTGAAATCAAGTGGAAAACCTAAAGGTAGGCAATTGGTCTGCAGACATATTCCAATAATGCCCTACAATACAACTTAAAAAAAAAAAAAAAGCAGCACATACAAGCCTGCTAAAAAACTACAGGTAGAATGCTTCTGCCTGGTTTTCTTTCAGATTGAGGTGACTCATTGAGCAAAGGAATTAATACCAGGCTTTGTGAATACCAGCTACAGACCCAGACTACAAAACTGATATGTTAGAATCATTACACACATAGCACACATAACAATGGATTACTTCCAATAGAAGGTACTATGTCATCCTCCCCAGAGACATTGCAAAAAAAGGAGAGAATCGGCAGAGAAGTGCAGAATCACGAAATCTCCTAATTAGAGTTAAAAATATCAAGAAAATTGATCTGAGTAGATTCTGGTTCTGAATATTCATCATAATTACCTGGTGAACTTTTGAAATATTTTTTACTTCCCTTATTCGGGGTAAATTTGGACTTGGACCCAGTAATATGGATGTTTGAAAATGCTTCTTGTTGGTCTACCTTTTCTTCTTTCAAATTGCCTCCTTATCCATCAAGTACTTCCATATCCGAGATGAATAATGGTCAGTGTTTACTCTGAGATAACTTTCAAGAAGGAAAGGATGGGGAAAAGAAACATCATGTATTCTCTAACAAGACTTATAATCCCTGTCACATACTTTTCTACTTCACCTCTCTTTGGCATCACCTACAATTCGAAGTGTTGAAGTATTCTTCACCACCATTCCACATAAAATGCTCATACTCAGACCATGGAGAAATACTGTTTAGTCAAACTGTAAGTAGCCAATTAATTACAGGATTCTGTTGATTTTTGCTATAACCAACCTATGGTTGCAATTCAACTATGACTTGACAAATGAAGTTACATCCCGATCTCATCTTTACCCAGTAAGAACATTGTCATTAAATCCTAATATGACCTTCTAGTCAACTATCTCTAACCTTCATGCAAATGGTATTCATTAAACTAAATCTTCTTTTGGCATCAGCATTAAATCAATCTCTGATTTGTAGCACTTGCTGATTTCTGGGTTGTAAATACTCCCACCATAGCCAATTTCAACATAAAAATGTGACCTTAGTGAACGAGAAGTTTGCAACTTATTAGTTTCCTAGGGCTACTGTAACAAATTACCATAAATTGAATGGCTGAAAACAAGAGAAATTCATTCTCTCACAGTTCTGGTGATAGTTTAAAATCCAGGTGTCAGCAGGCCATGTTCTCTTTGAAGAGTGTAAGGGAGCACCCTTCTTTTCCTCTTCCTAGTTTCCGGTGGTTGCTACCAGTCATTAGCATTTCCTGGCTTGCTGGTACCTCAATCTCTGCCTCTGTTATCACACAGCACCCTTCCTATCTATGTCTCTCTGTCCAAATTTTCTTCTTCTTATAGGAACATCAGACATTAAAGTAGAAACCTACTCTAATCCAGTATGATCTTATCTTAACATGATTAAATTCTAAGTCCCTGTATGCAATAGGGTTGTGGTCACAGGTTCCAGATGTTAGGAGTTCAATACATATTTTGGGGAGGCCACAAAATATTATTATTATTTTATATAATTTTGTATTTATTTTGCCTATATAATAGATATTTACTTCAATTATATTTTCCTTTAAAACAAATTAATTGACTAAATTATTTCACAAAATCAGTGAATATGTACTATATAACAGGCACTTTCCACATCATTAGATAAATGAATAGGTTATGATTATCTATTATGTAATGGACTTTTCTAGTAACTGGAGGTATATCAGAGAATACCAAAAAATCTTTACACTCATGGAGTTGACATTCTATGAATACTAGGGAGACAGAAAATAATAGTTAAAAACCTTCCCTATGTTAGAGTAGTATTAAAGTATTGTTGAAAACAGAGTAATTTTAGAAAGAAACACAAAGTTGTATTTTAATGTGGATTTTCTCAAAAGGACTTTCTCATGAGATGACCATTAAGTGGAAACCTTATGGGATGAGGAAGAAATTTGCATATCTTAGGAAAATGAGTTTGAACAGATGGATAAATAAAAGCAACAGATCTGAGGCATAGGGAAATTTGGCACATTCCAGAAAGACACTCAGGCCGAAAAGGAAAAAAAAAAGGCATTTGCAAAGAAAGTGATATGTGTGGTAGAAAATATAGTTTCTGAGGTAGGCAGGACTCAAATCAAGTAGTACCCAATTAACAGCAGGGTAGAGACTTTAGGTATGAAAACTTTGGAAATATGAACTATTTCATAATAAAGACCAAGGAAAACAGAGACTGCATTTGTGTGTGTGTGCAACTTTTAAATCCAGGAGAGCATTAACTGATTAAATAGTTTATTATTTTAATTTTAAATTATAGGATACATTAATCATTCATTAACTATTGGCCATTTTTTATTAAAATGTCACGATATATTAATTTCTCCTTTTTAATGAATTATATTCAACTTACTTTTAACAATGCATCCTTATGTTTATCACCAAGCAAGAAGGAACACCATATGTTTTCAAAATGGAAGATAATTCATGAAAATTATGTTTTATTATTATTTGTACAAGCCGAATATATGTCTCTTAATATGAAAAGACCCTAACACTTCAAAATACCAGTTAGTACTACCACAACAGAAAGAGTGAGTCACCCCCAATGTCTACAGATCCTCACATTTCTAGTTCTTCCTCTTTTTAGGATGGGTCATGTATCTATTTCTGGCCAGGAGGCTGTAAGTTGAGTGATGTGTGTCTGTTCCTGGGTGTGGCAGGTGAGGGCCCTGAGAACCACTTATCCAGATGCACAACTTGAAGGTGGATCAAAACCACCTGCCTTCAGTGAATTCTGAATGGAACAAAAAACTAAAATATTTTATTTTCATTTCTATGGGGTGTTGATTCTGTATCAGGCCTGACTAATATAGAAGTTGGACCCTGAGTAGAGTGCTGCTGCAAAAAGAGCAAATGCAAAGAGAAAGCTATGTTATATGGCATTAACTTAGTAGTTGAGTAAGGGAAAGTAAACAAAGTGATACCCAAGTATAAAGAGATAAAGATCCATATTAGCAGTAGCAAAATGTGTGGTAAATTGTTGCATGAAAATACCTTGAAAGCAAATTCTATGTCTACTGAACTTGTAGCTCTAGGGAAAGAAGTTAAAAAACATAATGTTAACAGTGTGTAAGCACAGCTATGGCCTGCATTTAGCAAAGTCTTATAAGAAAGTGACAAGTTCTAAAGATGATTGGTTAATTTGCAAGTGGCAAAGTAAGGCAAATTCAGGCGTAAGGAGACTTTAAGAGGTTTATTGCAAGAAGCAGAAAAAAGACTATTGCAATAGAGAGAGGGAGATTTTTTTGTATGTTTGTTGGCCATTAGTCTGTCTTCTTTTGAAAAGTTTCTGTTAATGTCCTTTGTCCACTTTTTGATAGGATTGATTGATTTTCTCTTGCTGATTTTCGTGAGTTCCATATAGATTCAAGTTATCAGCCCTTTATTGGATGTGTAACATGCAAATATTTTCTCCCATTCTATAGGTGGTCTGTTTGCTCTCATAATAGTTTCCTTGGCTGTGCAGAAGCTTTTTAATTTAATCAGGTCTCATTTATTTATTTTTGTTGTTGCTGTGATTGCCTTTGGGATCATAAATTCTTTGCCTGCACTGATACCGAGAAGAGTTTTTCCAATATTTTCTTCTAGAATTCTTATAGTTTCATGCCTTAGGATTAAATCTTTTATACACCATGAGTTGATTTTTGTGAGAGGTGAGAGGTACACATCCTATTTCAGTCTTCTACATGTGGCTATCCAATTTTCCCAGCACCATTTATTGAAAAAGGATGCTTTTCCCCAGTGTATGTTTTTGTCTGCTTTCTCAAAAATTAGATGGCTATATGAGGATGGTTTTATATGCGGGTTCTCAGTTCTGTTCCATTGGTCTATATCACTGTTCTTATGCCAGTATCATGCTGTTTTAGTTACTGTAGCCTTGTAGTATAGTTTGAAGTCTGGCAAATTTATGCCTCTCAATTTGTTCTTTTTACTTGAGATTGCTTTTGCTATATGGGGCCTTCTCTGGTTCCATACAAAAAATAGAATTATTTTTTTCTAGATCTGTGAAAAATGATGTTGGTACTTTAATAGGAACTGCATTGACTCTGTAGATGTGCACTAGACTGTTTATAGCAGCACAAATCACAATTGCAAAGATATGGAAACAACCCAAGTGCCTATAAATACATGACTGGATTAATAAAATGTGATATATGTATACCATGCAGTTCTACTCAGCCACAGGAAACAATGGTTATCTGGCACCTCTTGTATTATCCTGGATAGAGCTGAAGCCCATTCTGCTAAGTGAAGTATCACAAGAATGGAAACACAAGCATCATATGTACTCACCATCAAATTGGTATTAACTGATCAACACATAAGTGCATATATAAGAATAACATTTATTGGATGTCGGGCAGGGGGGAGGGGGAGAGGGGAGGAGGGGACAGGTATATGCATACACAAAGAGTGCAATGTGCACCATCCGGGGAATGGACACTCTTGAAGCTCAGACTTGGGGGGGTAGGGGCAGCAAGGGCAACATACGTAACCTAAACATCTGTACCCCCATAATACGCTGAAATAAAAAAAAATTAAAAAAAAGAATATCGCTTCCTCTGAATGACTAATCACAGATGTACAAGCGCTAATTCAGCTGTGCTTGGAGTAAAGGTGATTACATTGTTCTTCCTTTATTATATATGTGTATCATATTTTCTGAAAAATAAAAATTACATTATGTAGGTCCCTAAAAAAAAAAAAAGTCCTGTAGGGAGAAGAGAATCTTAACTAACGTTTGGTCAAGTCACTTCGCAAGTACTTTATCCTCATTAATGAGTCAGGAAAAACAATTTCTCCTAATCTTTTATGAGGCAAATACTGAAAATTTGGAGGATCTGTGACTGGCCTTGTCATAAATAAACAAGGAGATAATCCATGTTTTATAGTATGTCATAAAGGCAAAGGTAGTTCTCTGTGGCAAGTCTTTTCCACAACCAAAGGATGGGGGGGATTTCTTTTTAAACATGGTTGCTTTCGAGGGACATCGGGATCAGACAAAATTTAACATTGTCACTAGAAATACTTGTGACAAATTCAATGACTGACAGAAAAGTTAACTGCTGTTGGATTCCAAAGACTTAGAGCAAAAAAGCTTCATAAAACCTCTCAATGTGTAGAAAGAATTAAATATTAAATTAAGCATAATATTAATAGATTCGAGGTAGTCTCCATTATGAGAGGAATGATGTGGGTCAAGAAAATGAAACTGCTAAGTAATGAAGAAGATTTTAGAAATATGTCTCCGAAGAATTTTGGGTATGGTAATTAGCATATGAAAATGACTGGAATCAAATAGATAAGAAGGAAACTAAAATTTTCAGGGAACTTTGCTGGCAAAGAACCTAAAAGACTGAAGTAGAAAACTTTAACTGTTTGAGATTAAAAAAATTAGTCCTTAAGCTTCTCAGATGGGCTGAGAAAACTCTGCAGATTGCATGAAGGCTCATGCCCCCACATCCCTTTAATATGGACAAGGAGTAAAAAGTACACATAATACTGAGAACAGAGCAAGGTAGGAGCCCAGAGAATAGAGACCTCTAAGAAAACAGACTATCTGATCCTAATCATGGCCCACGTCCCAAATCTAGTGTAGGAGTTCATCAAAATACCTTCCCAGGGACATTCTGGAATTGCTTCATACTAGTCACTGACAGGATAAGACCCATTTCATATCCTTTAGGTAAGGTACACATGTGTTCTAAGTGTGAGAAGAAGGAATCACAGGGATGTCTGATGGATTAAAGAAGATAATATGTCTTCTCTAACTTTGTTTTTTCTACCATGGCAATCCTACAGTCTTTAATACTTTAAATACAGGGTGAACTACACTACTCAATACATTTAGACTACACAAGGGTGAGGATAAACTATTATTTGTTAAGCCACTTAGATAATTTAAATTTTTGTTTGTAACTGCAACATAGATGAACATTTAATTATTTAATGTAAATTATAAACCATATTTACTAATATTGTCATAGCTTACAACCCAGGCTTAACCTGGGCTTTAACATTTGTTTTCTAAATTCTGTTCTGTATGACACAGATGCACATTTGATATCTATACTTTGATTCATTCTTTGTATTATTTTTACCTTAAGCAACATATGTTCCTCTCATTAACAAATTATGTATTTATAGTATGTCAATGCAATAATAACTATTCACCCTTATTTTCCTCATGAATGCAGAAGAAAAACTGAATTTATATTGTGTTATGGAAAGTTTTCATTTTTAAAAGACTCTTTGACAGACTATCAACCCCAAATTTGAAATTTACTCAGGTATCTTGCAAAGATGTTAAGCTTATTAAACTCTGAATAAACAGAATTTTTCTAATGTAGTAGTTCTATCAGGAATAAACTTAACTATATAGAGAAAGTAATTTTTGTTACCAAAATAAGTATAATATTACTTGTTTAAATGTTGGTATAGAAAAGGTGATCATTTTATTCAAATGCAATGTACTGAGTCATGTTGTGAGAGTCTTAATATGATATTTACAGCCTATATTATTATATCTATGAGCCTTTTGCAATAAAATGATAAACTAAAGAACTGGATATTAATATTTTTATATATTAGAATATTCATGACATAGATATTGCTTTGTAAAGTACAAATTACACAGCGCAATAAACATTTACTAATTCTAAGCTAATATGTCTGACACATGGGCATGGTTATAGTGTCAAATTTATTACATATGCAATAAGATATGTGTTATATCTGATTTCACCTCAGGTTAATAAATAAATGTTTTTACTTTTTGTGAAATTTACTGTATATCAAGTAATCCTAACACATTCATTTTTAAATAATGGTAGTCATACTCCTTTGCCTATTAAGTGGAGTGTAGACAATTGTAAATCCCCATGAGTATTCTTATATGTAAGGATATCTCCATATTCAAACTACTTTCTTTCTAAAATTTTTAGACTGTGTCTGATCTGTTGGGCTTTGTGACATATATCATAAATCTAAAAAATGACAGAACTAGACAACAATTATTTTAGTAGCAGAATCTTCAATTTTAATTTTCAGTTCAGCTAAAGAATTTTACTAACACGTAACTAGACATCAATCATGGGACTCCAGAGATACTATAATTATTAACATCTTTGAAAATCTAATAATGGTAGAAAGTAATAGTTCCACTTTCTCTATTCTCGCTATCCAAAGTGTGGTCTATAAATCAGCCACGTAAATATGTTTTGTTAATTTCTTAGAAATGCAGAATCTTAGGCCCCATACACGACATATCAAATCAAGATCCACATTTTCAAAAAAATCGAATTTTAATTATTATGGTTGAATAAAAGTTGTATATATTTGTGGGGTGCATGTGATGTTTTGATGCAGTCATATAATGAGTAATAAGCAAATCAGGGTAATCAGGGTCTCCATCACCTCACACATGTACCATTTCTTTGTGTTAGGAACATTCCAGTTCTACTCTTTTAGCTATTTTAAAGTATGTCATAACTTATTTTTTGACTATAGTCACTTTGTTGTGCTGTCAAATATTGTTCATTCTATCTAACTAACTGTCTATGTTTTCACACCCATTATCCATCACCACTCTAACCCTCTCTCCATGCTATGTTTCCCTTTCTCTGGTAACCATTACACTACTCTATATATCTCCATGAAATCAATTATTTTTTAGTATGTAGCCCCCACATATAAATGAGAACATGTAAAATTCTTCATCCTCTGTGTGGCTACTTTCATGTCAAGGGTTAGGGTCAAGCCATGAGAACCCCAGGAGTGGACAGGACTTTGCCAAAGAGCAACTTGTGGACATGTCAGTTCACTGAGCAAAAGCTGCTCTACCTTGAGGGGGACATTCCACCCATCAGAGATGTCTGCAGATGGACCCAGAGCCAGGCTTGTAATCCGAAGGCAGAGAGAATGATCAAAGGATGTCAGCCCAGCAGATAAGAGCAGGTTGCTATTCCAAGCCTGAGGCAATGTTCCTATCTGTCTCCTGAGTTCATGTCTCAGTAAATGAGGAACTAGATAAAGTAGAAAAAAGTACATGGTCTCTTTGTTCCTGTTTAGATTATACACTTTACTGCTAACTCACAAGCTTTTTACGTGAAATCATTGTAATCTATAACATGAAAAAGAGAATAAAAACGGGTGCCAGACTTCAGTCATCACCACCTGGCTCACGGGAATTCTGGTGGTCCCCTGACCTCCCCACACTCTTTCAACTTACTTTTTGTGCCCGTGTCTTTGTGTCTCCCATCTCTTGCAATGCACACTGCCTGGGGACCCAGTTTTATCGGGGATGTTGTGAACCCCCGATATTTCACTTAACGTAATGTTCTTCAGTTCCATCCATGTTGTTGCAGATGTCAAGATTCTATTCTTTTTTATGGCTGAATAATATTCCATTGTATATATGTACCACATTTTCTTTATTCACTTTGACTCCAAATCTTGGCTATTGTGATAGTACTGCAATAAACTTGGATGTGTAGATTAGATATCTTTTTTGATATACTGATTTCCTGTGTCTTGGAAATGCCTAGCAGTGGGATTGCTGAGTCAATGGTAGTTCAACTTTTAGTTTTTTGAGGAACCTCCATAGTGTTATTCATAGTGGTTGCACTAATTTACATTTCAACCGACAGTGTACAAGGATTTCTCTTTCTCCACATCCTCATAGTTTTCATTATTGCCTTTTTGAAAAAAGTCATTTTAACTGTGATGAGATATCTCATTGTAGTTTGATTTGAATTTCTCTGATGACTAATGATGTTGAGCATTTGTTCATATACTTCTTGGCCTTTTGTATGTCTTCTTTTGAGACATGTTTATTCAGATTTTTTGTCCATTTTTTAATTTGATTATTCTGTGTTTTTCCTATTGAGTTTTTATGCTCAATAGGAAAAAGATCTTATACATTCTAGTTATTAATCCCTTGTCAGAAGGGTAGTGTGCAAATATTTTCTCATTGTGTGGGTTGTCTCTTCACTTTGTTGATTGTGACCTTTGCTGTACTGAAGCTTTTTAGCTTGATGTGATCCAATTTGTCTACGGTTCCTTCAGTTGCCTATGCTTTTGAGGTACTATGAAAGAAATCATTGCCCAGAACAATATTCTGACATATTTCCCCAAAGACTTCTTCTAGTAGTTTCAGAGTTTCAAATCTTATATTTAAGTCTTCAATTGATTTTAACTTGAATTTTTTATATGGCAAGAGATAAGGATGTACTTTCATTCTTTTGCATGTGAACATCCAGTTTTTCCAGCATCATTTGTTGAAGAAACCGTCTTTTCCCCAATTTATGTTTTTGCACCTTTACTAAGACTGAGGTCCCTTTGTGGGTGTCAGCAGAATTCTTCCCTATGTTGTGTTCCTTTGTGATAGGGCAGCCCTGAGTTCTAATACAAAGTCTCACAATCACTTCACTTTCTCTCCCCTAAGCTCACAGATTCTCTCTCTGTCTGGTGCTGTGTGGCATCATGGTGTAGGCTATGCAAGACTGTCTTTCCTACCCTCTTCAGTGCCTCTTTCTTTGATACAATATTAACCATGTACTGTGGTCATTTTTACAATTTTTGGTTCTTATGAAGGTGTTTTTTGTGTGGACAGTTCTTCAACTTGGTGTTCCTGTGGTGGGGATGATTGTTAGAGGGATCTATCTGCCCATCTTGCTCTATTTTCTCCCCAGTATTCACATTATAATAAGATATTCGTGTCATTTATGTAGATTCATTAAAGTTGGAGACATGACTCTTTACCCTATAGTAGAATGCATATTTACCTTTTGATGTATATGAGAATAAAATAGATCATAATAAATATTATTCTGTGACCAATATTTTCTATGTAAGTATATAAAAAGAAAAATATGTTTATGGGACTTTAATAAAAAGAAAATCTTCTTCCTCCTCTCCCTTTTCTTCAACTTTCATGAAGACTAACACACTCTTGCCTCATCACCCATTAATACCTTTTGTAGAAATGTACTACACATTTACTTGAAATTTCTGAGGTAATTAGTAACCTTTCATTTCTAAAGTGATGGTTTCATATGGAACCATAACATTGGATGATAATTTATGATGTCTGCTTAGGTATAAGAAAGAGAAAGAAAATATTTTTCTCTCACTTTTTCGTTGTGTCTTCATATTCATAATACACAAGGGAAAAATAAGGGTGATATGCATACAATATTACAGGACTATATGGTTTGCAATATACTATTCATTACATTAATCTTTTTTCCTATCATTTAGAGAAATCTAAATTTTATATTTTGTAGAGGCAATGATTTGCATAAAAGAGTATTTTCCATAGAAAACTTGAAGTAGCTGTTTATGTAAAGCAATTAGGAACTTGCCTAGATACAAATTCATTGAACTAAAAAATATGTTCTGATTGCCATTCAAGCTTGAAAAGAGCAAAACATCAGTTTGTAGAACCAAAAAAGGGCCTTAGAGAGCAATAAGAGAAGATGAAGATCATCATTCTCAGGAAATTATCCCTGAGATAGCCCCTACTTTCTGATATTCATTTATATCTTAAAAATAGACAAATGAAAACTTTTATGACAAAATTCAGTAAAATAGAAATGAATGGATTATAATGCTTGATTTTTTTGCAGGTAAATTTTACTTTATTTTAAGGAATACATTCCTTTTATAGTTTAAATTGAACAAAAAATGTCAATGAAACTATTAAGTTCCTCATCTGTAATGTATGTTTGTGAGATAATGAACCATATTTTCCCACTGTGTAAACTACACCACTGGGACCTACAAGCACTTTTAGAAGTTGAGCAAACTCTTTCAGGTCACTGAGATACTACTTAGGAAATTAGCACTCATTACACTAAATGAAACCCTGGTGGCTTGGAAAGGTCAACATATCTTTCAAAAAATTATAACTCCCTGAGAGAGTATTGTTCGACAGTGATCATATTATTTGCACTGCACTTAGCTAGATATTTCTAAATAAAGATTTTCTTATGGTGTGGTAAACAAGATAGTATTTTTGTTGCTGATGAAAGAAGGTTAACTCAAATAGTTTTAAAGATGTCTCTTGTAGTATATGATCTGTGAATAAACCAAATATATTTGAACTCTTTGTGAAAGATATTTTGATATCTTATATGCATAATCATAACTGTTTATTAGATCACAATTCTGTTCTTTAATCATAGGCACAGATGTTTATTGATTATATATGTATATAAAAGAAAATATGCATTTGTAACTACTATGTGAAGGCATTAGGGTGTGATTTCACATATTATTTTCATTCTTATCAAATTCAATATACATTAAAATGTCACAACCTGTGGATTAATGTGTATGATAATACGAATATCTAACATTCATTGAGATATTAATATTTGCCAGGCAATCTTCTATGCCTTTTATATGCCTTAATTTGCTTGTTCCTCCTAATCATTGTATGAAGTAAGGATGGCTATATTATGTTATTTGTGCATGGACATATAAGGCCAGATAAGAATAATGGGGCATTGAAAGAATAAGTAAGTTAGATGAGTAGGTTCACACAGAAATTATTTTTAAAATTTGAATAGATTTAGGGGTATAACTTCAATTCCTTTACATGTATACATTGTATAGTGGTAAACTCTAGGCTTTTGGTGTACCTTCCTGACTCCCCCCTCTGACTACCCTATCAAAAAGTGGGCAAATTGGGCAAAGGACATGAATAGAAATTTTTCAAAATAAGACTGATTGTGCCAAACGTATGCAAAAAAAAAAAAAAAAAAAAAGCTCAACATCTCTAATCATCAGGGAAATGCAAATCAAAAACACATGAGATATTACTTTTCTCCAGTGAGAATGACCTTTATCAACAGGCCCCAAAACAATAAATGTTGATGCAGTTGTGGAGAGATGGGAATATTCATACACTGCTGGTGGGACTACAAACTAGTACAGCCTCTGTGGAAAACAATATGGAGATATCTTGAAGAGATACAAGTAGAACTACCATTTGATTGAGGAATCCCATTACTGGGCATCTACCCAAAAGAACAAAAGACATTCTATAAAAAAGACATCTGCACTCGAATGTTTATAGCAGAACGATTCACAATTGCAAAGATGTGGAAACAACCCAAGTGCCCATCAATACATGAGTGGATTAATAAAATGTGGTGTATGTATACCATGGAGTACTATTCAGCTATAAGAAACAATGATGATATAGCACCTCTTGTATTTTCCTGGATAGAACTGGAACCCATTCTACTAAATGAAGTATCCCAAGAATGGAAAAATAAGCACCACATGTACTCACCAGCAAATTGGTTTTAACTGATCAACATCTAAGTGCACATGTAGGAATAACTTTCATGGGGTGTTGGGCAGATGGGAGAGAGGAGGAAGGGATGGGTTATTCCCACCTAATGGGCGCGATGTGCTCCATCTAGGGGATGGACACACTTGAAGCTCTGACTCCGGTGGGGCAAGGGCAATGTATGTAACCTGAACATTTGTACCCCTATAATATGCTGAAATAAAAATTAAAAAAACCAAAGTTGATAAATCTTAAAATAAAATAAAATAAAATGGATAAAAGTCACTAAATATAGGATCTTAACCTATAAAAATCTTAAAAGAAAACATAGAGGAAACTTGATGTCATTGGATTTGGGAATGATTTCTTAAAAATGACACCAAAGGTACAGCAACAAGAGCAAAAACAGAAATGATACTACATCAAATTTCAAAACTTCTTTGAAGCAAAGGACAAAAACATCAAGAGAGAAAAGGCAACTCATAGAAAGAAAAATGAAATTTGCAAATTACAGATATAATAAAATAACAATATCCACAATATATACAGAACTCCTAAAATTCAATAACAAAAATCAAATAACTTGATTAATAAACATACAAAGGACTTGAATAGACATTTCTTCAAAGAAGATACACTGGACAAGAATATTAAAAAATTCTCAACATGACTTATCTTTAGATAAATTCACAACAAACCCACCATGAAATATTATCTCACGTCCGTTAGATGGCTTCTCTCTAACACATAGAAACAGAAATTTAATGGTGGTTGCCAGGACCTGGGAGGAGTGGGGAATATGGAGTTGTTCAATGGGTATAAACTTGAGCTGTGCATGAGGAAAAAGTTCTGGAGATCAGTTTTACAGCAGTGTTAATACAATTAACAATACTGAACTGAACTCTAAAAATGGTAAAGGCAGAAAAAGAGAAAATTCTAACACATAGATGCATTGATTAAAAAAAAATAAATGGAAAGATGGACAGGGGTAGTGTGGTAAGGACTACTAAAAATTCTTTCTTCTGCAAAAACAGTAAGAACATTGCCAAAAATTATTAAAATTGATATTTTTAGAACTTTGAATGTAAATAATGGCTTGCAAGAATCTGTTTCAGTTTAGTACAACAATCCCTAAAAGAGCTGAATTGTGAAAAATGTGACATTTTAACTTGCCCTATTCCCATATCCATCTACCCTGCTCTGCACTAACCATAAAAACTAACAGTCCCACAATCACAGTCAAAACCAATAGCCTAGCAACACTGGGGTGGGGGGAATGGTATTTGCATTATAACTTAGCATAACTTACTTTAAGCATGCTCAGAACATTTACATTAGCCTACAGTTGGGCAAAATCATCTAACACGAAACCTGTTCTATAATAAAGTGTTGCAAATCTCAATTAATTTATTGAATATTGTACTGAAAATGACAAACATAATGGTTTTATAGGTGCTTGAAGTAATATTATTACTAAATACCTACCGCTTTTGCACCATCATAAAGTCAAATTATTGTAAATTGAACTACTGTAAATCAGAGACCATCTGCAATTATTTGACTTGTCTGGCAATTCCCTCTAAACCCTCAATACAGAGCTTGTCTTAATTTGACCTACTCACTATTTTTCCAGCGTGAACAACATTTCCCAAGGGTGTTTGTTAAAAATAATCAATGTAGTCTTTTAATACTGTAGCTACCGGACACTGCAAAACCAGTTAGAGCAAATAAGAATCTGACTAAAAACCTGAGAAGGAAAAGCTGGGGAATAAAATGTCCACAGGAGGCTCAGAAAATATCTGATATATTCCTGGGAATCTAGAAGATCACAAGGATGCAAAAGGTTGTGTTCATGTCAAGGCTGTGCAAAGGTATAGGAAGGACCAGAGAAAGCCCTAAGTTCTCACCTTTGGCAGAATTGGAGACTCTGTGTAAGCAGGAAGTGAAGGCTAAGTCAGAGTTTCTAAGCTGCCTTCTTAAGCATGAGAGGCATTCCCCAACATAGACATTGAGTCCATTGGCCGAGTTGGAGAGACATTCATCCCAAGCATTTATGAAATCTTTGCCTAAATATTTGCTTAATATTAATTTAACTTACGAAGACTTCAGGGACCACATGACAAATAATACAGATTTTATTAATATATAATTAGTTCAGAAATGTCACTAAACAATAAGAACAACCCCCAGAAACAACAAAATCTTAAAAGTAGACAGAATATGATTTATATATTTAGCACATTATAACATTTAAAATGTCTAGTTTTCAGAAATGACAACAAAAACAAGCCACCTAGAAAGAATAAAGAAAGGATGACATATACCCTGGGAAAACAAAAAAAAACACAGTCTGTAGAGACTGTCTCTGAGGAAATCCATTTATTGGACTAAGATTTTAAATCAAGTGTTATAAAATAGGTTCAAAGAACTTAAGAAAAGAATGTTTAACAAACTAAATAAAAATATTAGAATACTGTCTCATTAAATAAACAACAGAAATATAGAGATTGAAATTTTTAATAAAGCAGAATTTCTAAAGTTGACAAAACAGAAATGGAATATTTGGCTCAACAGCCGATTTCAGCTGGCAGAAGGGAGAATTAGGGAATTTGAATAGATCAATCAAGACTTTTTACTCTGTGAAGCTAAAATAAAAAAAAAAAAGTGGTGAGCCTCAGAGACCTGTGGGAAACCATGAAATGTACTAACATATGCACGATGAGAGTACTGGATGAAGACACACACACACACACACACACACAAAAAAAAAAACAACGATAAAAAGAGGCAAAGCATCTGTTGCTAACAGACCATCCCTATAAGAAATACTGAGGAGAATCCTTTAGGTTAAAAGGAAAGGACACTAGACAGTAACTTGAATCCATACAGCAAAATAAAGTACACGGTACATAGGCAAATTAAAAAAAAAAAATCGCAATGCATTTTTTTGTAGCTCTTTTCTTCTGCTGATTTAGAACACAATTTCATAAATCAATAATTGTAAAATTATGACATGTTGTAAGTTATAAAGACACCACTCATATGATAATAAAGCACAAAGAATGAGATGAAAAGGAGCTACATTGGAACAAATTTTTTGTATACTATTGAAGGTAAGTTTTTATTAATCTGAACTAGAATGTTTTAAATTAAGATGCTCCTAAATGTTTATGCAACAAAAGAAAACCCATGTTTCAAAACACATTAAACAAAAAGTGATATAGCTGAAAAGAGAAATAGACAAACTCACAATTATAATTGGAGACATCGTCACTCCTCTCTTAGCAACCGATAGAATTGTTAGACAGAAATCATCAAAGATATAAGAGAATTGAACAAAACAATCAATGACACTCGTGGAAAATTAAGATAAACCATATCTTAGGCTATAAAACAAACCTTAACATATTTAACAGAATTGAAATCTGCAGAGTTTATATTTTCTGATTATAAGGGAATCAAACTAGAAGTTAACGACAAAAAAACAGAAAGGTAATCTCTGAACACTTGGATATTAACAACATGCATCTAAATAATCTAATAGTCAAAGAGAAAATTTCTATGAAAATAAAAAATACATAGAACTGAAGAAGAATGAAAATTAAACATATCAAAATATTTGGAAAGCACCTAAAGTAATGTTGAGAGGAAAATTCATAGCATTAAATGCTTACATTAGAGAAGGTGAGTAATTTCAAATTAATAATCTGATATCCTATTTCAAGAAAATGGAGTAAGGAGAGCAAAATCCACTCAAAGCAAGTGAGAGAAAGAAGTAAAAAACATCAGGGCAGATTTCAATGAAATTGAAAACAGGAAAACAATACAGAAAATCAATGAAGGACAATAAATGTGACAAAAATCTCTTTGGAGTGGTTACCAACAGCTTCTGCAGAATTGTCATAGCCCCTGAGCTCATCCTCACCAAAAAGTGACACATTCTCCTTGAAACTGAGAACCCAGTGCTATCCACATTGGGTGGAGGCATATAGATAACTAAATCCCTCATCATCAAAATAATAAAAATGACAGAATGGAGCTTTTGGTGAGTGAAGGCACGTAGTTCTCAGAGTGTTTCTATTTCCCACTCTTACCACAAGAGTTATTTAATAAACGAACAACAATAGCAAAATTGTGAACACATTGATCGGCAGACATTTACTGCCTATGCTTCGGGCTGTCATGAACATGCTTTTGTTCACATTATGATTTTATAGGATTATCGAATGGTAAATATGGTGACAATTGGGAAGAAAATAATACAAATTCAGTATTTACCAATTAGGATTCTGAAGCCTAGCATGTAGCTTCATAATTAATTGCAAAACAGTTAAAATCATTGCCCTCTTCACTTGTTTTGGCATCATAATTTTTTCAATGTTTTACTTTAAGGCATTTCTTAATTTAGTACTGTAAGTGAACATCTTGGTTCAGCAGTTAGAAAGGAATTATTTATGACATTTATTAGCAATGTAGAGCAAATAAATTTTATTAGATGCATGCTGTTGGTGATTAAATAGAAAATGCAAACTATGTAATCTTATATAACTAATGCATTTTTTTCTCAATTTGTGTTTCATTTCGAAATTATAGCACTAAAAGAGAGTGGACGTAGTTAACCATATATGGGATATTAATGTGTGCTTGTAATAGGGATAACAGCTTTTCTAGAGTGGGTTGATTACTTTTATAACCCAATTAAAATTTAAGAGTTAGTGCTCCTTCATTACTTAGATTGGATTTTCTTTTAGAATCCAGAAGTTTCATACATTTTGCTTTAGAGTTTATGCATGTGAAATGCACATTTGGAAAACGGAGTCATAATACTAATGATTTAATTCCCATTTAATCAGATAAAAACGAACCTTGTCTTTCTCATTTATTATAAGCCTATAAAAAAGTAATATTTCCCTGGTCATTGTCTGCTTTTTAATAGAATGGGGGAAATATTTGCATGACTGAAGGCCACGTCTGTGTAAGACCAGGTTTATTTAGCCAAACCGAATAGACTAAACTGTGTTTGTCAAAATTAGTTTTATTCATTTAGCATGATTTTGCAACTTGGTAGGTATTTGAGAAACTGTGCTATTTGTGATGGGTCTTCAGTATCAAAATTACTGAATTGATCTTTCTAGATGTGGATTGATCTTTAAGTATTAACTAGTCATATTTGTTATAAAAATAATTTTAATGTTAATTTTTAAAATTACTTATTTTGGCTGATTTAAAAAAATCAATTAACTAACTGCATTTTTTTATAAAAAATTCATAGTAATTAATGATTCAAACAAAATATTGATAAAATGTTCACTTGGAAACATGTTGTAAAATACTTGATAGATATTTATAAAGTATCATAGGTCTCAGATTGCAAGAAGTATATAATTATATCACTGTGCATTATATCTCTAATAATTATAATTATAATTTGGATAGGAAACATCCACTTATGAATATAAACATATACACTAGCCTATATAGTTATGAAAGAAAAGAAGGTAATATTTAATTCAGTTTGAAATAAGTTTTCTCCAAATTAAAGGAAAAAAACTAAAAGATTTTGACACTTTTCCACTGTTCTAAGGCTGTCTTTTAAATATCTTTAAATATGGTAACACAATAAAAATGAGATCTTTATTGTAAGGGATATATTGTAACAATGGCTGTGATTCTTCATTCTTCTATCTTTACCACTTGCAACTTTGCTGTAAGCTCCTCCCATCAAGAGTTGAATCTATTTTACCAGTCTTTTAATGTAGGTTGGCTTTTTTATTTGGTTTGGTCAATGGAATGCAGCAATTTTCCAACATTGCTGGGAGCTCTGCATCTGTATGTAAACACACCTCCCTGGACTGCTTGCTGGTGGATGAGACCTCAAGCGGAGAACTAATGTGCTCCAGCCAACCTTGTAAAGTAGTCTTTTAGCTGACTCATAGCTAATACCAGCAGTGTATATCAGGAGTTCTGCTGAGATAGGAAGAATCAGCCAGCTCTGCACAACCTTAATTGCTGGTTGTTACAATCATGAACAAAAAAAAAAAAAAAGTCTTTTTTTTTTTTTTAAGCCACTAAATTTGGAGTGGACTATTAAACAGAAATACCTAACTGATAAAACTCCCAACAAGGAATTCCAAAAGTTTACATTTTGACATGTTACTTTCGACATTACTGTAAAATAATGTAAACTTTTAAAAAACATCACATAAAACATGACAGACACAATATTAGAAAAATGTTAAAATATAAACTGTTGAAAAACTACACCTAATTTTATTTTAGGAAATATAAACTTTTTTGGACTGAAAACATTCAAAATAATTTGAATTCATTTTTTAGATATGAAAATATTTGGATTGATCTTTTTAATTTGCTTTCTTATATTTTCTTTGTTTATATATTTAATATTCAAAATGGTGTCCTCAATTATATTCTTAAGTTTGTTATTTATATTTGGAAATCATAATTTATTTTTTTCTGTTACCTATGTAGATAGTATGGAAACCATCACTTCATTGTCAAGTTTTTGATGTTGTTGTTGTGCTTATTTCCTTTTTGTACATGCAAAATCTACTCAACTCTCTATGATGACACTATTACTCTCCTTCCCTGTTTCTTTTCTCTAAACACAACTTTTCTTTTTTGTTAGTGTTTTTAATCTATGTCATTATATTTCCTCTTCTGTCGGTTTATGGCTATATGTTCAAAATTAATTAATTACTGATGTGAGACTTCAAAATTACAATAAATGTTCTCATTATAAAGTGAGTGATGTGTAGAAGTTAAATCTCCATCACAGAGGCAAAATCATCAACATTGGTGGGCCCTAATGAGAAACCCACTCCCTTGTGTATTTATTTAGTTGTAAGATTCTAATTTTTGTATTTGAGAATTCACATTTTAGAGCTGGTTATGAAATGCTTAACGCATTCTCATCTAAATCTTCATAGGAAGATATGTTAATTATCATTGTAATAATAACAATATTATTTTAGAATGCCATCAGATTTTAGTTCTTATGTCAATAAACTTGGAGCTTTTTAAAATTTTCTTTTCAGAATTATTTGTTTCATCAATGGGACCTTTAGGCCTAGACACAGCTTTATAGATACATTGTCAAATGCAGGAAGCTAAGAATGCACATTTTCATTTGTATCAGTATTACCCTTGAAAATATTGCTGTAAATCACAGGTATAAACTCTTCTGTGACATACCAAACAAGCCGTACAGAAAAGACTCATTGGTGGTAGTAGATGAAATAATAGGTCATATAATAAACTTGTTTTTATCACACTAAATATTCACCTAGAGAAATATATTATTTACTCATAAGCATTAGAATCCCCAATACAAAATGTCTCCTCAGCAAATACAAAGGATTACACCTA
The DNA here is from genome assembly GCA_004363605.1 of Indri indri. Lineage (NCBI taxonomy): Eukaryota > Metazoa > Chordata > Mammalia > Primates > Indriidae > Indri > Indri indri. The sequence goes on along the minus strand of RJWJ010000454.1, from coordinate 54,478 downwards.
AAATACCAAAACATATGCTTTTTATCATCGTGGTTGTTACTTTCTGATTTAGGTTCATCTTTCTCTAGAGGCTATTAAAGAATGCATACATTTTTGCTGACATTTTATCACAGCAATAAAAGGAGATGGGGATCTATACTCGAAAGACCACTAAAATCAGTCAGCATATTTACTGCAGAAAACAACTGCTTGCCAAACACTCTGGAAAAATTCAGTAAAATATGAATAGATTTATGTAGAAATGTGGTTTCACATAAAGCCCTCAAATTGTGGCATATTTTACAATAATATAAATACATAATATCTATGAATGATAGCCCCAATTAATACTATGATCAGGTAATGTGCTTACATTAATGTGTGATATATTATCCCTGGGAAGTTAGGAGAAGTTGAATTTATTTTTAAATTTTTACTTATCAAATCACACAAACACCCACATGTATAAATCAATTTACTTTATTATATGCTTCCTATTTATACAAGCCCATGTTTTTATTAGTAAGACTCACAACATCTGTCAATTTTAGTGCACATTCTCATGTGGCTGCTTTTACAAATTCTAGGAAACAATTGGCAATGCTTTTGATCCTAAATAATTAATCGAGAGTAGGAAAAATAGTCATTTGAAACACAGATTCATAAAAAATATTATATTGTGGATAGAGCTGAAATACCTTTTAGCAAAAGCATTGTATAAGTTTTAGTCAAGGGAGAATTATAAAATAAAACTATGTGAAGTGTTTTTACTGAAATTCATTATAAATTTCACAGGTATTCTAAGGAAAGTAGAAAATAAATGGTAATCTGAAATGAAAATTAATTCATTCAAACATTAATAGCCACATTTGTACATTACATTCCTTATGTCAAACACAATGCTGCACAGCATAATAGGACAGTTATCCTTACCTTCAATACTTTCTTACTGGAAGTCTACATAGTCAAACTGAAACTTCATGTTTTTTTTTTATTGAATGCCTGCTATGACAAAACACTAACCCAGATTTAAAACTAGGTTACTTCCCTGTTATGATAACGGAAGTACACATGATGAGTTAAAAAAATATACACAAGCTGGAGTGCTTTCACTGTTATCATTGTTGTTTTTCCTTTTGTTGCTCTTCTGGTGAAAAGTACTTGGCTGTAATAGCCTGAATATTGAAACAAATGATTTTGTAAAGAGTGCAGAAAATACTGATAACCAATACACCATCCCAGCAATGTAGAATTAGGTTCACATGAAGAGTGAAGATGAAATGATACTAAATTGTAGCAGACACATGGACAGGCCTCTCAAGGGTCTATGTCTTTCTTCATACTCAAATCAGTACCTTGTTGGATTGTACAAACTCCCTTAACCCCTGATCTAATTGAATTTGAATTTGTTGATGATCACTTTTTTTCTGATCTCTCTCTCCTCTGTCCCGCCGTCCCCCCGAATCCAGAGATCGCTCTGGATACTCCTGAAGGGAAAAGATGAGGGAGGGCAAAGGCATGGGGTGAGGAGACGAGAGTCCTCTACTTTTCTTACCTGGAAAGAAGGCAGTCACTTTAATGGAACATCCATTCTATCTCCAATTCCTTAACATTTAAATACAATTTATTGTGCAACTCTCATTTTTTCAGCATTTTAGGGATGTATATTCTGGAATATATAAGAGTACATCTCATATCTTTTTCTATAGTGATTAAAAAGTATAAGTTTTGTTTAATCTGTATTGATTTCAGGTCCTTAGTATTATGAAATATTGGTTTGTTTTCATAAACCTAACATTCTCTCCTATATGCCTGCTTTTCTTACTATTGCTTCCATTTTGCTTAGGTTTTACTTGTTTTCATTTACTAATTTATTGAGAATTTCAGATCAATTATTTTCAGCCTTTCTTCTTTCCTTTTAAGGCTATAAATGTCCTTTGAGTACGGTATGAGATACATTGCACAGGTTTTTAATATTAAGTATTTAATTCTCATTCAGTTCAAAACATTTTCTATTTTTCATTTTCATGTATTATATTTAAATGTAAGTTAAAAACGCATGTGTTTGTGTGATTCCAATTTAATCTCACTGTGGTTAGGGAACATACTGTAGGATTTCCTTTTTTAATACTAAACTCTTTTTATGAAGGTATAAATTATTTACAAATGTGTTCACAAATTAGACGTGCGTGATAGTTACTAGTATTTCAGGTCTCCCTCATATTGGCTTCCAGTTGTGATTCTAACCCAAACTTAACTACTGACTTCCATCAGCCTTGGTTTTCCTGTTACTGAACTCAAAATGTTGGGAATATATAATTGTACTGTTTTTGTGTTTGGCTTCCAATGCTAAAATTGGTATTTGTCAATTGTATCAAAGTTGATGCTCATAGTATCTTCATTTTTTATTGCTTTATAACATTCTATTTTGTGAATAGAGTACATCTAGTGGGCATTTATTTTGTTTTCTGATACTGGATAGTACCAATAATGCTGCTTTAGTATTCTTAGACAGAAATACAGTACATGTAGGTATGCATTTCTGTTGGGGGCATACCCATGAGTAAAATCTTGACTCATAGGGCATTCAAATGTTAAATGTAAATATATAAAGCCAAGCAATTTTCAAAGTTTTGGTAAATTTCACAGTCCAAACAGCAGTGTAAGAATGTTCCAGTTTCTCTACATCCTTACCTAAACATGACATATTCAATTAATTATTTTAAAAAAATTAGCCAATTCTATGTATATCTCAAAGGGGTTTAAATTTATAATAAATTTTCCTTGTTTCTAATAATGTTGTACACTCTGGCTATTTGAATATGCCAGAGAATCTGACAGATGCTTTCTTTAAGTGAAAAGATGAAAATTCTTAATAAGGAAAATAAAACAGTACACACAAGAGTTTGGTGGTATTCACGGATTCAGGTATCCAATGAGGATCTTAGAACATATCCCCTATGAATTAGGGGGAACTACTGTAATCAGATTTGTTTTAGATTCTATATCCGATGACTTAATTATGTGGACCACCCGTAGAGCTCTTTATAGTGTAAGGATTTCTCTTGGTTTTTAGTATTTTGATTTTGTCTCATATTAATACTGAAGGTTTTTTTTTTTAATTGCATATTATATAAAAAATTTAAACAGCTCTAGATATTTTTATTTTCCTTCAGGGAAGAATTAACTGTCTCCTTGCCAGAAGTTAGAGTAAGGGCATATTATTTGTCTCAATAAATAACCTAGAATTTTTGAGCTAGTGTCATGTGGCTTATTTTTTTCTGGCTTCACATTTTATTTTAGGGCACACCCCTTTAGAAGTCTCAACTGAATACACAATAGGTTTTTGTTTTTGTTTTTGTTTTGTCCTTTCTTCTCACCTGTCTTGCAGCCCAATTTTGTCTCCCCTGCCACATTAGATTATTGAAAGCTCTTAGCTTTTTAGTCACTTAGCAATTGCATTCTGATTGCTTTCTTGGCCTCTTACCCTCATGCTTTTTTAGAATTTTCCAATGACCTAGAGTATTAAAGCACTCTGAATTCTGGGATCACTTCTCTGTGTCATTTTTTTTTCCCAGGATTCCTGTACCTCACATCCTGGATGCCTTATTACTTCTGAAAACAAATTTTTACCTCCCCACATGATAATATCTCAAATTTAAAGTTTATGCTTTTGGCTAGGACTTTATGCTTTATCCTGAGATTTAGGGGAAACATTCCCTAACATAAAAAGCCATAAAATCTGGCCCCCTACAATTTGTTTATGTTCTCTCCACCATCTTGTTGCCTCAAGTTCTGTTTACTTGGTGCTCTTTGATGCAGAGGACCAGATGTTTTTGGCATTTCTTCAGTTTTATTAATGTGTTTTTCTGATCCATGTTATTCTATGGTAACCAGTTGTGCAATGCCACTTCATATGATTTCAATGCAATGAAATCTTTTGAAATTTAATGGGCCAGCATGGGCCTGCTTTTTTTTTTTTCTTTCTTTCTTTTGGTAGGTATATATTTGAAAATATGAGACTGTATTCTACAATTATTACAAACTGGTTTTTACATAATTAAATTCCAAATCCTGCCCACATATAACCTAGTGAAATTAGACTTCATTTCTTTAATCATCACTTTTGCACTGCAAATCACTTCAGACTATATAACTCTATAACTGGAGGTTTCACTTGAACAGTAAACCCTAGGCTGCTATACTCTTAAAAATTATAATTTTTCAGAAACAGGAAGTAATCAACAAGTAAAGTTTTTGTTTTAAGTAGCTAATTTGGATAGAACTGTGTGTTCCCCACAAAGATGTTAACATTCTAACTTGTAGTACCTGTGAATGTGACTTTATGGGGGAAAAGGATCTTTTCAAATTACCAAATTAAGATGAGGTCATTAGGGTAGGCCCTAATGAAATATGAATGCAGTTCTCATAAAAACAGAGATAGAAGGAAGATCATGGAAAACACAGGGAGAACACCACCTTCCATATGTAAGCCAAGGAATTCATGAAGGTACACAAAAGTAGGAAGGAGGCATGGAACAGAATTTCCCGGGCAGGAAGGAACCAATTCTGGCAGCATGGTGTTTTACCCTCTAGCCTCCAGAACTGTTAGACAAATTGTGCTTAATCCACTCAGTCTGTGGTACTATTAATACAGCCCAAATCAACTAATAGAATATATAACCACCTGGACACTGTAAGCTCTAAATCTAGAATTCAGACAATCTCTACAAATCTACACTCCTTCACTCCAAGATTCATTGAGAAGAAGTCATTAATTGATCTTAGCCTCTAAAGAGTTTATTTTTTTTTTCTAGTTTGAGATGAAATACTGAAGTTTCAAACACATTTTAAAAAACTGGGAATAAATATAGGAAGTATCGAGATAAGAGCTGGCAGGTCCTGCTCAAGAAGGAGTCATAAGACCCAAACCAAGCTCTCTGATAAAACAGGAGGCAGTAGAGAAACAGCCAAAACCAGCTAACACCAAGAGGGCAACAAAAACGACCTTAGGTTACTCTCACTTCTCATTATATGCTAATTATAATACATTATCATGCTAAAAAAAACTGCCCCCAGTGCCAGGACACTTTACTAACACAATGGCAACTCCCTGAAGTTACCCTACATGGTTTAAAATGGGAGGGATCTTTGGTTCCAAGAACTCCCCACCGCTTTCCCAAAAATCTTTTAAATGATGCTCCCTCTGCATAACATAAACTTAAATTAAAAATATATAAAATAAGACCCTGAAAACTCACAAAGGGCTACTCTCTGTTGTTTTGAGAGATAGCTGTTGCTCTGCCTATGGAGCAGCCTTCCTTCTGTTTCTTTATTACTTCAACAAACTTACTTTGCATTACTCTGTGGGCTTACTCTTGAATTTTTTCCTGTGAGAAGTCAAGAACCCACTTGGCCTTCAGGCCAGACACCTGTTTTGGGGTCTAATTTCTTGTGTAAGTATTAATATAGTTATGAATTTTCTAAAGTTAAGGGGCCTTAAATTAATTTGTAAAAATAGAAAAAAATATATCAGAGTAAGTATACAAATATATTTAATTATAGCTAAAAGTCCTCCCTCTACCAAAAATAAAAATAAAATAAAAGAAGCTATTCTGTACCAGTTAGAGATGCCCCCACATAGGGATCAATATTCTTCTGCTACAGGTGACAGTAACGTCAAGTAAATTTCCAAATTCATGTAGATTTTGTGACAGATATTAGATTGAAATCCAGTACTGGATGGCTCCAAATAATCTCTAGTTTGCTTCAATAGAAAGAACTAATGTTACAATTGTCCTTAGCTTTCCAAGAAAGTCAGGCTGATCATACTATTTTGTAAGCCATCAAATTATAAATTTCTTTGGTATTAAATTAATTTCCCAGTTATGCATTTGTAGTTTCTATGGTCCTTGACATTAGGAGTTGAATTATAATTGCTATAAATAAATAATGTGAAGCAAATTCCTTTCATTATCCAATTAAATTTGAATATATGATGAGCATTTCAAGTACCAGAGATTTTAATAACTAATTAAATGTAACTCTCCACCAGAAGAAACCACTAAAACTGTTCATATATCCCTCTTTCATTTGAACATTTCTAGATGGTCAAGATGATTTATCCAGAGGAGAAAAGAATTAAATAATTTTTCTAAGCAAAGGAAGCAGCAATGTGATGCCCCAGAATCTGCCAAGGGATTAGGATTTAAGAGGAATTTAGGGAAGACAAGGATGGCAGGTCTTGGAGTCAGATGTGGATTGGAGGTTATTTAATGGGAAACAGGAAGAATTGCAGAGGCCATAGCATTTAGATCCATGTAGACCATGCACCGTGTGAGAGACAAAGGATGATTCCTCAATATAGATAAAATATACAAGTTATAATTTACTTAACTAAGTCCACATTACTGGGTCATTATGAGGTCTTTAATTTTCAACTATGAAAAAGCACTTGATCTATTATAATCTTGTTAAAAAATTGTTACAAGTTAAGACATCAAATAACACTATAATTTTTTCTCATTACATTACATTTCCTGTTTGTATATATAGCTTATAAGATGCTCGATGTTATAACACTACTGCTTATGTGTGTACAATTACTTGATAGATTCTAGCATATCTATTTTAGAAAGTGAATCCAACATCTAATGACAAATAGTTTATTTTTTTTCTTTTGTGACTAGATGACTTGTCACAACATTCCACTCATGTTGTTATTTTTTTCTGTAGTTTTTGTTAGAATTTTTACCATAGAAAGTAAATTAGCACTTCATAATATGCATAACAAAATGTTTCTTTTTTGATTATTTTTATTAATACTTTTTGTTTTAGCATATTAAAATGTATTTCTATGATCAACTGACCTTCTATTTATAATTTCATATAGTACTATATATAAACACACTTTCTTAACTTAGATTAAATGTGATCTAATTTATTTTATTTTAAAACTATTATGGATTTATTTCTGATATGCAAATATTCAGTCCATTCATATAATTTACTGTAATGTATGAAAATTGTGTAGTTTAATTGTAATTCAAATAGTCATTTGCTGTGATGCCTGTTATTGGAAAATATATACCTTCTCACCCATTTTAATTGGCATCTCTATTAGGTGTGTGTGTGTGTGTGTGTGTATATATATATATATATAAAACAAATGTATAAAATTATATATAATTATAAATGTATATAATTGCTGTTTGTTTTTATTTATCTACTCTCATGTGATTTGTCCATTTTATCATCAGTATCATAAGGTTTAGTTTAATATAAAAGTTAACTATATTTTTTGAGTTATGCTCTGGTCTAAATGTTTGCCTATCCCCAAAATTCACAGGTTAAAGTTTAATCCCCTATGTGACGGGATTTGGAGGTGGGGACTTTGGGAGGAAATTAAGTCATGAGGGCAGAGCCCTTAGGTATGCCATTTGTGCCCATTAGACAATTAACTCAATCGTGAGATGAAATGATTTCATTCTTAAATGTATCAAAATATTACACTGGTAACTTTATGTTTTTTAAAAATTGTAAGTCTATCACATTGATATTTTTCTAGATTATATAATATGTTAACTTGAAATTACTTTCACAATATTTCACCATGATAAAGAGAATATTTTAACTGGAATACATAATACATGCACCAATGTTATGAAACCAAAATGTAATTTAAACTTAATTTGTTTTTGTTTATTGATTTTTTGCAAGACAAGATCATTGGGTAAACATAAAATTCTAGAATATACTATTCCAAATAGCTATTAATTTCACTAAGATACAATGAGGAATCTTGAATAGTTCCTAAATTAAATGAATGTTTTTTATGTCCTCTTTATGTTAACACGAAGGGCTAAGCATCAATATCATAAATTTTAGTTTAATATAAACTAATATGTTTAGTTTAATATAGACTAATATAAACATAACATGTTAATAGTTAACATTAACTATTGACTCTTAATGTTAATATGAAAAACTAAGCTGTTCACCTTGAGTTTATATATTTTGCCATTAGTCTTCTAATAGACCATTCTGTTAAACATACTTCATCTTGGAACATTGAATTTTCTACTCTGGAGAAATACAATTTTGTTTTTTTTAGTTTTCTAAGAGGACCAGTTATCCAATATTTTGCAGTTATTAGTGTACAGTTAGAAAATTCTCCTGTGTGATTTCTTTTTCTTTTTAATTTTAGGAAGCAATAGTCATTTGTGCATAATATTTCATTTCATAACATCACATTTTAAACTGTCTTATGAATGGAAAACAGCATATCTATGTAATAGGAACGGTGTAAAATGTAGTCTGTGTCTCCCCATAATAAGCAGGATGCTCTGTACCTCACCGAATTATTGCTCTCCAAAACCCCTTTATTACCTAACGAGAGATAAGGCTGTTATGAAATTTGCTGCTCTGAAGAAGATCCAGTTTCCATACATTTATAAATGGCATTAAATCACAAGCCTTCTTAATAGACTTGTGAAATATCAATGGAAGGTATTACACACGATTTATTTTTTATACTCTTAGTTTCTTCCTTATATCTTTTACTAGATCATTATTCTATTATCTGTCCTATTGACCTGCAAGTAATGGCCCATTAATAACTGTTAGCTTACTTAAATTAGAGCCGAGAGAATGATATTCTTAAAATTTTTAGTTTAAATATGCTTTATAAATGTTAGCAACACAAACACAACTAAGTGCACATCTTGAAAATTATAAAGTAATCCCCTTTCTCATTTATCAATTGGTGGGGGGGGGGTGGAATTGATTTTTAGCAATTATAACTGATGTAACTTCTTTCAGAACTTCGGGAACCGGGCCAAAAGCAGGAGGTGAGCAGCGGGAACAAGAGAGGCCCCAACTGCACCCACAGCTGCTCCCTATCGCTGGCGTCAGAGTCTGAGCCCCACCCCCGTCAGATCAGCAGTGGCATCAGACCCTCATAGGAGCACGAATCCCACTGCAAACTGGACAAGTGAGGGATCCAGATTGGGCGCACTCCCTACGAGAATCCAACGCCTGGTGATCTGAGGTGGAGCCGAAGCGGCCGTGCCACCTCCCCTGTTCGTGGAAAAACTCTTCCAGGAGATCTGAGGTGGAGCCGAAGCGGCCGTGCCACCTCCCCTGTTCGTGGAAAAACTCTTCCAGGAAACAGGTCCCTGGTTTCACAAAGGATGGGGACAGCTGTTTTAGAATACAAATCAAAGCAAATTCTGCATTTCTGAATGATTAGATTGTACCAATTTATTTAATATTAAAATTACTCTTGGTGAACTGCTTCACTTCCAATTTAAACATATAAATTTAGAAACACACAGAAGAAATTTGCTTTTTCTACTAACCCTACTTCACCTAGTAGGAACTTCACCGAGAGGGGACTGACCTCATGTTGCATTATCAGCCATATCTCTGGAAGCACTGAAATAGACCCAGAAATTCAGTGTGTGTAGTTAGACTTACAGAAGCAGTTTCACTGTTCTCGTGGTAAATACCATGCTCTTAGGACATCACTGTAAACATCTCCTCTTCCTTGCAGTGATGTTTAATTCTGTCCCAGTGTTTCTGAGTTATGCTTCAGGGTGGTGACAATGTTGCTCGGCAGAGTCCAGGCAGCCCCTCCGGAGAACTGTCACTCCTTGAGCACCAGAATTCGAATCTCTGCTGCTGCCTTACGTGACCTTCTTGGCTTAGTGGGCCTTGCAATTCTTCCATACTGAGTTAAAAAAATTAAAAAAATCAGTCACCACCTTTCCAAAAAAAATTATATATTGGTGTAACAGGACGTATGCTTTCTAAAATGTTTCAATTATATTTTCATGTCCTGTGAATATTATTTTCCTGAGGTGGGTTCCCACCCATTGAACATGGGCTTCCTTGTCCCGGAAAAGCCAGATACCAAGAGAACAGCAAAGGCAGTGCTCAGTCTTGCGAGATGAATTCCATCTTTCTCTCTCTCTTTCAGGTATCAAATTGTTCTTGGTCTTTGGTAATAGGGAAGCTATCTTGTTTCTGATGTGCTAACCTTTCGAAGATGCTTTATATCAGCCATTTCTTTTAAAAGTCCAGATCACTTAGTTAAGTAGCTGGGATAAAATTCAGAACATTTTAAACAAATAATTCAATGAAATAATTTTATTGTTTATTCTTCGAAGACAGGAAGAATTGTGCTTCTGAATCAAATTTTAAACAGTTTGAATTCAGACATATTGTGTTTATCAATGTAGATATCAGTGATAAGTTGGAAAAGGGCAATTTCCTGGGGTAGCGCAGACAGAATCCACTGTTATTTAAGAGAAAATGAGAAGCAATTACAAACAGCAATCATACACAAAAGATCATATTTAGAAGTTTTATCCTGTAGTGGATCAAGGGAAGGGAATAAAATAGATGTTGGATCAGTATATTTTTAGGTTGTTGAGAATTATCTAATAAAGAGAAATAGCTTGGCAATTTAAGACGGAAATAAGATAACTGTAAGGGTGAGTACATGATAAAGTGAAAATAGATAAAATCTAGTGCTATATTCCAGTGCTGTGAACATTTCATCTTTTGTGACAGTAAGGAATACAAAGAGCATAGTCACAGAGAGATGATTGTATGTTTGGTTGTGGGAAGATGAACCATCCGATTTGCTTGTTTATGTTTTCTCAATATATTAGGTGGCCTTGAGATCAGATGGCAGTGTGAAATAAGAGCGGGGAAAAGGGAATATGGAACTCAAGAAGAGAGGGAGAGATATAAAAAAGCTATGTTAGAAGTGAAAGTATATTTAAATATAAAATTCATATTTAGAATAAGCTCATGATAGATTTACTGATACACATTAATAGTGATGTATTATAAATAAAAGTTGAACACATGAGAACATTGCAAAAGTAAAAGAAGCTGCTCTCTGGCTGTTGGAATGATCACCAGTGATATGAGGTATTGTAGTTCTGGACTGCTTAACCATTTTCTAAAAAATGTGACATATGATACAGCCATTAGCTCTTAGAGCACTCATTCTACAATCTCCTTAATTCCTAGCAAATTTTATCCCATCATCTCCATTCTCACAGATTATTCGGGGCTAGGTTTCTTGAGAAAAATCTGCAGTCATCTGATTGCTTAACAGACAATAGATTTTTTTTTCTTAATCACATTTTGCTGTTTATAAAATTTTAATTGAATAATGTTCAGTATATGGAATGAAACCTATATTAAACTTATCAAAAAAGTAATAAAGCATAATGAGAGATAAGAGAGATATGCACAGCATGAGAAAATGATCCTGCAGCACGTAATATTATACATGTATGTGGTTTTGTATTTGTCATCAGCCCCTTCTACAATATGTAGTTTTAGAGTATAAGAAGATTGCCTATTTTAATCTTGTAATTTGAGCACATAGGATAATGACTGGCCCAAAATATAAATCTAATAAATATTTATTGTATAAAACAATTTTTAAAAACAAATAAATTAATGAATATTGCAAGTAAAAGAGAGAAGAAAAAGAATATAAGGAAAGCACTATGTAATTCTAATAATAATATAAACATTAGTTGTTGAGTACCTTTTAAGTATGAGGATCCATGGCTTACATTTTACCTACTGAGTTCCTTCAAAGTGTGATTAGTTATGTGGTCATCACTGACTTTCACATTATCACCAGACTTATAATCCATGATGAATAATTATTTCTGAGTAGATTATAAAGTCAAAATGGCTTGGTTCATTTATTTTTCTGCCATTCTGGGAATTCATTCAAATATTATGTTAGTTTTCTATTGCTGCCACAACAAATTGTTACAAACTCAAAGACTTAAAAAAACAAAATATTATTATCCTATAGTTCTATTAGTTAGAAATATGATGCAGTTCTCACTGAGCTAAAATTAAGGCATTGGTAGGGCTATAATCTTTTCTGGAGGCTATAGGGAATAATCTCTTTCCTTGTACAGCTTCTAGAGACCACCTGCCTTCCTTGGTTCATGACCCCATTCCTTCATCTTTAAAGCCAATAATGGCAAGCAACGTCCATTTCACTCTGTCATCTTTCAGATTCTCTACAGCTGGGAAAACTATTCATGTAGTTCACAGCTTGACATAATTTTCTTCCCTGTCCAGTCATAAAAGTTAAAACCTGCATGGATGTACTTGGCAATCCGGAGATAATGCACATGACAACTCTTTATTCACAGAAGTTAAGAAGTCGAGCCCATTGCTGAAATTCCAAGGAATTTAAGCTAGTATTTAAACATGATAGAAATACATTCTAGTGCAGGGATAATATGGATTTTCTTTGTTAGAATTTATTAGAAAATAAGAAAAATATTGTCAGATGAACCTAGAAATAAGTTCTTAATTAGTAACATCCACAGCTGGGGATAAATAATCTCTGGCCAAAGCTGTGAAGTGCAGAGGCAGAGCCTTGTCCAACGGCGCTGCAAAAGCCACTCACGGAATTCCTTTGTTTGCTGCAGCAGATGTGAAAGTCTGTATTTACGAGTGCATGAGCAATGTTCCTTTGGGCCTCTTATAATATTTGTCTGGAGTTGGAAAAATACTTTGTATATGTATTGGAATTCCTTCTTGGGCAAAAGTGATCAATTAGGGCAATTTAAGTTACAATTTATCATGGAGTAAGCAACTCAATCCATTATACTGACTGAGAATATGTTACTTGCTTTCAAATGTGAAGATTTTTCATAATAATCAGGGTCAGGTTTAGCATGAATATTAAATAAATTAAATATGCTAGGAAAATCGTGCCATAGAGATGGAGGTCCTTGTTGAGTGAGTGCAGGTAGGGAGGTTGGTCTCAAGATTTATTTGCAGCCCGTATGTCATGGAACTCAAATGATGCTGTTATGCAGACAGAGCGTGAAGAGTGGTCAGATTATCTTAGTCACAGTAATGACAGAACACAGTGTCCTTTAGGTCCTCATGCAAGAATATAGACAAAACTTGGCAAAAGGAAACTTATAAAAATGGTCCTTTCAATAGAGGTGCATGGGCTTTATAAGTTAAAGACTAGGAGAAAATATATGCAAGACACATATCCGATAAGATACTGGTTTTCAAAATATACACAGAACTCTTAAAAAGCAATGGTAAGAAAACAAACAGCCAACCAAAAAATAAACAAAAAATCTAAACAGACACCTCACCAAAGACAACATATAGATTGTAAATGAGCTAATGAATAGATACTCAACACCTTATATCATTACGGATTTTTAAATTAAAACAACAATGAGATAGCATAACATACATATTAAAATGGCTAAAATCCCAAACACTGACAATGCCAAACGTTAGCAAGAAGGTGGAGGAACTGGAACTCTCATTCATTGCTGCTGGGAATGCAAAATGTTACATCCACTTTAGAAGACAATTTGGCAGTTTCTTACAAAACTAAACACACTCTTTGGTATGGTAAACTAATCATACTCTGGTATTTACTCAAATGATTTGAAAACATGTTTTTACAAAAACCTGCACACAAATGTTTATAGCAGTCTTAACCATAATTGTCAAAATTTGGAAGGAACCAACATTTTCTTCTGGAATTCTTATAGTTTCATGCCTTAGGTTTAAATGTGTTATCCATTGTGAATTAATTTTTGTGAGTAGTGACAGGTATGGATCCTGTTTCAGTCTCCTACATGTGGCTGTAACCAAGATGTCAATAAATGAATGGAATAAGTGATGGAGCACCTATGCAATGTAATATTATTCAGCAATAAAAATAAATGTACTGTCAGGCTGTAATAAGACATAGAGGAACCTTAAATATATATTGCTAAGTGAAAGAAGCCAATCTGAAAAGGCTACACACTGTATGACACCAACGATATGATATTCTGGAAAAGGCAAAACTGTGAAAACAGGAAAAAAAAGCAGGGTTACCGAGGGTTCAGGGTAAGAAAGAGAAGGGTGAATAGATGGAGCAAAGAGGAATTTATTTTTTTATTTTTTTTTGAGACAGAGTCTTGCTCTCTTGCCCCGGCTAGAGTGCCGTGGCCTAGCTCACAGCAACCTCAAAGTCCTGGGCTCAAGCGATCTTTCTTCCTCAGCCCCCCGAGTAGCTAGGACTACAGGCATGCACCACAATGCCCGGCTAATTTATATATATATATATATATATATATATATATATATATATATATATATATATAATTTTTTTTTTTTTAGTTGTCCAGATCATTTCTTTCTATTTTTTAGTAGAGACGGGGTCTCGCTCTTGCTCAGGCTGGTCTCGAACTCCTGACCTTGAGTTATCCACCCGCCTCGGCCTCCCAGAGTGCTAGGATTACAGGCGTGAGCCACCGCGCCCGGCCCAAAGAGGAATTTTAGGGCATTAAATCTGTTCTGTGTGACAGTGTAATGGTGAATACATGTCATTATACATTGTTAGAACCCATAGATGATAAAACACAAAGAGTGAACCTTAATGTAAACTATGGAATTTAGTTGATAATAATGTATCAATATTAGCTTATCATTTTAATAAAGGTGTCAGACTAATGCAAGATGTTAATAGTAAAGGAAACTGGGGTAGAGGATAAGGCAGTACATCAAACTCTGCTTTTTCCTCAATTTTTCTGTAAAATAAAAAGTGTCTGAATACAGTTTATTAGTTTTTAAAAAAGACAATGTGTATATGTTACTATCAGCGTAGTTGATGAGATAGATGTTTTTTAAAATCCATGGCTTAAACAAATGTTATTTGCAGAGATTAATAATTTTAGTTTTGAAAATTTTCACATGTATGGCAGCATGTCATCACAGATTAAAATAAATTAAAATGTATTTGGAAATATGTTGGGCAAGAAAATTTAGTATACTTTAGCAGGTGTAATATGATAACATACAGAAAAGATCAAGTGGCTGAAAAGTGGAAGTGGCAAACATAGGGCTATGTTTGTTTAAAAACATCAAATATTTTTGACAGAATTTTAGCTTTATTGCAATATCATATTTGTTATCTATTCTTCTAAGATATTGGTATTATTTGTTGTTTTATAAAATAATCTCATTCCTTATAAATAAATTATATAACAATATGTGATGAATTGATGGCTTTGGACTCATTCTCTCTATACTGCCAGTTGATGATTTACATATTTCAATCATAGCATTTACAACTTGGTATTGATCATGTGTTCATAAGTCCCTTCACTACACCATTTATGGGGACCAAGCTTGAGTCCTCTATCTGTAGCATTTATCACAACATTTTTATACAGTGTAGATTAGGAACTGGACATTTTATATCTAAAGCTTTCTCTGAACTCTTGTTTAAAATTTAAAAAAAGATCTACCATAATGTTTAATAAGCCTTAGGAATACAGAGTATCTCATACCAAGAACTTTGAATTTTCAAAGTCCTCAGCTGATCATAATCCTCCTCAGTAAATAACAGAGATCACTGAAGAACATTGACATCTTGGTAATTACAGTAGCCTAGGACAAAAAGACAGGACTGATGAGGGAACACGTTAATTAAATGGTCTATCCTATTAAAAAGAAATAAGAAGAACAGATATTTCACAGTATGCCTGCATTTTAAATTCAATAATAAACACAAAATCCAATTTTAATTTCCTTGGAGTATAACTTTTAATAAAATAAAAATATGTAAACATTTATAATTTTATTCAATCTATAGAATATGTTTATGCAGTCAAATGCTCTATCCCTGAGCTATACCCCTACTAGGATATGTTTATGTTCAAAATGCTATTTGTTGACATGTTATACATTAATTTGATTAACCTCTTTTATCACAATATAAATTGTATAGGCTGTTTTGTTAGAATAAACTCATAGTCTGACTATTTTCTTTCTTTGTTTTATTTTCAATGACATAAGTAAACTTACATAGTAACTCCACCAGTTTGAAATTCAAACTTAGGCGTAAATCCTGGAGCCCTCAACATGCACGATCAATTATAATTTATCAAATGAGAAAAACAATGAATCAGAGATATTATTATAGTAAGCCAGTTTCATTTTCGGTGTCTATTCTGAATTCAACTCCAATCACATGATATAATTTCAGAAGTAAGGTTGAGTATAGATCTTTAATTCTGGTGACATTATTTTTATTAATAGAGAAAATGTGGCATATAAATACATATGCTTTATGTTTTAATTGTAATTTCCACTTGCTTTGTTTATGACAGTTAATTTATGTCAGGATAATCCTCTATTTCATGACCTATTACTGTTTAATTTGCAGTGCTGGCAAACGATTTCCTATTTATAAAACAAAACTCTGTACTCCCCAGGGAGCACTGACTCTCAGTTAAATTAACCACTGCTAGAGCAATTGCCATTTTAAAGAACCAAATCACTTTTGAACAATTCCAATTATATTTGGAATAAAACACAACAGGTTTTTAAACAATTATGTAAAACATTTCCATGTACCCATAGTCTCTAAAAAATAAATTGCCTAATAAATTAGGTGATTATTCATTTGTAATATAGGATAATGCTTCTTTTTGCTTTTAGGAAACCAGGACTTCTTAATTAAGACTACTTACTACGAAATGGACTTCTGGGAGTGCCGTTCTCTTATATTGGGCAACTCATTCTCTGGTACTTAAGTCTTTTTCCTTTCCTCATTATCCAAAAGCTCATTTTTTAATCCTGTACCCTAGTTTGTTCTTGACTGACTTTCTCTGTGACTTAGCCATAGTGAAAATTGTGTCTCTTTGTTTATTAATTCAGGTACACTTTCCATACTCTCTCAACTTTACTTTCTATCTCTTCATTACTCTTGATTAACTTTCTGAACTAAACGCATTGATTTTTTTGGAGTATAATCTGCAGCCATGACGTATATTAGTGTGCTTATCTCTTTTGTATTTCTGTTTCCATGACCTTATTTCTAATTGGTCTAAGGTACACCCCTATCTTCTTGTGAAGGGGACAGTGGTGGAGGAATTAAAATAATTACCACAGGACAATGTAAAAGAAAATGTCGGTATTTGAATCTAATATTCAATAAAAATTTGTATGTCTGTAACAAAATAGCCTGAAAACTAGGTTTATGTGCAGAGAAAAGGGATTTAAAACATTTTTTTTTTAACCTTCTTCTCTAACACACCAATAATTAAGCCAAATGACACAGCTATACTACAGATCAGAAGTAGGGAGAAAAAGAGGACATAATAAAGGGGAATAAATAAACCCAATAATGTCTGCTTATTCCCATAGAATTGTAGAAAGAAAAGATCTGGAAGAGATTGAAGCAATACTATCCCAAGACTAATGTTTTCTTCATTCAAGGTCTTAACCAGAAATGGTCTCAGAAAGAAGAAATTTTACAGAGACAAGTTGTTGCAAAGATTCATGGTAGAGATATAGCTCACTGTGGACCCAAGAGTTCAACCCTACTCTAGGATAAAAAGATACACACGGGCATTCAAAAACTGTAGGGCTCTCAGCACCTGAGAGGCCCTGGGGAGCACTAAGCCCTCTGCATTAATAAGGTATGAGAGTAAAGAATTTTCATATTGTTTGAAAGTTCACTTACTCTAGAGAAAATATATCACTCAGGCAGCTATGAAAAAGATAATACAGTTGATTGTTCCCTCATCATCTTATGCTTGGAAGGAGAGAATAAGAAAAGACAAGAGACCCAGAAATTCTTTAAAGAGGTTATTCTAATGGCCCTAATTTTCTGCCCTGAGTAATATTACAAATCATTTATATAAGATATGCAGTGCTCTGCTTCTGTGTTTTCTTTATTTTTTAACATCATTTTCTAACATAAAAGTTTAAATTCCCCTTCTTTAGAGCCATCTTCTTGATATTTTATGATATATATTATTGCCTATGTTGCTGTACAATGTTACAAAGACTGATTACATTGATCTAAATTGCAGTAAAGCTTTAGAAAACTTAATTTTCTAAGACATAATTTAATTCTGTTTACTAAAAAAAAATCAAAAACCATATCTCATATTATATAATGTTTGGGGCTTGTGGAAAGTTACGTGGATTATTAGTCAATAATGTGTAATAAAATACACATTAGGATTTTGGGGGCTATGCCCATAATATTTTCAACCTTTATAATATCAAATAAACTCAGCTATTCTTTGAAAACCATACAAAATATATAGCTTAGTTTGTTGTGTAAGTGTTATTACCTTACTAATAACCACTTACGTCAGGAAATATTAATAGAACTCTACTCTGCCAACCATTCCAGAAGCTCTTCATGAATACATCCCAATGACTATCCCTTTATTATCTCATAATAAATTTGTAAGCTCCTGAAATTTTATTTTCTCTTCTTACCTCATGAAGGATAGAGCAGAAAGAGGAAGTAAGCTCTCTACGGTCTCTTAAAAGGGTACTAATCTCATAATGGGGACTACATTTTCATGACCTAATTACTTACTAAAGGCCTCATCTACAAATATCACCACATTGGGAATAGGGATTTGGCATATGAATCTGGGGTGACACAAACATTAAGTCCAGAGCAGCTATTAAGTACGATATTAGCTGCAGAGTTGTTGTAGACATGCTTTATCCTACTGAGGAAGTTTCTGCTATCCCTACGTTTATTTAGAGTTTTTTTATAAAGAAGAAATGTTGAATTTTATCCATTGATTTTTCTGCATCTATTGACATAACTGGTTTATTCTGTCAGTAGAACTCTACTGTTGATTCTCTCTAGTAAATTTTTATTTCAGTTTTTGAAAATTTCAACACCAGAATTACCATTCGGTTCTTCTTTTTGAAATTTCTATATCTTTTTTGAGATTCTATATGTAATAAGACATCAGCATTGTATTTTCCTTTATTTTGTTAAAGATGGTTTCCTTTAGTTATTTTTAAAAACAATTTATCGTTCTTCTTCATTTTTATTTTTTATTTTATTTGCATGAATTTAAGGTGTACAAGTACATTTTCATTTGGTGTATGTACTGCATAGTGGTGAAGTCTGGGCTTTTAGTGTATCCATCACCTGAATAATGTACATTGTACCCATTAGTAATTTCTCATCCCTTAAACTCCTCCCACCCTCTCACCCTTGTGAGACTCCAGCGTCTCTTATTCCACCATCTATATCCGTGTATACACGTTATTTAGCTCCCATATATCACTGAGATCATGCAGTAGTTGACTTTCTGACTCTGAATTGTTTCACTTAAGATGATTGCCTTCACTTCCATCCATGTTGCTGCAAAAAAACATGATCTCATTCTTTTTTATGGCTGAAAAGCATACCTTTGTGTGTTTGTGTGTGTGTGTGTGTGTGTGTGTGTGATAGACATATATATATATATATACACACACATATATATAATATTATTTATCTAATTGCCCATTGATGTACACTTAGGTTGAGTCCATATTTTTGCTATTATGACTAGTGATCTGATAAGCCTGAGAGTGAAAATATCTTTAGGTATTTCTTTTCCCTTGTATAGATACCAAATAGTGGGATTGCAGAATTGAATGAATGGTAGTTCTATTTTTAGTTCTTTGAGAAATCTCCATATTCATTTCTATAGAAATTGTACTAGTTTACATTCTCACCAACAGCATACAAACATTCCTTTTAATCGACATCCTTGCCGACATCTATTATTTTTTTTTTGACTTTTTAATAATAACCATTCTGACTGGTGTAAAATGATATCTCATTATAGTTTTCATTTGAATTTCTCTGACGATTAGTGATATTGAGCATTTTTTTTGTGTGCTTTTTGGCCATTTGTGTCTCTTCTTCTGAAAACTATTCATGTCCTTTGTCCCCTTATAAATAGATTTTTTTGTGTTTGTTGTCATCGAGTTGTTTGAGTTCCTTGTAAATCTGGATATTAGCTTGCTGTTGGATGCATTGTTTGAAAATATTTTCACTTAATGTGCAGGTGCCTGTTCATTCTGTTGATTATTTCCTTTGCTGGGCAGAAGATTTACAGTTTAAGTCCCATTTGTGTATTAAACTATAAACAAAAAGTCCCATTTGTGTATTTTTGTTTTTGTTGCTTGTGCTTTTGAGATCTTCATCATGAATTCTTTGCCAAGATCGACGTCCAGAATTTTTCCTGTGTTTTTTTTTTTAGAATTTTTATCAATCCATGTCTTACATTTAGGTCTTTAATCCATATTAAGTTAACTTTTTTGTGATGAAAGATATGGATTCAGTTTCCTTCTTCTGCATGCGACTATCCAATTTTCCCAGCAGCATTTATCAAAGAGGGTGTGGTTTCCCCACCATGTGTTAGTGTTACCTTTGTCAAAGATCAGTTGACTATAGATACATGGTTTTATTTCTGGATTTTCTGTTCCCTTGATCTATGTGTTTTTATTTTTTATACCAATACCATACTGTTTTGGTCACTATGCCCTTGTAGTATAAATTGAAGTCAGATTGTATGATGCCTCCAGTTTTGTTCTTTTTGCTAAGGATTGCTTTGGTTATTCATCTTTTTTTTTTTTTTTTTGTTTCCATTTGAATTTTAGGATTGTTTTTTCTAATTCTGTAGAGAATTCCATTGATATTTTGATAGAAATTGCATTGAATCTGTAGATTGCTGTGGGCAGTATGGTCATTTTAATAATATTCTTCCAATCTATGGGCATGGAATGTTTCTCCATTTGTTTGTGTCATCTAGGATTTCTTTCATCAGTTTTTTTTTTTTTTTTTTTTCTTGGAGACAAAGTCTGACTCTGTTGTCCAGACTAGAATGCCATGGCATCAGCCTAGCTGACAGAAACCTCAAACTCCTAGATTTAAGCAATCTTTCTGTCTCAGCCTCCGGAGTAGCTGGGACTACAGCATGCACTACCATGCCCAGCTAATTTTTTCTATATATTTTTAGTTGTCCAGCTAACTTCTTTCTGTTTTTAGTAGAGACAAGGTCTCACTCTTGCTCAGGCTGGTCTCAAACTCCTGACCTCAAGGGATCCTTCCGCCTCAGCCTCCCAGAGTGCTAGGATTATAGGCATAAGCCACCGCGCCTGACCATCAGTGTTTTTTAGTTTTTCTTGCAGAGATTTCACCTCCTTGGTTAAATACATTCCTAGGTAATTTATTTTTTGTAGCTGTTTTAAATGGGATTTCCTTATTGATTTTTTTCTCAGCTTTATCATTATTGATACATAGAAATGCTAGTGATTTTGGTACCTTGATTTTTTTATCCTGAAACTTTATTGCATTCATTAATCAAATCTAAGAGTTTCTGGTGAAGTCTTTAGGGGTTTCTAGATATTAGACCGTATTGTCTTTAAACAGAAATAATTTAGCTCTTCTTTTCCAGTTTGGATGCCTTTTTTTCTTTCTCTTGTCTGTTTGCTCTGGCCAGAACTTCCAGTCCTATGTTAAATAGGAGAGGTGACAGTGGGCATCCTTGTCTTGCTCCAGTTCTTGGAATGGTTTCATTTTTTCCCCATTCAATATAATATTGGCTGTGAGTTTGTCACATCTAGCCTTTATTATTTTGAGGGATTTTCCTTTTGAGCCTAGTTTATTGAAGGTTATCATCACGAAGGGATGATGAATTTTATCAAATGCTCCTTTTGTATCTACTGAGATGTTCATATGTTTGTTGTCCTTCCTTCTGTTTATACAATGAATCACATTTATTGATTTGCCTATGTTGAACCATCCTTTGATCCCTGGAATAACACCCACCTGATCGTGGTGTTATTATCCTTTTGATGTACAGTTGGATTTGGTTTGCTTGTATTTTGCTGAGGATTTTTCCATCTATTTTCATCAAGGTTTTTGTTTTGTAGTTTTCTTTTTTTGTTGTTTAGTTCATGTCTGGTTTTGATATCAATATGATACTGACTTTGTAGAATAAATTAGGGGAATTCTCTTGTCCTAGATTTTTTTTTTTTTTTGGAACAGTTTCAGGAGGAGTGGAACCTCTTTATACATTTGGTAGATTTCAGCTGTGAATGCGTCTGCATCCTTTATTTGGATGGAGGGGGGGCATTCCCAATTCAATATCCCTACTCTTCATTGGTGTTTTCAGGATTTCTATTTTTTCCTGATTCCATCTTGGGATGTTGCATGTATCTAGGAATTTATCCATTTTCTCTAGGCTTTCTAGGTCTTGAGCTTATAGTTGTTTATAACAGTCTCTGATAATCTTTTGTATCTCTGTTGTATCAGTTGTAATATCTTGTTTTTAACTTCGGATTATGTTTATTTATATCTTCTTTCTTCTTTTCTTGGTTAGTCTAGCTAGTAGTTTATTAATTTTATTTATTTTTCCAAATAACTGTTTGTTTCATTGATCCTTTCTATTTATTTTTTATTTTTTGGCTCTAATTTCATTTAGTTGTGCTCTGAGCTTTGTTATTTCTCTTCTCCTGGCTTTGCATTTTGTTTGTTCTTGTTTTCCTTGTTCCTGGAGGTACATCATGAGGTTCTTATATGTGATCTTTCTATTTTTTTTTTATATAGGCATTAAACTATATAAACTTGTGTCTTATCACTGCTTTTGCTGCATCCCAATGGTTTTGGTATGTTGTGTTTCCATGTTGTGTTTTCATTCACTTCAAAAAACTTCAATTTCTGTCTTAATTTCATCATTGACCCAAAGATCACTCAAGACCATGTTGTTTAATTTGCATGTATTTGTAAATTTTCAAGAATTCCTCCTGGTTTTGTTTCTAGCTTTATTCTGCCGTATGTTGACAAAATGCTTGATATGATTTCAATTTCTTAAATTCATTCAGACCTGTTTGTGGCCTAACATATGAACTATCTTGGAGAATGTTGCATGTGCTGATGAGAAAAATATATATTCTGCAGATATTACATAGGATATTCTGTAAATGCCTGTTGAGTCTATTTGGCCTAAAGTACAATTTAGGTGTGGCGTTTCTTAGTTCTTTTAATATGTTTTTAATGGCTATTTAGAAACCTTTCTTACATCTGACATCTGGGCCCTCTCGCAGTTCTATTGCCCCCTGTTTTCCCCTAGTGTGGCTCACACTTTCTGGATTCCATGTGTGTCATAATTTCTTTTCAAAACTGGACATTTTATATAACATATTGTAGCAACTTTGTATACTAACTTTTCCTTCCTGTTATGCTTGTTCTTATTGTCGTTTGTTCATGTATTTGTTTAATGAGTTGCCTAGATTGTCTATTAAATTCTATTTCCTCTGCTTTGTGAGGCCCTGATTCACCTCTCAGAAAACTCACCTTTGAACCTGTGAGCAGTCAACTCAGGATGACAATGGTTATAAAAGGGCTTTCTTTGTGCTTGTCTTTCCCTCTGTAAAGCTGTTTCCTTTGGCATCACAGCCAGCAGTGAGGTTCTACTCAGGGTTGCATGACTGATGCTCTATTTTTATTTTTTTTTTTTTTACAATGTCCTCATTTCCTAGCATTTTCTAGTAATCTGACTGGTCTGCAGTTTACTTGTTGCTTTTCTGGAGCTACCGGCCTCCTTTTAGTTGATTACCATCAAAATCCCTATTGTTTTCAAGAGCGCCCTCAGCCCTGAACTATGCTATACATAAAATCAGTATGTACGTATGTATCAGTATATATAAAGTGGGCTATATATAAAGGCCCACACTGTCCTATAAATAAAGCCAGTTCTTTTAAGGAGCACTTTAGAACTTTCTCTTATGGTCTGCCTCTCCTAGTTAGCTGCTTCTATCATAGTGACATCCTACCTTATAAGCAGAGGCCTGGGCAGGTGTGGTAAGCCATGGTCTTCTTAGCTTGACCCTTTCAGCAACAAACACCACTCTGTAAGTGAGCTGAAGCAAGGGCAGTTGAAGTTTTAGTATTTCCTTCCTATAGCACCTTGTGTAGAGCTTTTTTCCTATGCATGGGGGCTGCATGGAAGAATGAAACCCTGGCTGTTGAACACACTTGCCTGGGAATTAGCCTCTGCATATACAGCTGGGGAGATGAGAAAGGCCAATAACCCAACCATCCTGGGAAGATATCACACCACTGAACCGCGAGCTGGGGAGAGGCAGAATCCTACCTTTTTAGCCACATGTTCCCAGAATGGACCTCTTTTCACACTGAAGGGAGTGGGTTATGGTTCAAAGGCTATAGACTTTCCTTGATCTCAAGTGGATCACAGATATTCTTAAATAAATGTTTCACCAATTTGAGTTTGCCCTTTGGACAATTCTCAGATACTTAAATTTTTAAAAATACTTTTTACCATTTATGGTTATTTCATTGAACAGATACATAGAGCACCTTGGCCATCATTCCAGAAATAAATTTCCTCCCCAGTGGTGGTTCTTATTCTAGTTTTAGATACATTTGATGTAGATCATACTAACTCATTATTACTTTGATTACTGTGGAAAATTATACGCAACCCCCCAAATTTTCAAAGTTTTTCTAGCTTTTCTCTCAATCATATTTCCTCTATGGGAAATATAAAACTAATATTGTGTACCATAATTATATAGAAATACATTTCAAACTTATAAACAGCAACGTTGATCTAAATAAAATAATTACTTCAAAAATATTTAGCAGACACTTAAATTTGCACCAGAATAAAGGATGTAAATTAAAATTAAACACAGATCATATATTATTTTTAAATAGTTAAAATTCCCATTTTGTCATAAAAAATTGTTACTGCGTAGTGTTTAAAAGTAATGTGAATAATGTGATTGATAAAAACTAAATTCCTCATTATTGCTGAAAATGTTAGAATACATCGTGGAATTTAAAATTTTTCACAAATCAGTCTCTCTTTCTTTCTCCTCTGAAAAATGGAACAAAATAAAAGTTCAGTATTAAGTTATGGAAACAATTGCCTTTCTTGGTATTCTGTTCACTGTGAAGTTTTGACAGGAACTATAAACAATGAAATCATAGACATAAAACTTTCAATCACTTTAAAGAGGTTATTGCATAGAGAAACTAGAAGCCCACTAATTTTTCCTGTCAAAGAAGTTTCCCAGGTTGCTAAAATAAAAATTAATGGTATCATTGAGATGCATATTTATATCATAACAGTTTTGTTATACAAACATTTGAATGAGATTTTTAAAGCAAAATGGTACCTAAATAAATCAATGTTTGTTTGTTATATTCTCATTAAAAATATAAGAATAGATGATATTTCAATGTATAAGAATAAATTAAAATAAATTACAGAAACATCTATTTCAGTTGCTACATGAATTGTGTAACAGAATGTTCCAATAAATAATCTGTGCCACTTGACCTAGCATGAATGCTCATATCATTCATTCCTACCCATCCCATGTCATTATAGAAAGGCAATCTTTCTTAGACAGAATAGTTGGGGTCTCATCATGATCAAGTTAAATAAAAAATAAAAATGTTCAAAATAAAAAATATGTGATTCTATGAATATCTCATTCTATTTTCCTTCTAATTTGTTTTGCTCACTTTTATTTTGGGAGATTCATTTATATTTTTGAATAGAGTAATATTTGTTAATTATCTTTAATGTATAGCTCCCTTATGCTTGACTAGACCACAGTATGAATTTATCCATTTCTACTGTTAATGGGTTATTTACAATTTTATTTTATTATGAATGTGGTGATGGTATAAACATTCTTGTGTGTATTTTTGGTGAATGTGTGCACATATTTCATTTGTTTAAAAGTCAGGAGTTGAATTCCTTTGTCAGAGGTATAGATATGGGCAGCTTTAGTAGATATAAACAAAGTATTTTGTAAAGTAGGTATACAATGGTACCAATTTGTAATTCCAGAAATGATGAGTATGGGTTCAAGATGGTCTATATTCTAGGCAATATCTGCTATAGCCCATATTTTTAAATTATTATATATGTTATTTTTAACTATTCCTATAAATATTTAGTTCTTTTACATAAATATCTAATTTGCATTTCCTTTATGACTAACAGAATTGAACACATTGTTATATCTATGAACAATTCAGGTAGTCTCTCTCTTGTAAACTGCCTTGTATATAAATTGATTCATTGTCGTTTAGTTTTCTGTCTTTTACCAATTGCTTAATATGTTCTAGATGCAAGTCTTTTTATATCCATATATCTATATCTATATCTATATCTATATCTATACATGTATTGGAAATATTTTCTCCCACCCTGTTGGTTTTTTTTATCCTGTTTAAGGTATATTTTTATTAAAAATATTTTTAATTTAAATATAATCTTATTTTTCAATTTCTCCTTAAGGTTAGCACTTTTAAGTTTAATTTTAAAATATTTGCTCATATCAAAAACAAAAACATATTTCCCTTTTATATTTCTAAAAACTTTATTGGTTTGCTTTTCGTATTTATCTAAAAATCTATCTGAAATTGATTTTGTGCATGCTCTGAGTTAGAGGTTAAAATTATTTATTTTACCATGCAAATATTCTATCAACCCAACACAGTTTGTTGAAAAGATTATCTTTTTCCATCGCCTGAGACATCGTCTCAGATGTCTAGAAATGATTAATGTGTAAATTATTTCCAGACTGTTTCCTATTGGGTGATCTATCTATTATTGTGCCGATACCACATTGTATTAATTAGTATAACTTTAATATAGGTCTTGACATCAAGTAATTTAAGTCCTATAAACTGTTCTAACAAATTGCCTTGGCTATTTGCTCTTTGTGTCTTTGTATAAATTATAGTATCAGCTTGTCGATTTTGACAGAACCCTTCTAGGGTATGATTGGGATTGCAGTGGATACATATATAGCACAATGACAATACATATGCATAGTTAAGTTCTAAAGGTATTCTAAATAAGAGAAAAATTATGACAATGCCATAAAATATGCTTGTTTGTAAGTTTGCCTTTAGAAAATAGCATAGGGTTTGGCATAACTAACAAGAACAGAAACAACATCATGAAATAGAGGAGACCGAAAAAGAATGTGAGTAATAGATATATGCCATCAATAAAAATGGCCTGGAGATCTTAGATGAATGTTAAGGAAGCTTCATTGAAAGAAAGGGTTTATTGGTATATCTGTAAAAGTGAGAATTAGAATAGTGAAGCAGGTGTGGTTGGAGGACCTTAGTTTCTGTAAATATGAGCAGTAGAATGAATAATACAGTAAATGTGCTTAGTCAGGAGAAATGTGATATGGATTACATGATATTTCTAAAATGTAAAAACATCTAAATTTTGTCACACCTTTTGCAAAAACTATTTTTTAATGATTTTTTTTAATTTCAGCATGTTACAGGGGTACAAATGTTTAGGTTACATATATTGCCTTTGCCCTGCCCAAGTCAGAGATTCAAGCATGTCCGTCTCCGAGACAATGAGCACTGCACCCATTAGGTGTGACTATATCCACCCTCCCCTCCCCCTCCCACCTGCCCGACACTTGATGTTATTACTACATGTGCACTTAAGTGTTGATCAATTACTACCAATTTGATAGTGAGTACATGTGCTTGTTTTTCCATTCATGTGATACTTCACTTAGATGAATGGGCTCCAACTCTGTGCAGGATAATACAAGAGGTACTATATCACCATTGTTTTTTGTGGCTGAGTAGTACTTCACGGTGTACATGTACCACATTTTATTAATCCACTCATGTATTGATGGGCACTTGGGCT
Source organism: Indri indri (assembly GCA_004363605.1). Taxonomy (NCBI): domain Eukaryota; kingdom Metazoa; phylum Chordata; class Mammalia; order Primates; family Indriidae; genus Indri; species Indri indri. Next base: position 26,927 of record RJWJ010000454.1, on the reverse strand, counting down.
GTTTCCACATCTTTGCAATTGTGAATTGTGCTGCTATAAACATTCTAGTGCAGACATCATTTTTGAATAAAATATTTTAAACTTGTACTAACTCTTCATTTTATTAGTGTTAGGTAATCTGTCATTTCCTCTAGGAAGACTATGTGTGCCTAGGACACTGGGTATATAAACAATCACAGTTCTCTGCATTGCAATTATTTGTTAAGTAGTCCATATATCCTACTAAATCCTAAATTTTCTGCTGGGAAATATGATGTTTGTTATACTCGTTATTTCATCCTTAGTGCTTAAAATATTGCAGGGCATATAATAGTCAGAGCAAATAAAATCTAACATTTATTGAGTGCTTAAAATCTTCAAACTTGTTAATATGATGCCTATCAATACTGCTAATGTGATGTCCAAGTGGAATGACATTTACATAATCTACAGTAACACTATGTTTCAAAGTGAAGCAATGAAGTTTTCAAATATTGATTTTTAATAATTATTAGTGATTAGTGATATTGTGGATAAATTTTATGCAACTAATACTGGATTTCTTTTCTGCAGTTTCACACCGTTTTTGTATTTGGTATGTGTGATATGAGTTAGAAAGTTTTAATGGGAATGTTAATTCATTTGACCATATTCACTCTGAATATGCTACAAGTTTTTTATTTTTTTATATCAAAGTAATTTAGTGTCTGTAATCATCTTGATACATATACAAAAATCTCCATATCGGATTTGTTTCAATTATTTAGCATGCCCTACAGCAATGTGGGGCAAGTCAGGAAGGGTGTGGTTTTAGGGTATGAGGCATGTAGGTAAAAGGAATAAAAATGTTTTTTATAGTAGAGGAGATGACATTCCGTATGAAGCATCACAAATAGAGCGGGTCCATGAGAACAGAGGAACATGAGGACATCAGTGGACAGAGGGAAAAAGGAAAGCGAAAATGAGAGAGAAATAAATAATTCACTTACGAAATTTCCCAAGACTGGATCTTAGATTTCTGCCATACTCGTGTTAAAAGAGAAGAGTAGGCCGGGCGCGGTGGCTCACACCTGTAATCCTAGCACTCTGGGAGGCTGAGGCGGGTGGATCGCTCAAGGTCAGGAGTTTGAGACCAGCCTGAGCAAGAGCGAGACCCCGTCTCTACTAAAAAATAGAAAGAAATGATCTGGGCAACTAAAAATATACATATATACATAAAAAATTAGCCGGGCATGGTGGTGCATGCCTGTAGTGCCAGCTACTTGGGAGGCTGAGGCAGAAGGATCTCTTGAGCCCAGGAGTCTGAGGTTGCTGTGAGCTAGGCTGACGCCTCGGCACTCTAGCCCCGGGCAACAGAGTGAGGCTGTGTCTCATAAAAAAAAAAAAAAGAAAGAAGAGTAAATGTGGGCAACTCTTTCACCTCTATAATCTTTGCATCTCACATATGTACAAAATTTCTCCACAAATCTAATCCTGGGAGAGAAATTCACTCCTTTCTTAGTTTACCATGGAATTTTGTGAATTTGATTTTGGAGAAAACTATTTTTTAACTTAACCTGGTATTAAAGTAGAGGTAATGAAACTTCTTCACTAACCTTAGAAGAAAAATAATTTCTAATATAATTACAATTTTTGCATTTTGTAAGAGATTTTAATAAAAGCATTTTATAGTAAAAGTAGTCTTGTGAGTTATGAATGCAAATTTTCTAGTTACTCTCTAGTTATAAAATTACCGAATATCATATTACGGGAATTTTTAGGGAATATGTAGTCAGCATACAGCAGAACATGATTCAAAACTTGTATTCCTAACCACAAAACTTACTTTGTAGTTCATTAAATTAAAATTTTGCACTTTTTTATTTTTAAGAAAAATATAATATGTTCATTTTACCTTATTTTTAAAGAGATGGCATGATAAATGTGATGTCTTAAATAAAAACAAATCAATAATTTCGCTCAGTTGTGTAATATGGTAAGGCAAGGAGCGAAAAAATAAAGTTTCCAAGAAAAGGAAAAGAGCCAGGAAATATTGACTATGCATCTTGGATAGATGTTGTTAGCTCTGCTTTTCTCTACTGCTCTTACATACATGTGAACTACGGAGTTTTATGGAGGAAAAATTATGAAGAGAGATCTCCCATTTTAGCAGGTGGCAAATCGATATCGTGTTTCCATTTTGATTATCTAGGAATAATTCTAATCATGATCATTAGACTTTCTGAAATGAAAGGAACTTAGATTGCAATTACAATACATCCTTTTAAAAATAACTTCTCTATACTGTGCATTTTGGTATAGTTTACCAGTTCTTTAATAAAGCCCCAAGGTGTAAGGTTTTAATAGGGCTCCTAGGTTTAAGTGCATTTTGGAGGAAAAAAAGAAAAAGCATAGCTGGAATGCTAGAAAGTAATGTACTTTAAAAATAGTTTAAATATTCAGAGAAACAAAAGATTTAGGTTTCATGTATCTATATTAAAAAAAGAACTTTATGTTTTCTATGAGTAATAAAGACATAATATATTGGTTACCAAACATAAGAGAAATCTATGTGGGGAAATCAAATTGTATCTGCCAGAGAAAATTAGATTTTTAAAATCATTCATGAATAATCTGAAAAACACTAATGTGTCTGAAAAACCAGTAATGCTCTGGGCTTTATTTCATCTGAAATATTCTCATAGATTCAATACCGTCACTAGTATTTTAATGATCATATGAGAATGTGCCTAACAATTTATTAACTTCCATTTTTAAAGTAGTTTATTTAAGATGTCAATAATAAGAATTCCTTCAGAAGTTGGATGAGTCTCTTTAAACTCTTACATTGCAAAAGTTCTACAAGCAGGCAATATGTACGTGAGCACTGAGCATATTTGGGGGAGACAGAATTTCACCCAGAAAGACAAAGACAGCAGCAGCCAACAAAAACAAAAAGTTCTTATGCAAATGTACTTGTGGATAGACACTTCTCTTAAAAAATGAATAGGAAAAACAAAATACCTTTGGGTACAATTAAGCTCCAAATATGATAATGATGATAGCAAAGATGTTCTATTTTTCTTACCATCTTTTCATTTGAATAAAATATTCAAACTTCAGACTGATATATTTCTTTAGGCATTAGATAACTATTCAGTAAGAGGAAATGACCCCTTTATACTCTTCACATAGTGATGTTTCTCAACAAGTAATGCTAAAAAGATATCGCTCCTCTACTCATTTACTAAAATCAATAAACACATTGCCTAAAGGATCTTTCTTTCCAATTCTCTCCTCTACTAAAAGTAGGTTATACGAATCTAACTTTGACACACAGCACATCAGAGAAAATTCAAAGAGATTTCTTTCTTCATTTAGGTGCTTAGTATTTTAATTCAGCATCTTAAAAAGTGGTAAAAATAATAAATGAGAAAATGTGTAGTTTAGCCCTGGAAATCTAATACATGAATATGTATGTTATTACATATAATCCTAATTTAGTAAGATTCAACTTTTTTCTCTTTTTTAATCCACTCTTTTCAGAAATACTTTTGTGAATCACTCCTCATAAAGCTGGAATAAGTAGGTGCTACGAAGTCAGAGAAACATCAATCTCTGAAGGTCTCGCTGTCTAGACAGTAAAATGATGAACACAGTGTAGTATTTGTGGTGCAATGGCAGCAATGTACCAACATAGAGACTTGAGCTTTGATTTCCGTGTTATCACTTAAATATGAATAAAGCTTAAGGCCTGGACAAATAACATTTTATATTAAATTTATTGATCAGAAGTTGGGTTACTTTTTAAAACTACTCTTTCTCCTCCATTCTCGACATCCGAATATACATTAAGTCATTTAGGTCATTTTAATATTTGTTTTTTCAATTCATACTTTTGCTATCACAATCTCTCATGGATTGTTTAAACAACTTCCTCCATTCATCTCACTTGCTCCTTTTTTTCCTACTTCCAATTTTTTCAAACTCACAGCTAGACTTCACATTTTAGAGAAATGCTTTTCAATAGAATTTCTGTGATGGTAGAAATGTTCTATATCTGCCCTGTTCAACATGGTAGCCATCAACCCCATATTGCTGTGGAGCACTTGAAATGTAGCTGGTGCAACTGAAGGCATAATTTTAATTTTATTTAATTTTAATCAATTTGAAAGCATATAGACACATATGGCTAGTAGCTAAGATATCAGATAGCATGGTTCCAGAATAAAACTCTGATTATTAACATCCATGCTTGTAAGTCTTCTACTCCTCTTAGTGTGAAATTGAATTCTTTAACATGAATGAAAATCAATATCAATGTTGATCTTTGTTATTCACTCACTTTATATCCACTCTTTCTCAGTTCATTCAAGCAATGCATTGTCTAGCTAGACTTAATTTCCTGCATAGACTATACCTTTTTCTATTACTTAGTAAAGGACATGCCATTTTGTCCACTTGAAATTGCCCTCCCCTTCATCACAATAGATCTATAGAGCCAGACAGTGAATTACGATGATGGGAAGAAATTTACTGTATTAGTTTTCTGTTCATCAGAAGCAAGTCACAAATTCTGGCTGTACTCAAGGAGAAGGGTTATGCAAAGATGACTGCCAATAAACTGCAAGGGTCATCTCCGTTCGCCTTAAGTCACATTCCGCCCTCTGCTCCCAATGTTTCACAACCAAATGCAAAATATATTCACTTCATCAAGTCCCCAAAAGTCTTATTCTATTTGAACATCAGTAGAAAATTCAAAATTCTATCATCTGAAATGGATTGGGTTCAGGTGCAGATAAGGCTTCTGATTGTAATTTGTTAAGTGCAGCTCATAGACCACAATACATTTCTATTATAGACCTGTGAAATTAAATAGACAAATTATCTACTAAAAACACACCCAACATGCAATGATGGAACAACAATAGGATGCCAGCTGTAGATATTCCAGGTGAAAGTGTAAGGCAAGGAAAATAAAGGAAAAGTCACTGGTCCATGCAGTTTTGAAATACAGCTGGGCTAACTCTAGGTGAAATTCTTGATTAGGTTTCAATCCTTGGAAATATCATCCATGGCTCTCAGCTATGCTCTCTTCAGGTTGAATTCCATCCATTGACTAATCCTTCCCCTCATATGAAATTTAGCACATGTCTGCCTACGTCTTACTTTTATCATCCAGTGTCTTATGGTTGGAGTTGTGGGGGTCTGGACATTTCCTTTAATAGTGTATATTATCTGCCCCTTTTGGTCCAAGGTAGCAGTGTTTCTGTTAAACTGATTTCCAAGAAAGTTTGTGGGCCTTCCATGGACTTCACTGGCATTTACTTCATTAGACAAAAAGTTATGACCACAGGTCTTTCTGAGATAATTCTCTCTGAATCGTGGCCTCCCACTGGAATGGTTGAGGGAAAATGCTCTTAAGTTACTGTTACTCTCAGATTTGATTTAAAGGTCTGTAAATCACACCATAAACTCTTGAAACTCTATTTGTATTAAATATAATTGAATAATCTAATCTTTTTATCTTTTGGAGGTTTTAGCATAAGTTTGGACAGTCATACAGTCTGACCCTCAGTCTTTTCTCTACAGCATGCTTTTCTGACAGTGGTGAATCTCTTAATTGTAGTGTCTTTTGCTGTCTCGATTAGGTGATAATTTTGAAAATTATCCAGTCCTTGTTCCTTCTTATTTAACGGCTCTTTCCTCAATTTATTCCTCACTTCTTGCATTTTACTAGAAGCCAGAAATAAATAATTGAGCCCCACCTTCAATATTTTGTTTAGAAATCTCCTTAGCTTTATTACTAAATTTATTACTCACAAGTTCTACTTTCCCTGTCAGTGCAGATAAAACTTTTGGTAATGTTTTCTGCCACTATGTAACAAGGATATCTCCTTTTCCAGTTTCCAATAACATGTTCCTCACTTCCTTCTAAGCTCTTACTGGTAGCACTTTAACACACGAATTTCTACTAACAATCTGCTGTTGGTGATTTGACATTTCTTTTGTATACTTTTCCAAATTGTTTTAGTCTTGTCCCACTGCCTGATTCCAAAGACAGTTTCACATTTTAGATATCTGTTACAATAGCACCCCACTCTCAGATGTGAATATCTATGTTACTTTTCTATCGGTCAGAAGTCAGTCCCAGGTTTCACCCACACTCGAGGAAGGAAATTATAAAAGGGTTTGATTCATTGGGGGTTACTTTAGCAAGTGTCCACCACAGCTATATTGTGTTTGTATCGATACCAATTTGAAGATATGGTAGTGGGGATATATTTGAGAAATAGATAATATTAAAAAATTATACTAAAAATTACCATCTTCAGAGATGCGATACCTTCATGCATTGTTATGAAGAGCATAAACAGTGAGAAGAAATTATACTAATCAGTTCACTGGAGCAACAAGTAGAACTACCATTTGATCCAGCAATCCCATTACTGGGCATTTACCCAAAGGAAAAAAAGACATTCTATAAAAAAGACATCTGCACTAGCAGGTTTATAGTAGCACAATTCATTGTTGCGAAGATGTGGAAACAACCCAAGTGCCCAACAATACATGAGTGGATTAAAAAATGTGGTATATATATACCATGGTGTTCTACTAAGCCACAAAAAACAATGGTGATCTAACACCTCTTGTATTATCCTGGGTAGAGCTGGAGCCCATTCTACTAAGTGAAGTATCACGAGAATGGAAAAACAAGCACCACACGTACACACCATGAAATTGGTATTTACAGATCAATACTTATGTGCACATATAGTAGTAACATTGATCAGGTGTTGGACAGGTGGGAGGGGGGAGAAAGGGATGGGTATATACACACCTAATAGGTGTGGTGTGCACCATCTGGGGAAGGGACATGCTTGAAGCTCTGACTCGGTTGGGGCAAAAGCGATATATGTAACCTAAATGTTTGTACCCCCATAATATGCTGAAATAAAAAAAAAAAAAAACTAATGACTATGTAAACATTGCTGCGGTTTGAAATGTGTGATGGTAAACACCCAATTGGCTTTTAATTTATAATATGATTTGTACACTAATAGAAAAGAAAATAATCTTTGAGCATCTTTTCAATTCTAGCAAATACTGACTTTTTTCTATACAACAAAGTAAAGAAAAAGGGAAGAAATTGTTTCTTTGTAAATGTAGAATACATTGTAAAATGTTCTATGAGGATGAAATATTTCAGATTAAAATCAGTTATGTAAGCATTTATAGAGCACCTATTATGAGAAATTATTGTGCTATGGAAAATGTGCAGTTATGGTTTTGTGTTTTAGGAGATAATGGTCAAAAGAAGGAGATGTGAAAAAATATAATATCACAAGTCAGAAAAATGTTAAAAAGCAGGTAAACAAAAGATATAGTGGGCATGGAACAAGAAATAGAAAGCAAAATATATTCTCTTCTATGAAGAAATGCTTTTGGTGGAAATAGATATTAATAACTGCCTGATATAATTAGGACCCACAATAACTGCATGAGTGCTTGGATGAAGCAACTTCTCAGAGATAAAAAACTCATCAAATCATTTACTTGTGAATTCTAGGACAGCAGTTGACAGAGGAGGAGCAAATTTATGTATTATGTATGTGCACACACACACACACACAAACACACACACACAGAGTATATAACTGCTGGGTAATTGTCCAAATAAATCCTTCTGGAACAGCTTGTCTCTTCTCAAAATGAAATAAGTCCAGGAGAAATTACATCTTAAGCCTTATCAGCTGCCTCTGTTTGCAAATAATCCAATAGCATTTTGTCCAGCAGGAAGGAAATACAGGATCCCTCCTAGCTTGCATTGTAGAAGAGAGATTCGGAAAGAAAGAAAGTTGGAGAGGATCCTGAATGTCAGGAAAGAGAAAAATCAACGCTAAAATGGAAGCCTGAGTTCATCCATATCTAAAAAAATGTTTTTTTTATATTTTAAAAATAAAAGCAAATGTTTTCTTGGCATTAATAAAATGTCATACAATTCAATGTCTGTTTTCATATATTATCTCATTTAGATCTCACTAATTCTGTTATATAAATATAGTTGATAATGCTGTTAAACAAATACTGTTTTTATTATCCCAATTTTAAAGGTAAAGAAATCAAAGCTTACAGTGGTGAAATAATTTACTTAAGGTTGTATATCAGGAAAAAGATGAATCTGGACTTCAATTAACACAACTTGACTGCTCTAAGTAGTTTAAATCTCATTACAGAGTATATTTTCTATATGTGGACCGAGATTAATTGGGTTCTTTATTATGCTATTTGCAGAAGAGAGTCTAGAATTTTAATTAATACCAAGATACACTTAAGCCTCTGTAGTGGATGCTTTTGGCTCAAAGGAAACACTGCAAACCATAGAGCTTACCAGAACTATTGTTGTTTTGAAAAACACTTTAGACTTTACCCAAGTCCCATCCCATAATCTTATTTCAGGGGAAAAACTACAATGATCATATTGATTACCTGAGAAGAAACTAAAATTTTACTAAAATAATAAAATATATTTGTTTAAAATATATATATTTGAAATTTAAGTTCTTTATATTCTAAGGGAATATAAACTATCCTTGGACACCAAGAAACATATTAAGGATATGTGTAGATATATACACACATACACATATACGTGTATAATTACAATGGACAGGCTTGATAATATCTATATCTATATGTATCTATCTCTATATACAGTGTTTGTGCGTGTTTATGTATGAAACTAGCACTGGATTCATTTGTAACCTGACTCCAACTCTAACAACTGCTGTGAAAATACTTAGATTCCTCAGTATCAACAAATATTTAGGCTCTATGTCTAACAGTCATTGAAGGATTTATTTTCGTAAATGGATTAAACGGCTTAGTACCCTTTGGAGAAAAACTAGCACAATTATTATCAGATACATTTGCCACTGGGTTGCAGGTTCCTTCCTCTGGAGATTTGGCCTTTCGGTCACTTATGCAGTTCTGATTCTGAACACTGATTAAACTTCAGCATGTGGACATGGGGTTGTGACATTTTATTAGAATGGCTTCTCCAGGCTCCTGATTGTTCATTTTTGATATCTTTTGTTTGCACAGATTGAACAAAATCCTTGTTGGTTGCCCATTTGTCTTGCCCCTCAGAATAAGGCTTTAATAACCATCCTCATCACTCTAGGTGGTTGTACCTACCCTCCTGTTTGCCACTTTTTTACAATGATATGTCTGCCTTTTTCTTCATGTTTAAGTATCAACATGTGGCCTCTATTATTTCAGGATTGTATCATTCCCTGTCTCTCAGGGATTCCAGTTATGAAACATTATCTCTAATAGGTAGTCCTGGCCTACAGAGGACACCCAACACTGAAGTTTTCTTTCTTTTTTCTTTTTTTTCAATGTGCATATTTATTTATTTATTTATCTTTTAAATTTCAGAATGTTACGAGGGTACAAACGTTTAGATTACATATATTGCCTTTGCCCGGCCCGAGTCAGAGCTACAGGCGTGCCCATCCCCCAGACAGTGAGCACCGCACCCATTAGCTGTGAATATACCTGTTTCCTCCTCCCTCCTCCCACCTGCCTGACAGCTGGTGCATATGTGAAGTTTTAAATGAAGCTTGTTTTAATTGAGTAATAAGAATTCAAGTCAAAACTACACCTTGTACTTGTAAAACCACTAAGAGGGTGTTATCAAGAAAAAATTGTACAGAAATATCCTTTACAGTAAACAAATGAAAAGTGCAACTGATGTATTTAAGAAATAGCAAAAAGAAAAATGTAGTTGGCATAAACAATCAAAAGAGTAGTAGGCATTGATGCTAAATATACATATATATATATTTATGTACTTATGTTTGTGTGTGTATGTATGTATGTATATTTATTCCTGATTCTTGATGTAATATAAGATATATGTTATTATAATTGCTTTCAAGCTCTGGCAAAGTGTGTATACACACACACACACACATATATATTTATATATATTCCTGTTATGACATATATTTATAGATCAGGAATATATATGTATGTGTGTGTGTATGTGTGTGTGTAGAGAGAGACAGAGAGAGATTTAATAGAACTTTTGGAGCTTGAGAACAATTGTAAGAACTTTGATTTTACATTACATGAAATATAGAATAGTTTTTTTTGATAATATGACTGACATCACTCTTTTTAAAATACCGCATCTTGTAATTTGAGATTGTGTTGTAGGAAGTGAAGGGTGGAAATATTAAATTCAATTAAGACTATAAAGCAGCAAACAAGTGAGAAATGATGGTGAATGTAACTTTAGAGTGGGTGATTAATGGTCAATAGTTGATGTAAATAAAAATAGTACAATAACAATAGCTCTATCCCCAAAGGTGGAAGGGCTAAATTTCAGAAATTATTGAATGAGACAAAACAATTGAATTCAATGTGTGATTTTTTTTCCTTTCTTTTTTCTGGATCCTGAATTTAGAAAACATAACAAAACAAAAAACTGCAAAGAATATTATTGGGACAATTTAGAAAATCTGAATATGTATTGTGTATTAGATAATACCATTGCATTAATGTTAAATTTTCTGAATGAGATATTCATTTTACGATTACATGGGAGGAATGTCCTTATTGTTAGGAGATACATGCTGACATATTTTAGGATGACTTGTCACAGTGTCTATAATGAACTCTTAAATGATTTAGCAAAATATTAAAAAATAAAGAGGAAAAAGGTCACTACTGGATGTATTTGAAAAGAGAGCAGACAGAATTTGCTGTTAGGTTGAATTTATGCTGCAAAAGAAACAATATTCAAGGAAAATGATAATATTCTGTACTGAGCAATGCGAAAAGAAATTTTCATCGATAAGTTGGAAAAGCACGTGGGAGGAGATAGGTTTCAAGAGAAGAATGGTGTAATTGACTCTTGAAGAACATAGGCTTGAACTGTTTAGGTCCCAAAATATGCAAATATTTTTCAATAAATATACTGGAAATTTTTTTGAAGATTTGCAGCAATTGGAAAAAACTCTCAGATGAACCACCATCACTAAGATGCAAGACCATCCCCTCCTCACCTCCTCCTCCTCTGCCTACTTATTCAGCTTGAAGACAACAGTGCTGACACCATTATGATGATTCACTCCACTTAATAAATAGTAAATATATTTTTCTTCTTTATTTCTAATAACATTTTCTTGTCTTTAGCATACTTTATTGTATTAATAAAAATAGAGTATATAATACATACACAAAATATATGTTAATTGACTGCTTATATTATTGGTCTGGCTTCTAGTCAACTGTCAAGCTAGCAGATTTAGGGAATCAAAAGTTATACATGGATTTTCAACTGTGAGGGGGATTGGTGTCCCAATCTTCATGTTCTTCAATGGTTAACTGCTGTTTGTTTTTGGTCAATTTAAGATTAAGCTTCTTATTATACATGTAATTATTGACAATGAGTATACTGTTATTTTTAGAAGTTTGTAGTTAGGACAAGTGTTCACAATTAAGAACATAGATTTGGATATCGTTCACATATTGGTGTTATTTAAGGCAAAGGGTTGGGGAAAATCATAAAAAAGTGAATGGAAAAAGAAGACCTAAAGATCAAGGACTGTTCCCTGAGCTACAGTACTAATTTCTGATTGTAGGTAGGGATGTAGTTAAAGGAAATTTACACTTGCTTTAAATATTTTTAAGGATAATATATTCACCATTTTTTGTAATTTTTATGAAAAGTCAGTTGTCTCTTTCCCATAAACAGAACAGTATATATGAAATGATAATGTATATTTCATAATTACCAGATCAGCCAGTAGATATTGAAAACTGAGAACACATACTCAAAAACAAAAAACTAAGATACCCATTTTCAGTTTCATCTCACACCATTGCTCTTATACCCACAGATATGTTGCAATGTGAAAAGAAAATATTAATTCCTTGAGTGAATGAAGGCTCCAGTTTATCCTAAGCGTGTGAAATGCTAGATATATTGAGTATATTTTTCTGAGGATTGTTTTGAGACTTAACAATATTAGCCAGAAAAAAATAGTAGAAGTAACTTAACTGTGAGTGATAGAACACAAAACCATAATGAAGAAAATAATTGTCAGAAAAATATATCAATGGTTATATGAAATTATTATAATAAATACATACATATGCATGAATAAATCTTAAAGTATTTAGACTATCCTGTGTATAAAGCATATCTAGTTACTAACTCGTCCTAACTGTCAAAGACACTAAGAAATATTTATTAAACACTCATTATAAGCTATGTATTCTTTTTTTTTTTGCTATGTATTATTCTTGATGGTTCTTGTATCAAATATGTCCAAGACATATTTTATGCCTTTGCAAATCTTACAATCTAGGAGAGGAAGCATATATATTACTAACAATATCCATATACTAAATATAGGAGTAAGAACATTTAAGGTCTTATGTAAATGTAAGTAAAACATTGTATATATTAGAACCACTTACATACAATATAAATGAAAAAGAAGGATAAAATCTTGCCCCTGCTTGTAGACTTGTGAATATGAATTTGTGAACAGTAATTTCATTTCTATTACTCATATGCTTTACATTGGAGTGCTATTTTATGAGGAATGACTACAAGCATTGAGCAATTGGTTGAACACATTGGGTAACGCTTTGATTTAAGTTCTAAGGTCGAGACTCAGAGGCAAGGACACTGTTGGTGCTCTGTAGAACAGCAATGTGTATACACACCACCAGCGGCCAAATGACCAGGAGGGGTTCGTGTGCAGTTTTCTTTCCAGGAGGAGTCTCAGAGGGGTTTCAGCAAAGTTGTAACCACTGTAACCTAGACGTGCATCTTCCCTTTCTATTAAATAGTAGGTTCAAAGAAATTTCTATCATCAGTTCTCAAAAATTGGAAGTAAGCCCACTGTGAGAAAACTGACAAATGTTTGTCTACCTGCTGGGTGGAAAAATCGAAAAATGTCAACAGAAGGAAATATTTGTTTTGATCTTGTATTGTGCTTGATGATTATGCAGTAACTGGAAACTGGCTACATGGCGAGAAATCCAGAGGTAGCCACACACTTAAGAGCAAGTTCTGGGAAACAGATATTTCTTTGCTGCCAAAAATTTCCTGCCCACCAGAAAGCTGGGTGCTTCCAGGATATTTATACACCCTGCAGCTGCAGCACGGTTCATGACTCAAATAATGAGGAGAATCTCCACATCTTGAGTATATCAGGGATGCAAATAGGAATGTGCTGAAGGAGAACACTTTCTGATTAAATGCATTTCAAATCATGGTTTAAGCATGAACATTTTTATGAAAAAGATATTTGGAAATGCTGGGAGAAAATTTTGCCCTATAGCAGACCTGCTAAGTCACATGACTTCAAGTAGTCCAGGAAGCTTCATGTTTATCATAAACCTCTTGGGATTTGACATGAAAAGGTTACATATTTCTGTTTAAATATTACATGATTCAGTTCAATTGTATTTGTGACATATTTAAAAACAGAAAGAAGGAAAAGCGCCTTTCAAGAGGTTAAAGGAAACAAAAACCTTAGCTTAGAAAGTAGACTACAGAATGTAGGGCAACAAATGTTACAAGTTTGAGTACACTGCAGATGGGTTTTCAATGTATATGGAAGTAGTTTGCATGTCTCAAGCAATGAAAATTAATATAATCCAAAACAGACATGAGTTTCTCATGGCACACAGGAATTGAGTCCATCAGAACTGAATGCAGTATGAATAGGAATGAAGTACAGAAGATAAAAGGAGACGCATATGATTCCCTAAGAGAATTGTCCCATTCAGCAGCCATCATTAAACACTAAAACTTAGAAATGTGTCCGAGTATAAATTCTAAAATGGGCAGGGAGGTTTGTAGTTTTGCTCATTGCCGTGTTAGCAGCACCTACAGTAATGTGTGGCTTATGTGATGTTCACTACATATTTGTGGGATGTTTGAATAAATGAACAAAGCTGGGAAGATGATAGTCTGTAGAGGAAAAAAAAACAATAAAAGAAACATTTTATGCCAATATAAAAGTCTTTGCCTATCTGAAAGTAAATTAAAAATAAATATCAAGTTGAGTTTGAGGAAATGCTAGATAAGGTACCTAAAGTTATCTGAGGTATTAAGTCCTCCATGACCCCTCTACCTGGCCAGAAACAGAATTCACAATTTCCCTGTACCCATACTTCCCTATCTTACTGCATCCTTTCTATTCCATCTGCCTTTTTTATGACAATTTGTAAGATTTTTCTGTTCCTCTTAAAACTTTATGTGTATTCCATTAACTTAGGGATTGGATTGGTTAGCTATCTAGCTAGTTAGGTAAACTCATTATCACTATGTTGATATGACTGACACAAAAAAAAAACATTGTTAACTCTCCCTGGTACATATGTCTGTAGGTGATTAGATAAACAGAGAGATAGATATATGATTGATTAGATAGATAGATAGATAGATAGATAGATAGATAGATAGATATTGGTAGATAGGTGATATATATACACATATATAGGTATATTAAAATATTTAGAGGTCTTCAAATCTGCCAATCTGAAATATGCTCTCCAGCTCTCTAGGAAAATGTTTAGAAATGATTTTATTAAAAGGGTGTCCTCTAGCTATTCCCAGATCATATTTTTAAACTCAATTCATACCCACAGTTACTTATAATTAGTGATGTTACATTAACAGTGACAGTGATATAAAGTCTAGGTTCTCTTGATATAATTTTTGCTCTGAAGCATGAACTTGGGAAAAAGAGAACACCTAGAGCTTAAGATGTCAAGTTCTAGATCACATGAAGATTAAAATGCTTTTCCTGCAACAGGCCGTTATGAATTCACACTGGAAATTTTGACAGGAAATAATTTAGTTATTATGTATTATAGCCATTGGCCATCTATCTTTATCAATCCTATCATTCATTTTTATGATTATAGAGTGTCATGAGGTTCTATCTACTGTTTTAAATTGTTCTGCAGTGCACAGGGAATGATCTCACTCATTGTTTCAAAAGTGTCTTGATAATGAGTTATAGCTATATTTCCTCTAGGTATTATATCATTTCAGATTACAAAAATTAATTAATCTTTAAAGTCTTAAACATTTCCATTTTTTGTAACCAATTACACAAAGACCATCCCTAGAAAAATGTCATAGCTGGGGTAGAACTTAGAAATCATTTACATTCTTCTTATTCTCACCAATTTATTTGACTAACGAGAAAACCGAGTGCCACAGAGGTCGTCAGCTCCACAAAGTCTCTACTGTGAAGGGGGCTATGTTGAAATTATAATACATACTTTCTAAATTTGAACAAGAACCTTATCTATTCTACTAGTATTTCTTAAACTTCCATGAGAACACCAGAAAGAGAAATTAGAAGGATCAGGATTCTGGAATTTCTAAACACTCCAGCCCTATTTCCACTGGACATTATGATTTATTCTATCCCATATCTTGCTTTTATGGTAAATTTTACTAAAAAAGTTATCTCTTCCTAAAATCTTCAGAAATTTATATACTGGAAGAGATGTATTAAGTAAACTGCATATTACATGATATATATTCCTCATATATTTTCTTCTACATAGGACAGAAAACATCACCACTGCCCATATGGAAATACAGATGAAACAAGATAATATACCCCACAATGACGGCAAAAATGTACCATGTTAGCTATCAGGGTGCCCTCTGAAGATTTGATTTTCGATCAATAGAAGATATCAGTATATATTAATATATCATTTTCAGAATATTTCTCAAAAAATGAAATTGGAAAGGAGCCTCAGCAGGTCATGAAACGCCAGATGAATGCAAACCAAAAGCACTGTAGGTGAACTTCTAATGCAAGGAAGAAAAGAGTAGCTGACAAGAAGACTCTAGGCATTGTTTACAAATTAAACAAGAAAGAAAGTGTGAAACAAATGAGAGCAAGAGCTTGTGAATATATGTAGTTTAAATATGTTGAAGAGAAAATTTTTGTAGCTGCTCCAGAGTATTTCATTAAGGCTCAGGACAGTGTAGGAAACACATAATGAAACGTATCTTCCCTTTCCAGATGGTTTGGCTTCTGATTCATTTCTTAAATCTCTAGAACAGATTCTTACCCTAAACACCAGCCTACTAGTTGCTAAACTAGTCTTTTATCCTTACTTAGTGGCTAGCGTAGGACTACAAAATCTAGGGAAAGAATAACCTATTCCCTATAATT
Organism: Indri indri; assembly: GCA_004363605.1. Taxonomy (NCBI): domain Eukaryota; kingdom Metazoa; phylum Chordata; class Mammalia; order Primates; family Indriidae; genus Indri; species Indri indri. The sequence goes on along the minus strand of RJWJ010000454.1, from coordinate 10,731 downwards.
TGATACCCAATTTGTACCCATTTTTATTTTCAAATCAGATGAAACCCAAGGACTTATCTTCTCCAGAAATTATTGTTCTAATAGATGTCCACTAACTTGTGGGATTCCATATCATTAATTCTCACAATCTCTGGACAAAGGTTCAGGAATCCTCAAGTCCATGATGTATTTAATTATGATTTTAAATCATATAACTTCTAAGTTCATCAATTATTTTATTAAAAATAACTTTTTATCTGAGTATAAAATTACTGTGAGGAATTCCTTTTCCAGCCATGACAAGGTAATTGGCACCAGCTTTGCAACCCTGAAAAAGTCAACTCTAAAACTGTATAAAACATATGAGGAAACTATTTTTAAGGACTGAACAACAAAAAGCCTGGGGTGTATTCTAATAATAATCTAACTTCAAATTTCAGTGCTTATATATAACAGAGGTATTCCTAACTCATGCAAATTCTGTTGAGTCAGACAGCATTTTAGGAAAAATGTTCTTCCCTATGGTGACTCAAGTATCTTGACTGCTTATTTCTTATATTAGGGCAGATCTGTACCATGAATAAGCAGGATAGAATCTAATCGTCATTCAAGCAAAGTTCCTATGAGGAAACAGACTACATATAAGAGGCTGCAATAATGGAACATTTCTCCCTTTAATGTTTTTTTTTTTTTTTTAACATGTTTTACACAATGTGTTTGAGCTTTTTGCAGTAAAGTAAGACCACTATAAGTGTATGTCACAAAGTTTAGTTTGGTAATAGTCAAACCTAGTCCTCTGCAGAAACACATTCAAAAACCTAGGTCATGCTAGCAAAAAGATATTTATATCACAGATAACTGAAAAATAATTTATACCTAGATATAAAAGAATTACAACAAGAATTACGACTCATAATCTTTTGGGAAAATGGCAAAAACATAAATAGAAATTTCAAATAAGAACTATAAATAAAAAATGCAAATTAAACAAATCAGGAGATGCCATTCCCACTGATCAGATTAGCAAAAAAAGATTATAACATGGAAATATTATATACTTTCACACATATGTATTATTATCAATCACAGGTGTTTCCAATACTGAAAAGTCAGAAAACTTACCTAAGGCAAATGATTATTTGTTATTAGTAGGGGAAACATTAAAACATTGACATTAGTAGATCAATATAATTGTATGCAACTATGTGTAGACAAAGATTAGAAAAATATTTACAAAAACTTACTGTCAAATGACAAATCGCTACAGAATAAATAAAATATAATTCAAAATGAAAGATACAAACCAAGTATCTATATATGAGTATAAATATTCCAGAATTATATATAAAAATAATTAAATGAAACTTATCAAACTATTCATAATTTTTAACTCTGAGAGACGTGATTTTATTCAAAATACTTCTCTATATGCTGCATGATTTTCAGAAAGAACATAGTCATGTGTTATTTGAGTAATTTATTAAAAATATCTAGAATTATTTAAACTTAAAAAATACACTTTTTAGTCATTTGGAAATCAAATACTTCCAAGTTGCTATTTCTTTGCCAAAGAAAAACACACAACAATAAACTCTCATACTATGTCATGTGGTGTCAAATAGTGTGGCCTGACAATTGTCATCTTTGGTATTTATGGTCTCTTGTAAAGATTGCATTTATTCACTGGATACATAAGACAAATACAGATAAATATTAACTAATTCATAAATATTGTAATTACCAAACTTTGGAGTTATATGCCAATTATCACCGATGTGATTATATTACTCTACTGTAAATTCTAATATTTATTAGAACTGCTTGAGGCAGATCAGCTTGTTTACATTGAGGTTCTGTTAGCGTAGGATTATATAGGCAGATATTATTAATTCACATAAAACAAATCAGAGGATGAAGTATCCACTCAGAGAACACAGCACCCAGACTCAAGTTGTCAAATAAACCCGACGAGAGGATGGGAGAGGATGGTAGTAACAGATATGAACAAAGAAGAGAAAGTGAGGCAAACACTGTGGCTCGAGAACCAAAACAATGCACTGTAGGAATCCTGGCCGAGAGCCTAAGAATATTGGAAGAGAGAGCAAGGCATAGAAAAACTGGGTTAATAGAATAAAAAATTTAACAATAAGCAATAAAATCCAGAAATCTCAAAGGGCAAGGTAAAAATAAGGAAGAAGTCCTGCATTGTCTAAGTGGCCATTAACAACAACAGAAGACAGGGTCAAGGCCACTCATTTCAGAGCAGAAGTTTGTTCTGGTCTGGCATTGTGCTTCCTACTTGCAAGCTTTGTGGGCTGGTGGTTGTTTGCTGGCAGGTAGCTGCAATAGATGGCTGTTAACTCAAAGCCTCTTAAAGTAGAAGCAGAAGCAGCTGATGAGATTTCTTGGGTGTTTTGATCTATGATCAACTGTGTCTCTTCTGCATTGCCTACCAGAGCGTGGACCCATAGACAGTGTTTTGAAAATGCTTAAGAAAAGAGTGGAAAAGTGCCTATTCCTGTTTTTCCACATTAAAACACACACATAAACACACACACACAGAAAGAGAGAAAGAGAGAAAGAAATGATCACTAATAAATTTCATTACTTAAAAAAAATTTCTTCCTATATTCCCAAAGTACAAAAATGCCACTCACATTTAGTATACAACTTCGAATAATCTTTAAATGGGTACTGGGAATAATTTATCACATGGTAATATTAAAATTATGAAGGTATATCTAAATTCTGTCTGCAAGACATTTTACAAAATAGCTTTAATAACTCTCCAGTGTTCTCCATTCATAAAAATATCAATAAATATATTGAGTAAATAATTGTTTCATCAGGATATAAATACATTCATCTTGTTGTCTTCTGTTTTGAGGACCTAAAAATCAGAATCGTGTCACCTCCTCTCCAGTTCTTCAACTCTTAGGTGTGGTAATATTTAGTAGAGTACCAGTGCAGTATCAAAATGTGCATTAAAACTTTAGCTTCCTCAACAAGAAGTAAATAACTATTTTCTCAGATATATTTATCCCTTAAGTAGGAGATACTTCATTTGGGTAGCAAATTCTGATGAAATGCTGAATGTAAAATGCTACTTGCTAAATATGGAGAAATTGACCTGGCTAGGGAATTTCTTATCTAAAAACTTCAAAATTTTCAGCAATATTGTCAGTGAAAGATGTGAGCAAGACAGAATATAAAATGGTTACCTACTAAAACACTTCAGATAGCAAGCTATGGCTTCAGAACAAGTTCAAATTGCTTTTCAAACTCTATATTGGCTTTTTCTCAATGTGCCCTTGGCACCTCAAACTATCTGAACATCTGATAAGAAGTGGAAGCATTAAGCTGGTCTGTCCTGATATTTGTGTACAATTTTTCATCAGAAAAAATAGCTACCAGTCTTTTACACTTAGGAAAAAATAATACTTTTTTTCTTTTCTTGTGTGTAATTAAAATCAGAAAGCTTAACTAAAGAAAGAAATGCTGTATTTTCTTTAAATACCATTTATTTATATATTAAAATTATACTTCTTCATTTAAAAGTGCTTCTCTAGTGTTTATAAAGGATTAAAATTTTAACTAAAATATAGATCACTTGCAGCTCAAAATAAAAACAAATAAAGATTACAGCCACCTGTATGGGGAGAAAAAGGAAAGAACAGGTCATGCTTAATATTGTACAGTGCAAACTGGCAGTCAGCTCTCCATTATCTTTGTTAATGGAGCAAGGTAGTGGCCTAGATAATACAGCATGTCATCCAATGGTTCATTTTTATTAGAGTGGTGATATATTATTCTATTTTATTCCTGCATATGTATAGCTTTAATTATATTTAAGTACTATGTTATTAAATTAAGTATTCATCCCTTGAACACACACCAGGCATTAAGGAAGAAAAGCTGTATGTGAAAGATTGTTTAATGGCAAGTGGAAGATACTTTACCCATTATGATCACAGAAACCTATACATCTATTTTATATATATTATGTATATATATATATATGTAAGCAAAAGTAGTAAATAGCTTAGAATAGTAAGAGAAATACAGATTGTGTTTTCAAAAAAATTTAAGATATATACATAGATGGAGGAATAAGCAAGGAAATAAACTGAATAAGTAAATAAGAACTAAATCACTCAAAGTCATGAATGCCATTTAAGATGTCTGAATTTTACGATAAAGCAAGAGAATAAACTATAACTCAAGCAAGAATCGTCAACGAATTTTCAATCTAAAGAGTCAAAGTTTATTGAGTAACATATTAACATTATCTCAAATATATCCTCTTAAGTTATTTAATAAGTGCAAAAAAGAAAAAACAAGTAGTAACTACAGAGTAGAGAACTACAAAATCCTTTAATTACATGATCAAAATTAAGATGACTAGGAAGACTGATAGCATCACGTGCCTCTGGATGCATTACCCTGAAAAAACATGGTATCACTTACAGATATTTCAGCCAATAATTAATACCATGAACTTAACCAAGAGAAAACATCACAAAATCAGAAATTGTATATGGGAAGTTTTATACTTTCTTTGTATCTTTTCTGTAAATTTAAAATTGTTTAGAAATAAAAATGTTTTAAATATCTCAAACAGCAACCAAAAAATAAGCTTTCCCTCCAAGGAGTTAAAATGTTATGACTGCAATGAGGAGGATGAATTAGAAGGGATTCTATCCAATTACAGGCAGAGCAGCTGGGAAGATACAGTCGTTATTCAGCTAAGTGATGATGGTGTCTTTCTATAACACATTGGAAGCAGTGATGAATAGAAGTAGAAGTCAGAATTTGGTGATTTACTGGCTACAGAAGAGAGGGGACAGAGTAAAGAAGGTACTCAGGGAGTCGATATAGTCAGCTGTTTTGGTAGTGATGCAATCAATGCAGTAGGGAACCAAGGATAATGAACCCAGAAAAAGAAGATATTAGTTTAGAATGTGAAGCACCTATAGAAGTGTTACATAAGAATATCCAATAGGCAGTTACAACATTGATTTATAACTCATGGAAAGATAATAGTGGAAATACAGTTTGGGGTTCATATTTTATCACCTGGAACATGTGTTTTAAGTCAGAGGAATGGATGAAATACCCTGACAAACACTAACATTATAGCATTTGTCAGAGGAAGAAGTAGGAAGAAAATGATCATGGAAGATAAATGAAATAACGAATTACAAGAAGAGAGAGGTGTTCACATTAGATATAAACATGGAGAAATTTAGATAAGATTGGTGTATTAGTTTGCTAGAATTGATGTAAAAAAGTATCATAAATTGTGTGACTTAAGCAATAGAAACTTATCATTTCACAGTTCTGCAGGTTCAAAGTCCAAGATCAAGGTGTTGTCAACAGGGTTGGTTCCTTCTGAGGTATGGGAGAGAAGGATCAGTTCCAGCCCTTTCTCCTCTGCTTACTGGTCTCTTCACACCTCCCTTCTTATATGTATGTGTGTCTGTGTCCAAATTTCCCCTTTGATAAGGTTACCAGTCATATTGGATTAGGAGCCCAAACTACACTGGTGTGAGCTCATCTGACCTAGAGACATCTTCAATGACCCTATTTACAGGTAAGGTCACACTGTGAAGTACTGTAAGTTGGGACTTCAACCTATGAATTCTGGGGACACAGTTCATCCCATAACAATTAGGAACAAAAAATATTCATCAGATTGACCAAGGAGGGCTTACCTTCAGTCCAGGTTGAGAGGTTAATAGCAGGTGAAGAGAAGCAATGGGGAAACACTCAGATTATCAAGACTGAAAAGTGAAAGCTAGGTGAAGGAATGAGAGAGGCAAGCTGTGTGATCCATTCCAGGAGTTTGACTTCTATGAAGAGGACGGGCACCCTAAGGAAGCTTAAATTTTAAATATGGGGTGCAAAAGTGAAACAGAAGCTTAAATTCTGAAAAGAGGATCTAGTTAAAGCAAAAGTACAAATACAGCAGAGTGAACGTAATAAAAGGGAAATAAACTTATGAGAAAGTGATACCCTACAAACCCAAGGGATTCAGAGAAGTTCAAGATCACAAACCCCATGGTAACAAGGAGAATGAGATGGCAAATAATCTATATCTTTACATACCGGTAGGTGTTTTCAATGAAAAACATATGTGAAATCATTTTGGAAAAAACTGCCATGCAAATAACATTGCTATGCATATTAATAACATTGATATTATTATATTTTATTATTATGAACAGCGATATTTTATATTACTACCAACTTAGAGAATGAGATGATTTTTCTGGAGCCTAAATAGTAAGGTAAGATTTGATGCAATGCATTATATCATTTCCAAAGCTTGATATCAATAAATATTTTTGTTCTTTCATTGGATAATTCAGTTTATTACTCATATCTGAAATGAAAAAATCAACCCCAGGTTTATTGAATGCATCTAATTTTACGACAATCAAATGAGATTAAGAAGAAGTATAATTCTGCATTTCAAAGCTAAAAGTATCACTAAACTTTATTTTTTTAAATTTATTTGTATTGTTAAATAATGCAAATAAAATGAATGCTTAAAAATTTTAGTTACAACTTTTCACAATAAAATATCAGCTGCATTTATTCTGTATTTCCATTACAATATGTGAAACACTCTCTGGGATATAGATACCCCGTACTTTTCTGTTCAGTATCAGCATGAGCTTTTCTAGCCATGGATTTCTAGACATATACCTGATATGCTGAAATTCAGAAAAATTGGCCAAATGTTAGTGATCTAGCTCAAGTGTGTGATTAAATTCGTGTGGGAAAATGCACTTTAAAAAAATTAAATTCAGTTAGCTGATAAATGTCTAGCACAAGAAAAAAACTTAAGTGTTCATTTTTCTAATGAGTACCTTATTTGTTGATGAACTTGGATTCTAAAATGGTTTTATTATTTCCTTTCCTTCTTTAATACTGCACTCATATTTATCTTCAGAATAAATCAATAAACACAAAACAAAACTCTGTACTTGTGTTAGCTACATAAACATGGCAAAGAAATCAGTTTTTGATTTGAAAAAGCTATTTAAGTTCTTTGGAGTAGTTAGAATTTAAAATCTACTTACTAAAAGGATAATGTATGGAGAATAATCTAATGTTTTTTTACTTATTTAACATCAATTATTATTATATATTTTAGTTTAGAGTTCCCTTGCTTCCTAGCTATCAATCACAGAAATGAAATATTAAAAGCACGGGCAGCTTATTATCCGTAAATACAATCTAAAATACTCTTATATACTTTTGAAGAGTGCATGACAGTGCTTGTTGCCATCTTTAATATTTTACAAAAAGTAGAGAGGATAAAAATCTACAGGACTGTTCATCTCACCCTCACCTACCTTCTCTGGGACCTTGTTGTCTCTACTTGTTGTCTCACACTTTCTCATAGTGTTACCTGGGTTCACCTTCTGACTCCTGTAGCACCTAATCATAAGTCCTGGGACATGTCACTTAATGACTTATGTCTTCAATTTCCTCAGTAGTGAGCTGAAGGACATAGGTCTCATCTTTTATTCCTCTTGGACAACAGTATAGCATAGTGGGAAAACTACTGACCTTGGAGCAACTCAAAAGTGGGTACTAATCCAGTTAGAAAATTAATTACTATATGAAAATGATGAATTTACATAATTACTCAGAAGCTGGTTGCTTTTTTTTTTTTAAATTTATGGAAAGAGAATATCAGTTCTTCTGTTTTTCGGTTTTTCTTTTATTGCTTATACTTACTACAATTACACTATAAGTCAAAAGTAAAAGGCCAGAATGTTTTATAATGTTAAACTTACACTCTTAGATGAGCATCTTTATAATCACAACTGAGTATTAAGCCTTCATTTTCAACCATATGCCTGATCACCTGGGATGTCTACTGTAGCAGACACCTTAAAGCTTAACTGTATCTATTTTTCCTCTTCTCCCAGACACAAAATATTTTTACATGTTGACCTTTTTGTGTATAAAAGGGCCATGTAGCTAGTTTTGGACTAGCAATTGCAAATGCAAGCAATATGTATCACTTCCAGTTTGAAGAACTAAATTGCTGTAAGATTCTCCAGCATTTTGTGTGCCTGCCTGTTGTCCAGAAAAGGCAGTACATGATGATATACCTACAGCATGATGCAACCTCTCTAAGTTAGATTCCTAAATTGCCTGTAGAACACAGTTGCCTGGAGAGTTGTTCACATCTTCTGTGGATTTCTAGGAGAAAGGGAGTGAGATAAAACAAAAAAGACTTCATTGTATTAAGGCACCAAGATTGAAATTCACAGAAAAAGAAAATAAAGTCTCTCACACATTTCTTTTTTCCTTAGAAATAGGATGCTGCTCTATTAACAGACATCAGGTTTTGGAGAATTCCAATGTAAAAATCCCACTGACACTTAATTTGAAATTGTCTTAAAATGGTAGAAATAACTATATTTCAAATAAATCAAATTACTGTATTCCTTGAGAAAATGTCATTATAGCTATTATTCTTTTAGCAGTCACATCCAGTTAAAAAAAAGAAAAAGAAAAAAAAAGTTTCCATTCCCCAGCCAACTTCCTACTGTGATTCCAGAACCACCTTTCTAGGAGACTTTTCTAGGTGTGCTGCCTTTCTCTCTCTCTTTCAAGTACCAATTGGCATTTTCAAGTAAACAACACTGTGGGTTTTTAACTGTTTATTTCTAATTTGAATGCATGCTCAGGGGGTCAATAAAATTTGCTTCAATTGTTGTTTTAGCAAAAGCGTAAGCAATGAAGTTAAAATGGCCAATCTGAATGTTAACATATGGTTTACAAAATTCCAAAAGAAGCTGATAGACATTTGTATCTCCCAGTTTCTTTGAAGGAATCATTTAAACAATATTTTAAAAAGCTCCAACGTTTATAAATATCTTCCGTAAAGTGAATCATACTTTAAGTCCATTATTATTCCTATGTATATGAGCTAATTTGTTTTAAAAACATGAAGTTTTATTTGTTTATACAAATTCTGGATTTCGTATTTGTTAACATAATTAATCAAACATGGAGAAGTACAAATACCCTTTCCAAAATTCAGCATATAATTTATTGTCCTTCACTTTCAGGAAGGAAGTAAAAGCAGGAAATTATGATGAACAAATCAACTAATTACAGAGAACAATTCAGTTTAAAGTGATTTTACACTCAGAGATCTGAATCTTTCTAATTCTATGGTGGAATAAGGACTAAAAATAAAATATTATGCACTTGAGAACTTTTCGCATTCTTCTGAAAAAATCTCCACAGTTGACCATTGTATGTAATGATTCTTCAGCCAAGGCAATTTTCATCACAATGTGTAAAATCTAATTTAAGTCATGTTCATGATTATCCAGGGTTTGTTCTCATAAATTAAGTCCTTTCTGGAATCCATACTTGGCAGGAGGAAATAAGATCATGGGGAAGAAATAAGGAAAAGAGAAGAAAATAAATGTATACACAGGATATGATCATTTCTCTTCATAATATGGAAATTTTTCAACAACAGAATTAAAACAGTGAGCTTAGATAATTACATTGGGAAGTCCGATACAATAATCATTGGAAAACTTCCTCAAGAATGGCTAGTCAATAGTTTTCAGGTAGTATCCTTTCAAATGTAACATCCTCACCTGATGTTATTACGTCTGTGCAATTTTCCAGCTAATGTATTTCTTCTCAGCAGTTTTTCAAGTCAGACCTCTTCAGCTCCTACCTGTATTTTGTTACAATAATAATTTTTGTATTCCCCAGACATATAAATGAAATTGCAAGTTTAAAGCAATTCATCTCTCTGAAAATAGTGACTTCCATTTATTTACAGATCATTTATTTATAGATATGTTTTTGTCCAATACATACTAATGTGGTAATACATTATCTCATGTGATGACAAATGTATTTTATGGTGGCAAATGATTCTAAAATGACATTTAACCCATAGACCCAAATAAAATTTTGCCCAATTTTATAATCAAATAATTATTATAATACAGAAGAACAGAAGATGGTAAATTCTCAAAAAGAAAACCAACACTATCAGACAATGTGTTAGTAGAATTGCTGAAAATCTGTCATTGACTTAAAAACTACTGACATTATATTGGGAAATGTTGCTAGCATGCACAACCTTTACTCGTTAAACAGAGAAATGTTGGGAAGCAAGGAAAATATGCATTCATTTCCCATTGTCACCCTCCTTACAGAAAAACTTGGTGATGTTACTCATCAGAAAAATAAAGTTACCCGCTGTAGTGAAATTATTTCTGTTTGAAGTTCTTCTGTAAGAGAAATATAGAAAGAGGGACTCATAGAATGCTCTGGAATAATGTTATAAGGAGAGCCATAGATATTTAAATATATCATCATTTCAAAAGATTAGCATGCAGGTTAATTTGTTATTAAAACTATTGTGATCTTACATGATTAACATAGGAAGATAAAAAAAAATAGTGGAGAATAGGGAGAATTGGCGAGCAACTAAGGGAAAAAGTAGCAGAGAAAAAAGAAGCATATACACTTGTAAAAAGTTTTAAATTATTGGGCCGGGCGCGGTGGCTCACGCCTGTAATCCTAGCCCTCTGGGAGGCCGAGGTGGGCGGATAGTTCTGAGCTCAGGAGTTCGAGACCAGCCTGAGCAAGAGCGAGACCCCATCTCTACCAAAAATAGAAAGAAAATTAATTGGACAGGTAAAATATATATATATAGAAAAAAATCAGCCGGGCATGGTGGCGCATGCC
>RJWJ010000453.1:202472-235088 GCA_004363605.1 Indri indri | reverse complement strand
CCCCAAGTCCAAGCTTCAAGCGTGTCCATCCCCCGGATGGTGCGCATCGCACTCTTTGTGTATGCACATACCCGTCTCCTCCTCCCCCCCGCCGCCCGACATCCAATAGATGTTATTCTTATATGTGCACTTATGTGTTGATCAGTTAATACCAGTTTGATGGTGAGTACATGTGGTGCTTGTTTTTCCATTCTTGGGATCCTTCACTTAGTAGAAAGTGTTCCACCTCTTTCCAGGAGAATACAAGAGGAGCTATAGCACCATTGTTTCTTAAAGCTGAATGGTACTCCATGGTATACATATACCACGTGTTTGTTTTTCATAAATAGTTGATTGAGTTTCATTCAATATAAAGAACCCAGGCTCTGGAGCAACCCCTGGGGCTGAATCCCAGCTCCACCATTTATCACATGTGAGATCTCAAGCCAAGCTATTGTACTTATCTTCTCTGGGCCTCAGTTTCCTCATCTGTAACACGCAGAAAGTAAAATCTCTCTCCCAGGGCAGTTGTGAGGATAAAATGGGATGCCAAGTGAGGAAGCATTTAGTGGTTGCCTGATGTTAACTAGAGCTCAGTAAATGTTCTTTCCTCCTTCTTACCATCAGGAGCTAACTAGCTAAGCAAGCATCATCCTTCTAAACACTGGCTTTGAAAACATGACAATAAACAAGGAAAATGTGTTCAACCTCATTTGTAATGAAAGACATGCAAATTAAAACCAAAAAATTGGTCTTAAAGAATACTTTTGTAATATAAATAACCACTTATAGTTCCTTTGGTTTATAAGTTTGAAATTCCAGGTATACAGTATTTTTTTTTTTGCTCTTCTATTTTAAAAATGCCCTTTTTATTATTAAAAAATTAGAAAATACAGAGAAATATAAAAAAAAAAAGTAAATAATCCTACCACCCAAAGGTTGTAATTTATACATTTTGATATATGAACTTTCAAAAAAATATATGGTTTTAACAAAATCAAATTATGTTGTACACATTGTTTTGTTTTCTGTACTTTTATTTAATAATATATCATAAACACATATTTATAAATATAAATATGCATCATTATATTTCACTAAGTAGATGCACCATAATTTATTTAACCAACCCTCTACTCTTTTCAATGTTTTGCTGTTATTAATAGTGCTGCAACAAACATCCTTGTGCCACAATTCCTTACAAACTTATCAGACTGTGTCCTTAGGAGAAACTCTAGGTCAACGTGCTTTTTAAGTTTTCAACATATATTGTTTAATTGCCATCCAGAAAGTGCATTAACCACTACCAGCAGGGGTTAGGACTGCCTGCATTCAAATGCCCCGGACGACATGGAATATTATCATGGTTTTTTTCATCTTTATCAACAGGACAGATTTTTTTTAAAGACCATCTCATTGTTTTAATTTTAATTTCTTTGTTTACAAGCGATATTAAAAATTTTCCTATCCTTATCAACTATTTTTCTTCTTTTATGAGAAGATCGTTTTGCCAATTTTGTAGGAGTCCCCCATTTATTAAAGATAATTACCCTTTCCTGTATATGCTGAAAATACATTTTCTGTTTGTCTCCTACCCTTGTTTAGGGTGTTGTGGGTGGCCCTGCCTTTTCTGAAAGGAATGTTCACATGTCTTAGAGCAGTATGGGGTTTCTCTGGTTTGTTTGTGATAGTTTCAGAGGCCTGCAGCAACCAGCCCTTCTCAGAAAATAGATTGGCAGTTTCTGGTGAAAAAAAATTTAGGAAATAAAAATTTTAAGTAAAATTCCAGTGAGCATGTGTTTTGATCAGTTAATTATCTCATTAAAGTATCATGTGATACTACACAACACATAAAACTTCCTGCACCTCAACAAGTAGATGCACTTTGTATTTTGTTTCAAGTTTGAAACAGTTGACTAAAGGTTTTGAACAGAAAACTTTTTTTTTTCTATTTCAAAAATTACCCCTGGATGTAGAATGGCTGGCCCCACGGGCACAGTAATATCCGATATAACACTCCACTTGCTCTTTCATTTGAGTTTTCCCCGTTTATACTATGTAGCTAATGTTGAATGACATTTAAATATCAAATCATTATTACATGAAATTGAAGTCACTTTATATATTCACCCAAAGTGGTATATCTATTTTTTTTCTTTTTTTAAATGTATGTTGACTGCATTTTTATGTATTTTGACTAAAAAAACCTAATAAACATGCTAAACATTTTCTTGCGTGCCAAATTAGCTTCTAATTTTTCAAAATATATATATATAAATTTCACACATTTGCAATAAACATTCCCATGGCATTTGGAATTTACCTCTTTTGCAGTTAAAATTATTTTATGTATACTTTTCAGGTGTCAAAATTGTCAATATAATTTTCATTTTATTGGCTGCATAGTATTCTAACAGGTTGATATCCCATAGACCATTTTCAAAAGTTATTTGATTCTGGAATTCTCTTCAGCTCATGTCAAGCATTACCCGATGCTCAGTTTTTTCCTCTCTGTTCTTAGTTCTTTCTCTCCTCACCTCCTTCCCCCTCAGCCGGAACCCAACAGAGTCCCCCTGTCAGATGCGCATGCAGCCAGAGCTCCGACAGACAGGAAAAGAATACATAATTGGTGTTTAATTTCCCCCAGGAAAACTGCTATGTATTTTGTTTCCAGCAAACATTTATTTTTATGGATGCAAAGAACCATCTGCTCTCCCTCGGGGGCTGAAATTACCTGGAGAGAGTCTTTGCTGCCTGGACAGCGGTCTCGGCCCTCTCAGGACCCGCTAAAGGGAATCGTGTTGTGAAATGTCCCAGGAACCGTGAGAGTGACTTTAGTTGCTGACACATCATTCAGCACCCCTTAGGTTACCACGGTGTTACTCAGTCGTTATTGTCTTTAAAGGGACGCATAATCTGTATATTTTTAGACATGATTCCATAAAATGGTTCCAATGTACATTAGAGAACATTTTAATTGTCCATTTTCAGGTATTTCTGATTTTCCAAAGCTGTCAGGTGTTTGTTAGAACTTTACGTGTCACCCTTTTTAGAAAATGTCTCAGAAGCACTTAGGTTTATGTTGGATTCGCCCATCTCTCAGGCAGCTCATATAGCTGAGTTCACAATCTTTAGATGAGACATCTGTCCTTTCAACCAGCACACTCATATCTCCTGACAGATCCATGAACACTGGTCAACACGTGACAGCCTCTAGGCTGAGTCTCCCTCTGCACCTAAGCCTTGGCCCTGCCCACCAGGAGGCAAGTGGGCCCCTGAGAAGCCCAGATCCTCTTCATCTCCCACCCTTTGTAGTTGACAGCCTCATTTCACACCACGTTGATTGAAGTGGCACCCAGCAAGCCGTGGCCATCCTGGCATCAGTCTTGCTTCCACACTGGCCACTACTTGACCCAGGTGCATGGCCCTCCCTCTTGGTTCCCACTAGTCTGGAGCCAGTGTCAGAGTCAGAAATAGCGTGTGCCCCCTTCATTCATGAGGATGAAAAACCAACTAACGCTGTCTGAGCATGTAGAAGGCACCATGCTGGGATCTCTGTGAATGATTCCATTTCCCTTCATGATGCTGCGGGCCGATAGGAGTCACAGCCGTTTGTGCAGCAGGACACACGGCCTCAGGACAGGGAGGTGACTTGCCTGTGCTAAGAAACGGTGTGGCTGAGACCGGAAGCCGGGTTTGAATCACTTGTAAGCTGAGTATTTGTGCTGGTAACTAAATTATTGCTAAGTATAATTAAAACTTTCTTTATATGTCAAAAAAATAACTCCTTCACCTTCACCAGCAGCGCGGGGTGTTGGTGGGTGACTTGCGTGTTTTATTAAGTGCCCTCATGTGTCCTTGTCGGGTTTTTTGTTATTCAGAGAAGTGAAAGACCAGGCACAACCAGCGGAGAAGGCGGGAGAAAAGGTGCTCGAGGAGACGAAGAGTCTGCGGGCCAAAGCTCTCAACGCATACCTGATTCTAGAATAAAAATCTCCAGGAGGTCAGGTCCTTTCATTTGCCTTCTGTGGGCCACTGTGGTCCTGTGTGTCCATGTACATTCCAACCATTTTTTGAATTAAAGCTTCCAGAGAAAAAAATTGATATGTAGATGATGTGTATATTTTTAAATTATAAATTGTATTCTAAAAAATAAAATGTCATTAGTACTATGGCAATGTCGGTGGCTTTTGGGCACAAGATTTATTGCTGGAACACTCGTGAGCAAGGCGTGATGAGAGACGGAGAGCCAGGTGCTGACAGCCTCTCCCGAGCGTATGCTGGGGGTATGAAGTCCGGACTCCAGAGGCAGGGTGGGCTTGGAGGGGCTGCTCTCCCTCCTCTGCAGAGCCAGCCCCCTCAGCCCCCTGAGCATTGCTGCCTTTGGCTTGGCAGCTGCTCCCAAGGAGAACGGGGTTGGCATGGATGCCGGCTTCCCAGCAGCTGTGCAGGTGGCAGACGCCGGAGAGGAGCGACTGGACCTGGGAGGACCCTGTGAGGTGAATGGAGCTCACAGACGGGTTTGGGAACAACTGGAAGGCCACCCTCTGGGGCCTCACAGATGCACCCAAGACAGGAGGTCACTGCTAAGAGGCCAGCGAACTCCAGGCCTTTTGCTTGTGTCTGTTAACATGACAACATTCACATGCACAGGCCAGGAAGGCTGATGACATCTGGGTTATGTTGTATCAACCTGTAATTGCCTGAATATATTTGGGTGTGTCCCCTCCACTCATTTTTCTGTGCACACATTTAAATAGCTGGTGTCAGACTGTGGTGTGTACTCTTCCCTAACTCATTGATTCTGACATTTTTTTGGAATTTTTTTTCCCCTCATGAAACCTAAGGTCTTTAGGGACAGTCCCCCAGCTCTGGTGCGTTCGAGGCAGCCCTTCACATGCTTTCGACAGTTAAACATCGCTATGGGTCATTGCCTTGTCGTCACTCGATACAGTAAAGGGGTGATCTTGGGTCTGAGAAACCCATTTCTTCAGTGTTTGTCTCAAAGAGCGTCCCAGTCTAGGCGCAAAACAGACTGCACCTAGATGAAAACACCAAGTCCCTGTGGGAAATGCCCGGGTGGCGAGGGGTGGGGGGTGGGAGAAACACACAATTGCGGGGGCAGAGCGTAGTGGCCACTCCTCAGACCCAGGGCTCCCTGATAAAAAGGAGTGTCAGACATGCATCAAATAATGTGCTCATAGCAGTATATCCCAATAGTATACACACAACTTGAAACACACTGCACTGAAAAATCACTCATCGTTTATCTGAAATTCCTACTGGACTGGGCATCCTGTGTTTTATTGCTGAATCTGGCAACCCTCCTCAACACTCAAGTGGTCTTTTGAGAGACAGCGTGTGAAGGAATGACAGAATGGGGGACAGGCAGCAAGTAACACAGGATTGTGAGTAAGGCATGAGATGGGCTTTCTGACCAGCGAGAACAGTGTTTTCCCCGGATCTACCATGTGCCAGACCCTCTGCGGCCTGTAGCGGGGGCCGCCCCTTTGGGAGGCGGTGTTCCTCCTGCTCCACAGGGGAGACCCCAGGGATCAAGAAGTCACATGACTCCCCAAGCTAGTGAAGACCCTAAAGCTTGTGTGACTTCAGGCCTGGGCAGAATCAGAGAGGGACTCTCTGGGCACCCAGGACACAGAGCCGGTCGGCTGTGCTGGGCAGATGAGCCGGAGTCAGTGCCTGCTACAGCTCGAGGACACCAGAGTTCTCACTCAGAGCCACGCACAGCGGCCTCCGTGTTTTCGTTCTCTGCTTTCCACCTACCTCCTCCTCGTCTTCCTTCTTTTTTAAACTACCAATTTGCCCCACCTCATCAGCTTAGGGGATAAAATGAGTTTGTATTACTTTTGCTACTCAAAGTTCACAACTTGTATCTCCCACTTTTTTCTTTAAGAGACGGGGGTCTGACTGTGTTGCCCAGGCTGGTCTTAAACTCCTGGGCTCAAGTGATCCTCCTGCCTCAGCCTCCTGAGTAGCTGGGATTACAGGCATGAGCCACCACACTCGGCTCCCATCTCATTTTTAACAAAAAGAGCTTACCTTCCAGAGGTTCCTTTTCCTTCAGGGATAAGTCCAAGCACCCCAGGGGAGGGGGATCTTACTCGGCCCAAGAGGCTGGTCTGATGACCACTAAGGAACCCTGGGCCCTTGGCTGCAGTTGCTGCCCCAGCTTGAGGCTGTCCTTGCAGCCTGGCATCTGATGGGCACTCGTCTCTGCCAGGACCGAGGCTCACACCATCACTGCTGGCTGGGCAGTGGTGCAGAGGGGAAGAGCTGCAACCCCAGGCCAATGCAGGCCTGGGAGATGGCACCCGCACATGCACACACACACACACACACACACACACACACACTCAAAGATGTACACACATACACAAAAAATTCAAAAGAGTCACCAAGCACCCTCCAGGAGCCAGACACAGATCAAGTCTAGGAGGAGTCGGTACGCAGGTCTGCCCACGGCAAAGCAGACACGCCATGACAGAAAACAGACCTTACACATGTGTAGTGTATCAGGTCATGAGAGCTGCTACTGAGGAATACTAAAGGATGGCAAGGGGACAGGGAGTGGCCATCAAAGGCCTGGAGGCTTTGAGCAGAGACGTGACTGAAGCGAAGGAGCAAACCATGCAGTCATTTGGGGACAGAGCTTTCCAGGCGAGGGGACAGCATGTGCAAAGGCCCTCCAGGGAAGTGTGTTTGGGTTGCTGGAGGGTCAGGAGGAAGGCCCGGGGACTGAAGCAGAGTGAGCCGAGGGGAGAGTGGCAGGGAATGAACACAGCGGCAGCCAGGGCCAGGTCACGCAACACCTTGCAGCCAGGAAACGGACTTTGGGTTTGGATTTTGTGCCAAGTGCGATGGGGAGCCCTTAGAGGGTTTTGAGCCGGGGAGTAATATGAGCTGTTTTCTGTTTTAAGCAGACTTTTCAGGTTCATGTGGACGCTTGACTAGAGAGAGCAGGGGTGCAATAAAGGAGACCAGCCAGGTACCCCGCTCTGGAATGTTCTGGTCAGTATTCCTGCTGTCTGGCACCGGGGCCTTTTCTGAGGACAGGCTGGTCAGGCTCATCACAGGGTCAGACATCTTGTCGCACCAACAAAGGAAAACAAAGGTGGGTGCTCCTAGCGGCTTCCGCAGGGAAGGGCCATGCTCCAGGGCTTGGACATGAGCGACCTCACCCCAGCTGCACGTTAGACCACCTGGAGAGCTTTGCACATGTACAAGGCCGAGCCCCTCCTCAGACGCACTGCGACACACTTTCTGGGGCAGGCCGGGCAACGGCAGCCGTTGGGGCTCCCCAGCTGCATCTGACACGCAGCCAGGCCTGCACTGCGGCCTCGGGGTGAAGTGCAGACCACTCCCCCGACCCACAGGCCCTTGCTCCTGGGTGTTTTGCCTCCACTCTCTTCTGCGGCCTCTTCTCTCCCTGCAGGGAGGTAGGAACAGTCTAACTTTGGAGCCTGACCGGTTGCCTTAGACTCCCAGTCCTGCTCTCACACTGTGTGGCCTCTCGACATCCCCAAACGCCAGTTTCCCTCCCGCAAAAGCAGGTGTCCGAACTCGCCCCACAGGGAGCTGTGGGGGTTCAATTAGGAACTGTGCAAAGTAAACCTGGCACGAAACAATCGCTCAAAACACATGAATCCCCCTAAACTCACAGGGCAGGACCTCAGCATTTTTAAAAACTTTTAATTTGAAATAATTTAGACTTAAGGAAAAGTTGCAAAACTAGTGCAGAGAGCTCCCATATACATTTTACCAGCTTCCCCTGATGTTAATACCCACGGTGGCACAATGGTCAGAAGCAGGAAATTAAAACTGGTGCAGCACGACTGCCACTCATCCCCTCACTGTCCCGGGAGTCCACACGCACTCAGTCTTCGTGTCCGCTGCGTCTCCACTGGTCTGTGACGGTCCCCCAGTCTCTCCTTATCGTTCACAACTGGACACATTTGACAGTTATTTTGTAGCGGGCCTTTCAGTGTAGGTTTGTCTCATGTTTTTCCAGGACTAAGATGAGGTTATGCATCTCTTTTTTCTCTTTTTTTAGACAAGGTCTCGCTGTCTTGCCTGGGCTAGAGTGCCGTGGCGTCATCATAGCTCACAGCAACCTCAAACTCCTGGGCTCAAGGGATCCTCCTGCCTCAACCTCCCGGGTAGCTGGGACTACAGGTGCACGACATCACGCCCTGCTAATTTTTTCTATTTTTAGTAGAGACGGGGTCTTGAACTCCTACCCTCAAGCGATCCTCCCACCTCGGCCTCCCAGAGTGCTAGGATTACAGGCATGAGCCGCCGTGCCCGGCCAGAGGTTATGCATTTTTGCAAGAATTCCACAGAAGCGATATATCCTTCTTGGTTCATCTTGTCAAGAGGCACATGATGTCGACGTGTCTTACGACTGGTGATGTTTACCTTGATTACTTGGTTAAAGTGGTGTCTGCTGAGTTTCTCCACTGCAAAGTTACTGCTTTTCCCTTGGTAATTATTAAATGTCTTAGAGGAGAGGCTTTGAGATTACACAAACATCCTGTGTCTCCTCAACTTTTTTCCCCACTCTGTAGCTACCAGTCCGTGTATGAATGCTCACTTTAGCATCCATCGGTGGGTCTTGTCTGCAACAGTGATTACTACGCTGCCTGTTTAATGATGATTTTCACGAGCTGTGCCTCTCCCTTACTTAGTCATTTATTTCCTCATTCAGTGTTTATTCATAGCAGTATGGAAGCACGGACATTTGTTTTATTATATGGGTTGTAATCTAACACTATCATTGTTTATTTTTGTGGTTCAAATTGTCCCAGCCACTGGGGGCTCCTTCAGGTTACTCCTCTGACCTTTCGACTTGTCCCCAGCCTTTCTGAAGCACTTCCTTACCTCCCAGCATCACAAGATATTCCAGACCCATCTGTTTTCCCGGCCTCAGCCTTGGAATCAACCATTTCTCCCAGGAGCCCTAGTTCCTTTTATCAGAGAAACAAAGACCTGGGATGCTTAGAAACAAAGACCTGGGTACTTATGGCCATTGGGTCCCACTGCTTCTGGGCCTTCTCCGTGGACAGAGCTAGAAAACACACGTATTTATACCGAGCCACACATAGACACACGTCTGCATCTCTGCACCTATATATCTGCATATGTATCAAAAACGCACATTGATACCGATACTTCCAGTCCAACGTCGTGGGTTTGTTTTGCCCCCTGCCACCCTTCCTTATTTGTAATTTCTTTCCCTACAGTGAGAAGCCCTGCTGTCCTCATCTACAACATGGTTACTGATCTGTTCAATCTTAGCATATCCATAAAGTAATGTCAGCATTGTTAACCTATCTCCCCGTGAAAACCACATTCACTAGCCACATTACAGTATTTGTGCTCTTTTTGACTTTAGCTTTATAGGGTCCCGTTAAAATACAGTTTTGCAAAGTTACCTGGGCTAGTTCTTCCCCTCCCCCCCCCCCCCGTGTGGGTGTGTTAGTCATTTGAGGGATAATTAGGTTCATTTGTTACAGTTTGTATTCCATGTTGGGTTCCCCCCATCCTAGTTGGTGTTAATCATTTGTTTTTGGGAGGGCATATGGATCATGGCTATTCTGCACGAGCCAGAGCTATACACAAGACATACTCGGGGACATGTCATCGTGCTGCCCTGTTCCCATTCCCCTATCTGCCCCATTGGTACCCAACTTCTGTAGGTAACTAGTCTCTTTGGTTTCAGGTTTATTCTTTTCATTGATAATGTTTAAGGCCCCCAAAGGCTCCCATGCTCTCCCCTCTGCATTCTTCCTCCACGTGCACCAGTCTGTGGCCTCACCTACCAGCATGTTCCTAGCATAGCCCACTTGTTCACACCCCTGGGCCTTTGCACATGCTGCTCCCAAAGACTCCACCATCTTCACACCTTAGTGCCCTTCTCAGCTCAGGCTTTCCTAGGCCTCTGCCCACCAGGCCCTGTACTCCCCACAGAGGAGGGGCCCAAGCAATGCTTGTTGAGTTCCCGAGCCCCTGGTTAATCCCCTGCTCCATCCCCCTTTCTCCCTGGGCACCCAGCATTACATTATTCTTGTGAACTCTCTGGCTCAGGGCTTGTTACATGACTTTGGGCCTATTCTCATGTCAGTGCATGTGTTTATGTCCATCTCAGTTTCCCCACCTATAAACAAAAGCCAATTTCTTGTATTTCTCTCCCTGCCTTCCAAGGCCCATCCGAAGGCTGTGGCCCCTTGGAAAGGTTGCATTGGCTGTGTTAGGGATCTGGTGCCACCTGGTGGATACCGAGAGAAAGGCCTCTCCTGACTCCGAGTTGTAACCTCGGTTCCCACCGTGAATCAAATCAACTTCCAAACTTGGATTGTCATCTGTGGTTTCCTTCCTTTTCTCAGACCACCTTTGGGTGGAAAAGACAAAGAAACTCTACGTGCACTTTCTTCCACAATCCTTCCCTTCAGAAAAAGCGCCTTCAATGAAATCACTGACCAAGTGAGGTTTGGGGGCTCCTGTGGTATGATCAAGGACTGGCTGGTAAACGAGGACACCAGGGCTAAACATTCGTCTCCAGATTATCACATCGTTCTCTTTCTAAGGCCAGAGAAATACAAAGAACATCAGGATAATTCACTGCAGTTTCTTCATTTCGAAATAATTATAGTTGTTTCCCTGTCTAGCACTTTCAGTGTATAAAGTATTTTCTCAATGAAGATACAGAGTAGCTTTCATTATCACAACTTATATGTGGGGAAACTGAGGCCCAGAAAGGTTCATGGACTTGCCCAATTTACAGAGGAGCCAAGTTTGGGCAGGACCCAGTTTTCCTGGTACCCAGTCCACTCTCCTCTCTACTACATGATAATCAAAGAAATATTACAGATTTGGATGTCTTTGCTTTTTATTTAAACATTCAGCTTTAAGGTCTCTAAGAGTAAAGATATGACATAATGATATTTATATTTTACTTAATTATTTGTTCTTTAAGATATGTAATATGGAAAAAAACACAAATCAGCAAATGTCCTGGCTCTGAAAGTGATCAGCTTTGATCTAAAGAAATCAGATGGTGCATTTGCCCCACCAGGGCAAACTGTGTCTTCCTCACTTCTGTGTCCACGGCATGCAACAAGGCGTTTGGCATGGCGCATTCTCTTGATAGATGTTTGCTGAATTAAAGGACATAAAAGAAACATGAAAATGTGTGTTTAATGTCCATTTACATTTTCAAGGACATGTATGTTTATAGAGTACAATTTGCCATAGGAAAAATAGGAATTGAACCTAATAGATGAATTTAGAATCCAGAACGTCAGAGAGGGAAGGACATGGCATGTCACCTAGCTCCAACCTGGTAAATATGGGTGTAGTCTCTGTAAATTTATCAAGTGCATGCAGTTCCCTTGCCTTGTAGTAAATAGGAGGAAATAACAGTATTGACTTCATGGGATTGTTGTGAGGTTAAATAAGATAATCCTGGTAGCGCAATGCACAGTAAGTACACAGTAATAGAATTAGCTATTATTAGCATCACAATGTTTTTATTTGTTGAGGGAGTGAAGCTGATTCCTTACTCACCACCCACCTTCTTCAGTTACCCTCCCACCCTCCATCCACCCATGTCCCATCCTGTAATAGCTGAGTTGAGATCTGGGCATGAAAGAGAACTTTCCAAGTGGTGAGGGGGATGAAGCATTTCACTAAAAAACTCTAGGTCCCTCTTCCAGCAGGTTTCAGGGATGGGTTTGGGCAAATGTTTAAAGAGTGGAGAAGTTTGGAGTATGGACTCCCTGGAGGCAGCGGAATGGCCTGCTTGGCTCAATGCGCTCTCACATGTCTTCCAGAGACGTGGAGGAGTCTGGCCCAGGTCTCTGTCCAGACCCAGCAGGCCTTCCCTTCCAGGTCAGCCACACGCTGTCTGCCCTCCTTTCACTAGATAGCATCACGGAGAATGGTTTCACCTTGAAGGCAAGGAGACCTAGCTCTCCTGGAGGACATCTTGCAGGAGGCCCCAGGAGCACAAGGAAAGGGTCAGTCATTCTCCTGTAAGGTAGAGAGCCCACAGCACCCCTCCCCTTCCTCATCACGTGAATCCCATCAGAGCAAGCCAGGCAGGCCAGGGACTCACAGCCTGGCACTAAAAGGTAGGCTGAGCTGGTCTGATCCCTTCTCTCAGGAATCTGGACCAAGGAGTGCAAAGAGACTGAGCAAGTTAGCAACGGGGACAGAAGCTGGGCAGTCATGAAGTAGAGAAGGTGGTGAGGCAGCCACCATGGGCCATCAGTGACTGAAGTCAGAGGGCAACAAGGAAGTGGGATTGTGGTGTTTGGACAACACAGAAAAAGAGCAGAGGCACCATGAGACACCAAGAGGTGGGCCAGGATGGAACCCAAGCACGCCCGTCCCTGAGCTGCCCTCCCCACTCCCAGCTAGCCCCAGGAACAGGCTCTGGCCTTAGGACAACCACTGTTTCACTTGAAGAAGCCTAAGTGAGTCTGTGCCTTCTGCTAAAGAGCCTCATCAGATCTTGGGACTTGGCCAAGGCATGGAGCCAGGGGGCTGGTGACACATTCTCCAAAAGTGGTGTATTTTCGGGAAAATGTTTCATTTCTGATACTGTTGGCAGGAAGTTTGTTAAAGCCATCATGAAAAGACTTCAGAGGAAGCAATGCAAAAGCAAGACCTTGAGGTGTAGACAGAAGATAGTCTGAGGATGCTTCCCCCATCCCCAGTAACCAACAGTGCGAGCCTTACACACACACACACACACACACACACACACACACACACGTCCTGTCTCAGGTCCAGCTGTCAGTATCTCAAAAGCTAGATGCCCAACAATGTGGGCTCTTTTTTTTATGTGCTTACTCTCCCTGGTGTTGGAAGTTGATGTGGCTCAAGGCTGAATCCAGGGACAAGCTACTCTCAAGGTCCCCATTGCCTAAAGCTCCAAGCTGTCCGCCTTGGGGCACCAATGGTTCTGCTGTACCCCCTAGACCTCCACCTTCCAGAAGTTCTCACCTCTACTTCAGGCTGATGCACCCACCTCCAGCCATAAGCCTGGCCAATTGCCCAGGGCCTATTCTGTAACTTGTAGAGAATTACTCTGGAGCTTTAACTAAACTGCTTGCCCACTTTCCCTCGGTTCTAACTCTGGAGTACTTACCAAGACTCATCTCATCATGCCTCACAGTCTGATTTACCCCCACCCCACCAGAAATCAAGCTAGATTAGCAAAGAGGTTAACAGAAGGGGACGAGAATTTGGCCACCACTAACAGGGCCATTCACATTCTGACCCAGATGTGGAGGTGGGAGGACAGCCAAGGAGCAGTCGTGTGGGAAACATCTTTGTTTCTCTTTCCATCCTTCCTACCAGAACAGTATTCTCTAGGAAAAGAGCGGTGGACGAGAGAGCAGACCACCCCCTTCCCCAGGCCGCTAGAACAGCGAGTGTCGTCTACACTGGGGGTGGGGTGCTGGTGTGGAAGGGGTAGCTCTGTGTGGAATATGGCTTTGAAGTTTGAAAGCAAACACAAGTCTGAGTATTAACCAAAGTGAGACTGATATTAACCAACAAATTATAGATTTGGACTGTGCATCATTAAGGAAGGCTGCTCATGAGGAATCCGGCTGCTTAAAGAGTGCAGTTAGTAGCAATTACTGGGAAAATCAAGTCATTTCATTTATCCCTCGATGAGCTGATACTACTCAATCAGACAGATTCTCCTATGGTCATTACCAGAAGTCCCAGCTTCTGATGTCAAAAAGACATGATAGTTGATGGAAAAATTAGGATCGTGAAAGTGACGGGGAGGTGCGGCGCAGCCCAGGCAAGGGATCCGGGATTGGATTTGTCTCTGTGGACCACAATCCAGAGCATGGCATGCTAAAATTAGTAAGAGGATATCGTGGCAACAAGGGAAGCTGGTATCTCAGAAAAGATGAGAGAAAATGAATCTTTTATATTTGAAAAAGTTTGAGTACTCAGTTGAGTTAAATTAAAAATAATGATACAATCCTATGACATTTTAAAAATATGTCTTTTCTGGGTCTGCTTGTAATGTGGCCTGCTGTGCTGTCAGCCACTCCCAGTGTCGAGTACAGTGATCTAAGATATGCCCAAAGCACCTGGATTTCGGTCTCAAACACATTTCCCCAGTAAAAGGAACCAGAGATCCTGAGAAAGTATCTGATTTTATATCTTGGAGAAAGGATAATTAAGATGGGTTTGGAGCATCAATCTGTTGCCAGAAAAAAAATATGCTCCCCAAACTGCCCAGGTGGTTTTAAAGGATATAGGAGCCAGTCTAAAGGGGTGCGCACTGAGCAAATTGTGAAAATTCTGGCATTAGAAGGAAAGCAATAGTTCTCTGCAGAGCCATATGAGGCAGCTAAAAAATATTAAAAAGAAAAAAGGTATGTATAAGTTTTAAATGATATTTGTTTACATTACGCGGACCAAGCCAAACTATGTGCATACTGTATTCAAGTTTTGGTCAACATCACAATTTCATCGTTGCAAATCAAGCAGTTCAAAGATTCATTTTTATCCCAGCAGGGGATGAAGAACCTTAGTGGCTCTACCCAGGCAAAGAAAAATTGTGGAAAATTTTTCTATAACAGAAAAAATAAATAAATAGTGTTGGAAAGTCTAATTATCCCCACAGATTCTCGGCCTAATAGACGCCAACATAAGATAAATCATCCTGGAAGCCTTTCTGGCTCCCTGTCCTGAGCACGAATATTCCCCCAACAGCTCAACTCAAAATGCCTCAGTGTGAAGTGGCCCGAGATGATGGTTCTGTGCCCCTGGGTGGGGAGAGTGTATTTGTAGCCCAGGATGAATAAAAGAATCTGCTCATACTATCGACAGGTACTTTGGTGCCTGTTAGGTTATCTGTGATAAGGAGGTCCTCGATCATTCCACTGTTTCATATGTACTTCCATTTTAAGGTGTTTGAGACAGTTAAGAGAATCTGTTACATTTTTCTGTCTATCTTTTTGGATTTACAAGAATTGCTTAAAGGTTTAGGAAGATCTGACTTATGAGATTTGAAAGACTACTTTTGTGGGGGCTTGATGGTTAATTGTATGTGTCAATTGGACTGGACCAGGGGACGCCCAGATATTGGGTCAAACATTATTCTGAGTGTGTCTGTGAGGATGTTTCCGGACGAGATGAACATTTGAGCGGGTAGACTGCTCTCCCCAGAGTGCATGGGCCTCATCCAGTCCACCGAAGGCCTGAATAGAACAAAAGGTGGAATAAGAAAGAATTTTCTCTCTCTGCCACACTATCTCAGAACTAGGACATCAGTCTTCTGCCTTCAGACTCAGATTCAGCCTCAGCTTTCCTGCCTCTTTAGGACTTTGCATTCAGACTGGGACTACTCCATCAGCTCTCCCGGGTCTCCAGCTTGCCCACTGCAGATCTTGGGACTTCTCAGCCTCCACAATTGCATGAGCCAATTCCTCACAATAAATCTCCTTAAACACACACACACACACACACACACACACACACACACACGAACATACGTTCTATTGGCTCTGTTTCTCTGGAGGACCATGACTAATACAGGGCGTTAATGTATTTAAGAGAATCAGCTAAATTAAATTTGAAAGTGTGGTTTGAAATGTCTAAGAAAATTTGATCAATTAAGTACAGAAATGGTGTGGTATAATTAAGAAAGATTTAATCCGTGAAGCCTGTGATTTAATTGAAAGTTAATCAAAGAACAAGTAGAAAAATTTCTTATTTTTATATAAAAATTACTGGACTTATTAAGATAATATTTATAAATTGAGATTTTAGGCTTACGAGACATGGGATATTTAAACTTTAGTCAATTGAATAGTAAATAAAACAGTAGTAACTCTTCAGTACTCTGCTAAGAGAAAAACTTGAGACAAATTAAATTTAACAGGGTTTAATCGAGCAAAGAACAAGTTAGTATCGGGCAGGGATCCCCGCCTCCCACCCCCCACCAGAATAGGGTCAGAGCGGCCAGACGCTGCTGCGTGGTTGAATAGGATTTATGGGCAGAAAAGCGAAAGTGACACACAGAAAAGGGAGTGAGGCACAGAAACAGTTAGATTGGTTACAGTTTGACGTTTACCTTATTTGAACACGGTTTGGACAGCTGGCTGCCTTTGATTGGCTGAAACTCGGTGACTGGTACAGAGTCGGTTACAGTCTGTTGATCTGTGTAGTTGGGTTACAATTCACTGTGTATGGCCAAACCTCTGGGCTGAACTTACAAGGAGGCAGCTTTAGGCTAAATTAATTTAACAATTCCTTTCCTGCCCAAATCCCCCTCAGAAATTTTTTTAAACCCATGAGATGTCAACTGTCATTTCCTGGGTGCTTATCCCAGTATTCATTTCCTGTTTGCCCCGAATTGGTCCCAATCACTCAGCCCTTGCAGGCCTCCCAAGGTCAGTTCAGTGTGACCTTCAGAGCGCTTTGTCCTTCCTCAGAAGATCCCCGCACCTTCAGCTGTCTTCACCTGCTTGCTCTCCCCAAGCTTGGCTCTCTTCCCGGAGGACACCACAGCCCTCTCGAGTGAGGTCACCTTCTTCCCCTTGCTCCATGGACATCAGGGCAGAATAATTGTCTCCTTCGCTGTCCCAGCCACCTTCTCCTTCAGAATCCCAGCTCCTCTGAGATGCCACCAGACCACTCCAGTACACCACCGTCCTTGCTGCTGTGATCTCCCCGCCTCCCACACTTCCTCCCGGTCTTCAGTGACCCCAGCACCTGCATCACTGATTCCTTACCGCTCCGCCTTTCACCATTCCCGCCAGCCTCCGCACCTGCACACGCAATCCACCCAACATCCTCCACAGCCCAGCCTCCCGTTTTGATGGTACCTGGAATTTCACTTATAGAGGTGGCAGAGTGACAGCACAGAGAGGTCAATGCCATTGAAAGATTAGTTTATTGCCCACAGTTCTCGAGAGGAGGGAGACACACCATGCCACGCAGGGCCACGTGGGAAATACCAGGGCAAGGGGAACACATGGTCCAGAGACTTGACCATGCTTTCCGTGGAAAGAACAAACAAGGCAGGGCAGGCAACTGAAGCAAGTTTAGGACTGGAAAGTTTGAATCATTTCAGTGGGCTCTGGAGTAGAGGACTTTTTTCCAACTGTCCAGTATCTAATCCTGGGGAGACTTAGATGGGGGGGGGGATGTTCACTGTGTTTAAGATAAAGGAGATGGCTGGGGATGTGAGCTCTGGGTTGGATACTTTGCATACAAAGGCATGTTCTGGGAGAGTCATTTGCATTCTCTGAGAATTAGCCTTGGGAAGGGCATTCTCTCCGGGATTAGCAAAGCCCCCCAGATGTCAAAGTATCATAAAATATAGAAAACAAAAACATGATTAATAACCTCCTCAACTCTTCATCTTCTCTTCCGCCCAATCTCAGTGATCTGCTCCCACAATCGTACCCTTGAACTTGGTATCACCAATACTGCCATCGCCCCTGAAAGGTCCATTTCGGGACTCCCACTCTCTAATCACCACCTCCTCATACTTCTACTTGGCTTTCTGTGCTGACCCCATTCGGCAGTTCCACTGAACCAACGATCTTGCCACTTCTTCCTTCAGTGCGGGGCACATGGTATGTTCAGTGTTAAGTACATAAATCACCTCACAGGCCCACACTATCCTCCTCGCTAGCTTAGAGATCATGGTCCATCACTATATAACCACTTCTCTGCAAACGCCCTCCCAGCCTTACCCCTTTCTACTTTGTACTTGACTGGCAAGCCCCAGCTCTGATTAAACCCAGCTGCCTATCTACCCATCCTGCAACCTGAGCACCCAAACACTGTTGGAGAAAATACCACAACCACACTAACTAGTCTCACCTTGTGTTTTTGACCCAGATCTCAAATGGGCACTCAATACTGTACAAAAATCATTCCGTTTTCCTGGTGGAAAAGTCTTCCTCTTCAAGTAGAAATTCCACATCTTTTCTGCTTTCTTCAAACCCTCCCTCCCCACTGCACCCTTAGTTGATGCTGTTGCCCCATAGATCAGTGAGGAAAAAAGAGTCAGTGGACAAGGACAGCCGCGTACTCCCAGCATGAACTCCCCAACCAGGGCCCCGGATGGCAGCTTCCCTCTCGCTGCAGTGACGGGTTGCCCAGGAGCCCCTCCTCCCACTCAAGCCATGGACCCCCCCAGGAATGCCTTCCTGCAGTAGTCCCCGTCTCTGGCATCACCGGTTTCTGTCTCTTGAGGGAATCATTATCATAGAAACACGCCTTACAAAACAAAGCTAAGCCCTTCTTGGACCCCAAGTGCACCTGGAGCCACCGCCCCATGCCTGCTCCCCTCACAGCCAGAAGAGCTGTCTGTGTGCCTCACCTCCCATTCTCTCTTCAACTGGTCAGACCTTCCTGCTCACCTCTCCCTAAACAGCTCATGGCTCGGCCACCAATGACCGCCACTGCCATCAGAATGGCGTCCAGCCCTGCCCTCCTACCCCACCTCTCCTCTCCCCGCTCCTCCAGCCCCCTCTAGCGCAGCCACACTGTGCTTTCTGCTCCCCAGCCCTCGATCTCATTCCTGCCCTTGGGCCTCGGGCCTAACACAGATGTCCATCTCAGTCCATCTCCTCCTTCCCCTCATTCAGATCTCAGCCCAAACATCTCTTCAGAGAGGCCTTCCCTAACGACCCTAAGAACCTCCTGCCCTACCCTTTTTTACCCTGTTAAGGCTATCAGTTCCTTAATAGCCTCATCCCTGCTGGACTTACCTTATTTTCTTATGTTTGCAGGTGCTAAATAAATAAAAAATACTAAATAAATGAATAAGCAAACCCTTACTGAAAGCTCTACCCAACCCCTAAACAGCAGTGTTAGGGCAGGAATTCGTACGTGGATGGAGAAAGAATTCTCGACACAAAGATTAGGGAAGAAAGAAATAAAAGTTTATTTTATTTTCTCAGAAAGAGAGAAAGGGAGGGAGAAAGAAGGGAAAGAGAGAAAAAGAGAGAGAGGAAGGAAATGGCACAGCACCTGAAAGAAAGAAGGGGGAAGTGCCGGCTTCAAGCAGAAAGAGCTTGGGATTTTTATGGGGAAAAAGGGGAAAAAAGAAAATTTTTCTATGGCAGACTGATAGCAGGAAAACGGCTATGGAATGTTGCATCTGGGTTTTGTTTTGTTGTTTTTTCTTTTTTTCTTCTCCTGGAGACTAGCTTACCGGTAGTCTGGTGGAGCTGGTCTGGCGAGAAGGATTTACACTTTATTTCTGTCTGCTCAGCTCGCCTCAAATGCTATGAAGACACTCTCCACGGGCAGTTAATCATCAGAAACTGCGAGTTAAGATCCCTGTGGTTAATCTTAGAGACAGTGAGTTAGATAGTTTCTTTTTCTCCGTTAGATAATTTATTAGCAAGACCGTCCTTTCAGGAGGGGTGGGGAGAAGTAGGACCCCAGCTGGCAGGGCCAGGGCCTGTCAGTTCTGCTGCTGAGACACCTGGCTGGCTGGCAGCCCAGGAGCACCATTCGTGCACACAACTGTGGGTTTGGTTCACAACCCCCCAGCAGGTACTGTCCCCCACAGGCCTGCCTGGCAGGGGGAAGTCAGGGGCTCTGCAGCAGGAGCAGGTCCCAGTCCTGGCCTAGCAGTGTTCTCCCTGGGTCAGGCCAGCCCCCTCCCAGACCTCAGCAGGACATTACTGAGAAGGAGAATCCCAGTCGAGGAGGAAAAGGCACGAGAGACCTGTCACAGCCATTCCTGGATCCTATCAAACAGCAGCAACAAAGTGCTATCTCTCCTCCATCTGGAAGCCTCCCGGACAGAGAGCAGCCTGTGCAGCCTGTGCTGACCTCACACCAGGGGGCAGTAAGGAGGTCGGGGACCATATAAGCCTGAGCGCACTCTCCACTCCCACACTCAGGAGAGGATCTGGCTGAGAGCTGAAAGTGGCCAGCCCTCCCCTCCCAAATGAGGGACCCAATCTCTTTAGGAAAAGCACCCACCCCGCCCCTTGACCACCCAGAAAATTCCAACAAATCTTCCAAAGTTCAGGTGCAAAGCCACCTCCCTGGGGAGAAGTGGCCACGCCCTCCTTCAGGGCTCTACGGAGGGAAGAGGGGAGGGCTGTGTGCTCGCAGGGGTTTGTCTGCCTGCTTCATTGGCCACGGAGCTACTGAAGGCAGTGACTTTTTCCTACCCATGTTTTACCCCCATCACTTGGCACAGGACAGGAGCTGAACGAATAAATGAAAGAACACATAAGCGGTAGAGTTTCCGCCACGTCCAGAAAGCGGTGAGGAAGGAGTTGGTGGGGCTGGTCGTACCCCCAAGCATGGTGCAGATGACTACACGCTCTTTCTACAGGGACGCCCAGCCTCAGGCAGACACCTGCCTAACCCATGCAGTTCTTGCTCCTTATTCCTGAAAAATAACCCTCCCAGGGGCTTTAGCTGAATGACTAAAGGATAAATTTCTGTCAGCTCTGCAGTAGAATTAGTCAACCTACTTCTTTTATATATGCATTTTTTATTGAGATTGTAAAGGAAAATAAAAATCTCAGGACCACTCCCCCAGCCCCTCAGGCAAAAAGGAAGGTCAAACCTGGAGGCTGAGTCATGGGGCACCCCCTTCCAAATGAATAGCTGTTACTGACATCAGCCAGATCCCCACAAAAAGGTAAAAGGCCTCAGACACCTACAGGGACTGCCCCACAGATCATTCAGAAGGAAATTCCTCGCTGGAATTTCTTTGCGTCCCATAAACAAGGACAAGCAAATTGTAACGTTAAGTCTACAGGCTAAGTCTAGCTCCTAAAACTAAAATCTGTTCTATTCCACGCAATAACATTGAGTACAAGTTTATCTTCCCAGGTGCAGAACAGAGACAAGATCAAAAATTCTTCCACCTACCCAGGGACATCTGCATAATTGATTCTTCCTTCAGTCCCTTTTTCTCTTCTAACACGCCCCTTATCTTATGTAAAATGTAGATGTCCTGGGCCTCAAAAATGTAACCATTTGCCTCACTACCCACCCCTCCTTTTCCTTTCTGTGTGCCCTCTCCCCTCAGATACTGAGTTCCCACATCCCTCTTCGGAAAAAACGGTCACAGATGTGTCTGCGGCTTGTGTTTTTCCCAGGAGCATCCTCAAACTTTGGCTTAATAAACCTGCATTGATCGAGATCTTTGCCTCAGTCACTTATTTTGGGTTGTCAAGATAAAATTCACATAAAATTTGCCACTTTAGGGAGAGAGAAAAAAATGGCAGATTAGGGGTGACCTCCTTGCTCCAGTCCCAGAGTAGGAGGTGAAGAACGCGGACAACCACACGTGAGTGAATCACTCTCCCACAGGATCAGCTTCCTGAATCAGCAGAGAAGCAACGAGGGACAAGCAGCACTGCGGGGGGATAAAAAGGCGAAGCGCCTGAAGTCAGTGAGAAGTGGTAGCACGGGCGGGCAGGCTGTGTGGCGTGGAGACAGGAGTGGGAAACATTTCGAACTCTCCTGTGCGCTGTCCTGGATCTTCTAGAAGAAGATGTTGGGAAGACCATTTCAGACATCGGCCTAGGCAAGGAATTCTTGAAGAAGACCCGCAAAGCAATCACCGCAGAAACAAAAATAAACAAATGGGATCTGATCAAATTAAAAAGCTTTTGCATGGCCAAGGAAACTGTCATTAGAGCAAATAGTCAGCCTACAGAATGGGAGAAAATATTTGCTCTCTACACATCTGATAAAGGGCTGATAACTAGAATCTATCTAGAACTTAAAAAAATCAACAACAACAAAAAATCAAACGACCCCATCAACAAATGGGCAAAGGAAATGAACAGAAACTTTTCAAAAGAAGACAGAATAATGGCCAGCAAACATATAAAAAAAAATGCTCAACATCTCTAATCATTAGAGAAATGCAAATCAAAACCACAGTGAGATATCACCTAACCCCAGTGAGATTGACCTCTATCAAAAAAATCCCAAAACAACAAATGTTTGCGAGGATGTGGAGAGACAGGAACACTCTTACACTGCTGGTGCGACTGCAAATTAGTGTAACCTCTGTGGAAAAGAATTTGGAGATACCTCAAAGAGCTAAAAATAGAAATACCATTCGATCCAGCAATACCGCTATTAGGCATCTACCCAAAAGAGCAAAAGATATGCTATAATAGAGACATCTGCACCTGAATGTTTACGGCAGCACAATTCACTATTGCAAAGATGTGGAAACAACCCAAGTGCCCGTCAATTCATGAGTGGATTATTAAAATTTGGTACATGTATACAATGGAATATTACTCAATCATAAGAAATGACAGTGATCTAGCACCTCTTCTGTTTTCCTGGATTCAACTTAAGCCCATTATCCAAAGTGAGGTATCACAAGATTGGAAGAATGGGTTCCACTTGTACTCGCCATCAAATTGGTACTAACTGATGAACATTAGGGTGCTCGCATGGCAGTAACTCTCTTCAGGGATTAGGGGGATGGGGGGGTAAACCCACAACTAAAGGACACGGGGAGCATTGTAGAGGGGAAGGGCATGCCTCTAACCCTCGCTTGGGGGAGGCAAAGACATAAAATGTAACCATAATGTTTGTACCCTCATAATATCTTGAAATTTAAAAAAAAGGTAAATTGAGAAAGACTAAAAAATAAAATAAAATAAAATAAAATAAATGATTGTTGAAAGAAAAAAAATTTGCCACTTTAGGCCAGACGCGGTGGCTCACGCCTGTAATCCTAGCACTCTGGGAGGCCGAAGCGGGAGGATCGTTTGAGCTCAGGAGTTCGACATCAGCCTGAGCAAGACCAAGACTCCGTCTCTACTAAAAATAGAAAGAAATCATCTGGACAACTAAAAATTATAGAAAAAATTAGCCGGCCATGGTGGTGCATGCCTGTAGTCCCAGCTACTCGGGAGGCTGAGGCAAAAGGATCTCTTGAGCCCAGGAGTTTGAGGTTGCTGTGAGCTAGGTTGATGCCATGGCACTCTAGCCCAGGCAACAGAGTGAGACTCTGTCTCAAAAAAAAAAAATTTGCTACTTTAGCCATTTCGAAGTGTAAAAATTGGTTTTTAGCGTATTCACAGTGTTGTGCAATCATCACTACTATCTAATACACAAACATTTCATCACTGCAAAAAGGAGCCTCATACCTGTTAGCATCCCCAATACCCCTCCCCTATCCCTTAGCAACCACTAATATACTTCCTGTCTCAATGAATTTGCCTGTTCTGGAGACTTTATATAAATGGAATTACGCAATCTTTGTCCTTTTGTGTCTGGCTTCTTTCACATAGTGTAATGTTTTCAAGGTCGATTATGTTATGGCATGTACTAGTATTTTATTCCTTTATATGGCTGAGTAATGTGAACCAGAATAAAATCTTAAGCCCCCCCAGCTGACTGAATGGACCCCCATTTGGCCAAGGGCCCTCCAGTAATACCCTAGAACTAGTTGCTGGCCGTGAGAAGGGCAGTCCGGCATGCATCATCATGCCCCCCTCCCTTCTCGGAGATATCCTTTGTAACTCATTAACAGGCCTAAGGTTATGCAAGACAAAGCTTGAAACACACCTGCAGGTCCTCAGTTTACTTAACAGATCACTTAAGTCTACTGTATGTCCAGTGACTTGTCTCCGATTAGCAGACTTCCTTATCTTAACTTAAAATATTCTAAGCCTTTAAACAAAGCTTCATTTCTTTAACCAATTACAAATCAAAGAATCTTTAAACCCACCTGTAACCTGTAAGCCCCCCACTTCAAGATGTCCCACCTTTTCAGGCCAAACCAATGTACACCTTCTACATATTGATTTATGACTTTATCTGTAATTCCCATCTCCCTGAAATGTATAAAAATAAACCATAACCCAACCATAGTGAGTCCACTTGCTCAAGGCTTCTTGGGCATGGCTCCAGGCCATGGTCCTTAAACTTGGCTCAGAATAAACGTCTTTAAATGATTTTACAGAGTTTGGGTTCTTTTTCCACAGATAGTAATATTCCATTGCATGGACTATGTATGCCGTGCCATAATTTGTTTATCCATTTATCAGTTGGTGGACATTTGGGTTGTTTCTAACCTTTTGCATACTGTGAATAGTGTTTCCATGAGCATTGATATACAAATATTTTCAATTCTTTGGGGTATATTCCCAGGAGGAAAATTGCTAGGCCATATGGTAATTCTAAGTTAAACATTTTAAAAATTTTTTTAAAGATGGGGGCTCTCTATGTTGCTCAGGCTGGCCTCAAACTCTTGGGCTCAAGTAATCCTGCCTCAGCCTCCTGAGTAGCTGGGACTACAAACTCAGACTACTGCACACAGCTTAAGTTTAGGTTTTTGAGGGACCACCAAACTATTTTCTACAGTGGCTGCACCATTCACATTCCCACCAGCAATGTATGAGGGTTCTGGTTTCTCCACATCCTTGTTAACATTTATTATTTTCCATTTTTATAATATAGCACTCTAATGGTTGTGAAATAGTGTCTCTGTGGTTTGGATTTGCATTTCCCTAGTGACTAATAATGACGAACATATTTTTATGTGTTCTTTGGCTATTTGAGTATCTTTTTTGGAGAAACGTCTACTCAAGTCATTTGTCCATTTTTAATTGGGTTGTTTTTTGTTGTGAGTTCTTAAAGAGTTCTTTATGTACTCTGGATACTATGCCCTTATCAAATCTCTGATTTGAAAATATCTTCTCCCATTCTGTGGATTGTCTTTCTGCTTTTGATATTGCTCTTTGATGCACAAAAATTTTCCATTCTGATGAAGTCCTACCAGCCAGCCTACTTTTAAAAATATTTGAAAAACATTTTTGGAAATTATTTTGGAAAAAAAAAACAATTATGGAAATTTCCAAACACACGCAAAAGTAGAGCATGATATAATGAAAACCTTTGAACCCATCATGCAGCTTCACAGTGACTAACATTTGTCAATGTTATTTCATCTATGCCTTTGTTTTTGGTTTGTTTTGTTTTGGCTAGAATATTTTGAATCAAATAGAAGATTGTGTTGTTTACCTGTAAATACTTCAGTATGCATCTCTAATTCATAAGGACTTTTGGTTTATATAAACTTCAGGCTATTATCCCACTTGACAAAATATGCAATAATTTATTAATAGCATATAACATGCAATCCATATTCAAATTTCTCCAATTGTCTCAAAAGTGTGAGAAAGAAAGAATCTTTTACCTGAAGAATATGAGCCTTTTTAAATCATCAGGCCCAGAAAGTCATCTAAAATGTAACAATAGTCACATCTCAATCCCCCTTGAGCTAAATAATTACTTCTTGAAGCCACTTGCTATTCCAGCTCTAGACTGACGACAAGTAGCCATAAAATGCCATACACCCTGTAGTTCAACGATGTGCAGCCAATCACTAACCAATGCTATTTCTGTAAACCAATAAGAATTCCTGATGAATGACTTTTGTAATCACCCCTCTCCTGATTAGTCCTTTTTTTCTTTAAAAACTTGAGCCTCTCTTGTTCTTCAGAGCACTCCCCACAGCAACTCCGAAGTCTGTCTCAGGCTTCGGTCCTCAACCTTTGCACTTGAATAAACTCTCTTTAAACTAGATTCTGACCTTTTTGATTATTTTAGGTTGACAGATGTCTTTTTTACAGTTGATTCAGGATCCCCACAAAAGTCACATATTGCATTTAACTGCCATTACTCTCAAATTTCTTTTATTTTATCAGACCCCTTCTCCTCCCTGTTTTGTTTTGTTTTTTAATGCCATCGATACGTTGGATGAACCATGCCTTTTGCCCTGTACAATGTTCCACATTCTGGATTTGGCTGAGATCACATTGTACCATTTACATACAAAGAACTGAACGGCCAAAGTTGGGATCTCAGAAACAAAGCAGTCCTTAATAATAATAGCTAATAGCTAGGTGGCACAAACTGGGCGCTATACATACATGAACTCATTTTATCCCCTACAACAACCCTAGGGGGAAGGTGGTACTATTACCCCCATTATACAGATGAGAACACTAAACTCAGAAAGGCTAATTTGCTCAAGGCACAACCTAGTAAGGGACTGAGCCAGGATTTAACCTTGGCAATCTGGTTCCAGCTTCTGGGCTCTTCCCTGTTGTGAGATTTGCATCTTGTCACAGAAGCCCTTTATGACAGGATGCTTTTCAATGCTGAGATTGAAGGAAAGACCCAAGGTCAGATCTTCCTTTTCTGGAGCAAGTGATTTGGAAGCGCCTCCCCAACCCCCCCCCACCCCCTTCATTATACAAATGAGTTTCTAGGGCTGGCAGCTATTTTCCTAACAGTAGAGTGTAACAGGGCTCTTTGAGACACATATTATCTTTGTTATGGCAGGGCTGACTGGGAATAGACGGAGAGACACACTCAGAGATTTGGCAAAAACAGGTTTTATGTGCCAGCCGGTGATCGGCCCAGAGGGGAATTTGCTCTCCCCAAATTCTGAGCACCAGACAAAGAGCATTGCAGTCTTTTATACACTCTGCTTAAGGAGGAGGGGCACGGCTACAACAGGGTTAACTTTAGTGAGGCAGGGGCCTGAGCCACTTTACAACCTGGTACACTAATTGCTACAGGTGATTTATGAGGGGAAAGGTCACAGGGCAGGAGAGGAGGAGGGGCACAGTCACAACAGGGTTAACTTTAGTGAGGCAGAGTCCTAAGCTACTTTACAGCCTGGTACGCTAATTGCTACAGGTGATTTATGAGGGCAAGGTCGCAGGTGAGGAGGGGGGCAGGTAAGGATCGCAGGGGAGAAAGCCCCGTAGTGGAATTTCTAAAAATTCCACTTCAGTGGAATTTTCCAATCTTCACTTTAGAGATGACACCCTTTACCTGAGGTCCCCCTGCCTCCTAAGCAAGATCTCTTTCCCTGGGCTGCAGTCTTTCTAAGCACTGATTCTGGGCTGAGGGACTGGCCAGGGTCTGGGGGACAGCCGCACGGAGTCCAGGTTCTCCCCTAGAGTCAGCAAGGTTCTCTCTGCCTCACCAGCCCATGACTCCACAAGGGGCTGCTGGGCGAAACCTGAAGCAGGAAATGCAGCCGCCACAGGAAACTCAAGGGCACAGGGGAACTGCTGGGAATCAGGCGTGGTCTGGCAGGTCAGCCCTTGACTGACTCCCTGCCACGGGTCCTCTTGTGATTGGGACTGCAGGGCTACCCTGGGCATTTCCTGGAGGCGCAGTGGCCCACAGGCTACTAACCTTCCAAAGCCCAAACCCAATGCGCACACACTTCCAGATCACCTTACATCCTCACCTTTCCTTAGTCCTCACCTTTCCACCAGGAGATAAGCCCTTTTTACCCCTTCCCTGGGTGCTGGAATGGAAAAGAAAGCCACACAGAGCCCAGACCCACTTGTGAGACTGGCAAGACCCACCAGAGAGAATCTGTGTCGAGGCGGGAGTGGTAATGGAAATGCCCAGGGATGCAGTCCCACCCTGCTCTGGTGCGTACTAGCCGGGCACTGTGCGCAAGCTCCATGTCTGTTACCTCGTCGGTAAAATCGGGACAATCTAGTCATATTTCAGGGATCCACACATTTATCTGTAAAGGGCCACAGAGCAAATATTTCAAGCTTTCTGGACCAGACTGTTTCCGTCATAGCTACTGAATTCTTTTCTTCTAGCAAAAAAGCAGACAACTGGAGAAGGAATAGGCGCGGTTTGTTCCAGTAAAACTTTATTTACAAAAGCACTTGGCGAGCTGGATTTGGCACACAGGCCAAATCACAGAGCTGCTGCGAAGAACTGATAGATGTGGACTGTCCAGTGGGGAGCACTTTGGAGGAGTCTTGGGGGTGGCGGACGTGGTTACAAACATAAAGCTCTGAGCCACCCGCGCTTCCAGACGGGAAAGGACATGGGCCTGGCAGGCCCACGTGCCTGGGCTCCACGGGGGGCTCTGCCATAGGCCGCCCTCTGATCCACGCAGGACCGCGGCTCCCTCGAGAGTTAGACGGGATGACCAAAGACGCCTTTCAAGTGCAGAGAAGAAAGCGCCAGCCGGCGACACTCAACCACTGGCCCGCGCAGGCGCGGGACGCAGACCCCGCCAAGGTGCACACTTGGGGGAGGGGGCCTCCGCTGCCGGCCTGAGCAGCCGCAGGCTCCTCCTCGCGTCATCGGCCCCGCCCCAGGGCCCCGCCCCCAGCCACCCCTGGTCCCCGCCCCCCATCCCGGGCCCGCGAGCTCTGGCCCGGCCCCGCCCCTGAAGTCCCCGCCAGGTCCTGGACCGGCATGCTTTGCGGCCGTCCGCCCCACGCACGTGCGGCGGCGTCCCGGGCGGCGGCGCAGGAGGTGAGCACGCGGAGCGGGCGGTTGTGCGCGCAGTCCCGCTGCGCTGGACTCCTTTCCGGCAACGGGGCTGGACCCCTCTCCGGCTTCCTGCCTGGAGCGCGCTCGGACTACGGAGCAGCCTAGGGGACCTGGGGTAGAGGCGTAGCGGGGATCCCTGTGGCCCAGCCCCCTGCGGGCTGCTCGGCACCGCCTCCGAGAACTAGCCCAGGGCGCCGTCTTGGTACCGGTGGTCCTGGCGGTCCTGGCGTGTTGGGACCTTGCCCGGGAAGGACCGACCCTTCCTTTCCTACCTTCAGTTTCTGCGTTGGAAAAAAAAAAAAGCCCAGATAATACGATTGTTGTAGGAGTTCTTGATTAAAATAGGCCAAGCGGTACCCTGCGTTCTTGTTCGCGGCAACTTCATTGCTAAGTAAACACTTTTCACGGACAGAGATACAGATAACCAGTCAAAGTTAAATAATTGTGAATCTTTACGGACACAGTCACGGATGAAATGATAGGTTGCTTGGGATATTTCAAAATATCCCAAGGTACTAGGGTTAGGAATTAAACATAAGAATTTGGGGGTGCACAATTCAGCCATAATACTGCCACTTTACTAGGTCAAGGTTTTGGCCAGTTTACCTAACCTCCCTGTGCAGGTTTTCACAGCTTTAAAATAGGGGCAATAGTGGGATGGGGGTGTGGGTGGAAAGAGAAATGAAACGCGATTGGCCATGAGTTGGTACGATTGAAGTTGGTTGATGCACTATTTTGTCTGCTTTTGTATATGTTTGTAATTTAGCATAACAGATTTTCTAAAATGAAATTTGCTGTGGATACATGACAGCCTGTGTTCAAATACTGTGCTTGTTGTTTCCTAGGGCTGCCATAACAAAGTACCACAGACTGGGTGGTGGCCTAACTGCCAGAAATTTATTTTCTCCCTGTACTGGAGGCTAGAAGTCCAAGACCAAGGTGTTGCTTTCTTGTGAGGCCTCCCTCCTTGGCTTGTAGATGGTTGTCTTCTCCATGGGTCTTCAAATGATCTTCCCTCTGTGTTTGTATGCGAATTCTGCGTATAAGACACCAGTGAGATTAGGTTAGAACCTAGGCTAATAACCTTAAATTACCTCTTTAAAGACTCTGTCTCCGATCCTTTTGTAGTTCATAAGCGTGGTGATTGGGCTTTCATGCGCATGCATGAGATGTGCCTCCCTCAAACCTTGTTACGATGTGGGCACATTACCCGTCTGACGTGAAAAAAAAAAAAAAAAAGACTGTATCTTCAAATACAGTCACAGTCAGAGGTAGTGGGGTTAGGAATTAAACATAAGAATTTGAGGGTGCACAATTCGGCCATAATACTGCCACTTTACTAGCTTCGGGTTTTGGGCAGTTTACTTTGCCTGTGCCTCAGTTTTCACAGCTTTGAAATAGGGGCAATAGTAGTAATTAGGTCATGGGATCGTGAGGATTCATTTGTTAGATAAGATATGTAAAGCTCTCAAACTGTGTCTAGCATGTATTAGTAGTGAGTACTCAATAAATTGAACATACGGTAGGGCTTTACCATGGGATGAATGGTGGAGCACACTTAGTGCTGTGCCTGGCCATGGGAATAAAAGGAATACTTACAGCCATTACCACAAGGGATGTCTGCTGCTGTGCCAGACACTGACTGTTGTGTGCATGTTCATTCGTGTACTTCAGCGACCCCAGAGATGGGTAGTTGTCATGTGCTTGTTTGGCAGACAAGGAAGTGATGCACAGAGATGAGCTGGGATTTGAACACAGGCAGTGCTGTATTGCTTCAGTTAAAAAGGGTGTGGCCCTTGGAGGATGTTGAGTCTGCAGGCAGGCCCAGAGAACTGTTGGCTGACTTTTCTTTTTCTTGGCACAGGTTGTCAGCGGTGACAGCACTCATGGCTCGTCCCCTGTGGCGGGCTGCAGCATTTGTGCAAAGACACAGGACAGGCCTCTTGGTAGGTTCCTGCGCAGGCCTATTTGGGGTTCAGATCTCGTACCACCTCTTCCCAGACCCCGTGGTCCAGTGGCTATACCAGTACTGGTCTCAGGGCCAGCCAGCCCCACTCTCTCCAAAGCTGCAACACCTCTTCCAAGAGGTGCTACAGGACATAGGCGTCCCCTCAGGCCATCGCTATAAGCCCTTCACCACCTTCACCTTCCAGCCTGTGGTTGCAGGCTTCCCAAAACTCCCTGCTGGGGCTGTGGTGGGCATCCCTGCCAGCTTCCTAGGGGGCCCAGTGACTAACACTGACCATACTGTGGTTGTACATGGGCAAAGAGTGAACTGGCAGACCCCAGCAGGTGCCAGGCTGAGAGATTCCCTGACCCTGTCACATGACGCCCAGAAGTTCGCCTTGGCCAGGGAGGTGGTGTACCTGGAAAGCAGTGCAACTGCCCTGCAGGCTCTGCTGGCCCCAGCTTGCCTGGCAGGGACCTGGGCACTGAGCGTGGGTGCCAAGTATGCCCTGGGGCTCTATGGAGGCCCCATGAATTTACGTGCTGCTTTCAACTTGGTGGCAACAGTGGCAGGCTTTGTGGCCTATGCCTTCTTCACAGACTCTGTCACTCATTCCCTGGAAGCATGGCAGGACCGCCGCACAGCCTCCCTCTCTGCAGCCTATGCCCAGGGTGGAGTGGAGTTCTATGAGAAGATTCTGTCAGGCAACCTGGCCCTGCGCAGTCTTTTGGGCAGGGAAGGGGAGAAGCTGTATACGCCCAGCGGTAACGTCGTCCCCAGACACTGGTTCCGCATCAAACATTTACCCTACACCACCCGCCGGGACTCTGTGCTGCAGATGTGGAGGGTGACGCTGAACCCAGGCCGCTCCTGATGGGCTCGTCACAAGGACAGTTCCAGCTTGTGCAGGCACCACACTGCTGTTGACTCTCGGGAGCTCTTAGTGCCTCTGCACCCACAGCTCACAGTCAGAAAAATCACAGGCTTGGGAATTAAATAGCCTGGATTCTACTCTGTGAACTGACCACTTACGAACTCATTGACCTTGGGCAAGTCCCTTTATGAATCTGAGCTTTGGTTTCCCAAACTGTAAAATGGAGAGACAATGTAAACTACCTGGAAGAATTATAGGATTAGGTGAGATCATGAACTTAAGGGCTGGCAGAGAGGACATGGTATAAACAGGACGTCCCTCCTTCTTGGTCTTTGATTGCCAGTGGGCTGTGGGAGTCAGGCCACACCTCACCACCAGAGGTTCTTGCAGTATGTGAACAGTTTCTACAGCAAAGAACCACCCCTCGATTTGCCTGGCAGTGAAATCCCAATTTCCCTCCACTGTGGTAGAGGTTAAAAGATTTAAGAGGCCACTATGAGAAGTTAGTGTGGGCCTGGGAGGCTATTTTAAGGTGGGACCTTAAGGGTGTTGTGACAGTCAGGGTCCTGCAAATGCAGTTGACACTCAGGGGGGAACCAAAAAGGGGTAGAGGGGCACCAGGAGCCCCCTGCACACGAGGGGAGAGGAGGTGCTTCCAGAACCTGGCAAGGAAACCTATGGCTTGGGAGACTTCACCTGAGTTTTGCCCAAAGGTAGAGGAAGGAATAAACTGTTGGAAAACTGAGTCCCTGCAGGGAGGGAGCTCACTGGCGCAGCCCCAGAGTGGTCAGCCTCCCTGGACACAGCACGGCCAGGGCTTGGAGAGCAGAGGCAGTGAGGTGGGATGGTCTTGGCTCTTAAGGGGGAGTGAGGGGAGCAGAGGGGTGGAGGTGAGCAGTGGACTGGGCCTGGTGTCCCCCTAGGGACCCATGGGAGGCTGTGTCCCTGCCCTGCTTGTTTTTCTTGAGCCCTCCGGTGGTGGATGGCGCAGACCCCCAGTTGTGATCCTTGGACAGGATGTTGCAGCAGGGGAGAGTTGTGATGGGGAGCCAGGCCCAACAGGGCTTCATGGCATCTGTGCATTGGAGATTACGTTTTCCCTGGGAGAGTTTTGAAGAATTGAGGCCTGGCACCCATGTAACTCAGGGCAAAGGGATTAGGCCACATGCAGGGAAGGGTGTGCAGTTGGTGGCAGACAGTTCCTGGCAGGAGACCTCGAGAGGAAAGTGAGCCGGGGCAGGGGGCCACAGGATGCAGTGAGGGTGGCATATTTTCCTGCTGCGTCACTTGCTATGGAGGACACAGTGGGGGCAGCACACCTTCCTGCTGGGTCGCTCGCCACGGGCTGGAGCTCAGCATGCTCCACGCTGGACCTGGACAGGCTGGTTCCTGAGCGCAGCTGGTCCCCTGCTCATCTTGCAGGTCATCATGCACGCTGCCCCCCCCCCCCCCCCCCCACTGCACT
>RJWJ010000453.1:185878-202372 GCA_004363605.1 Indri indri | reverse complement strand
AGTGTAGGTCTGATTGGGTCACTCTCCTGCTTAAAACCCTTTAGGGACATCCCCTTGCTTTCTGGCTAAAGCTGTCTCCCACCCATCCGGTATCCCACCTCTCCCCGCTCTGCAGATCCTAGCTTCACCTGCATTTCGGTTCCTTAACTGCTCTCCTCTCCTTCCCCATGCAGGCCTTGTGTTCTGTGTGTCCTTGCTCTGGGACACTGTTTCCGGTCTGCCTTTTGCTCAGTTATTTAGTGCTCCTGCTGCAGGAATACTCAGGGACCCGGCCCCTCCAGCGTCACTCCACCTAGGGGACCTCCCCCATCCCTTGTCAGATCCCCATTTATGTACTGTCGTGTACCCTAAACCTCTTCCTAGCCTGGCTGCTAACTGTATTTGAGATGTGGTGGACTTAATGGTTTAACTCTGCTGAAAAGTAATATCTACAGTGGTAGAATTGTGTGTTTTGTTTACAGCTCTGGGCTGAGGCTCTCCGTATTTTTTAATAAGTGAACAAGGCTCTAAGCTACAGCAGACACAGCCCCAGCTCCCTAAAGTCTCAGCAGTTACAGTAAGGCTGGCTGGTTGCCCTGGACGAAGCCACTGTGAAACCCATCTGACCCTGTCCTATCTTCCCTACCTCAGGACTTTCCAAGGGCGGGGCTTGGCCCCGATCTATAAATGCTGACTTCAGTGAGGAAACCAGGACACTTGTGGGTCACTTCCTGTAGGACACAGATTACTACCCAGGGCAGGAGGAGGATTTTGTGATATAATGTACCCCTACACACAGATTTAGGGGTTGATCCCAGAAAGGTTAAGAAACATGCTCTAGGGCTTTGCAGGTGAGCCAGGTGGCAGGAAGTTACCGTGTAAATGTTACCCTGCATCTTTCCTTCTCACAGCCCACTGTGTGCCGCAATCATCAGGCCTCTGCCCCAGATCCCTGGAGTGCATTGTTCTACTGACTAGGGCCCTGCCTCCCCCATCCTAAGTTCGTGGTTTTCTGGGTATAAATGCACAGCGATGCCCAATACACTGGAGCAGTCATGCACAGACCCAGAACCAGGCTGACCTACAGAGAGCTATGTCAACACACAAAGACCGCCCCTTCAACCCCACATATGCACGTGCCCGTTTGGACACAGCCTGATTACAGGGAAGGGAGTCCCAGAGTCATGGCTCTGGCATTGGCTCTGACCCTAGCTGGCCCTACTGCCTCTGTCCCCACCAGTGTCCACGATGCAGGACCCCACTCAGCCTTGCCTGGAGCTGGGCACACACATGCAGAACCTGATCCCCATGTGTGCATAGATCACAGGCTGAGTCCCAGAGGGATGCACAGGTTGCCGCCCAGTGAGCCCTGCTTGTCTCCTGCCCAGCACGTCCCCAGAGTAATGTAACAGGGCCTTTATTAGACACCACTCTGTGCTACGTTCTTAGAGACTTTTTCGTTTATCCCCAGATGGGGCACATGGTTGGTGATATTATTTCAGTCTTACAGGCAAGGAAAGAGCACAGAAAGGTGAAGAAATTTGCCCTAAATCATAAAGCTTTGTAAGTGGCAGAACAAGGATTTGAAGCTGGCAGTCTGGCTC
Source organism: Indri indri (assembly GCA_004363605.1). NCBI lineage: Eukaryota > Metazoa > Chordata > Mammalia > Primates > Indriidae > Indri > Indri indri. Next base: position 200,789 of record RJWJ010000453.1, on the reverse strand, counting down.
CAGATTTCATTTTGAAAACACTAAATTTATACTGGCCTATTTATGCTGAGGGTTTCATAGTGCGAACTTTTACTGTGGATTCCGCAGCCCTTCTCTTGCTGGGTTAGAGGTGACTTCATGCTCGCTTGTTTTATTGGGAAGAAATGATCACTAAGCAGAACTTCCGGGGAGACCCTTCCATCTCACTGAAGAGGAAGGGGCACCCCACCTGTCATGCTTAGTGCTGAGGTGGGAGTGGGGCAGGGGGCAGAGTGTCATGCAGCTGTAGGAGGCACCAGCCGAGGACAGAGGGGCCTTAGGAGGCAGGGAGGGAGCAGAGTGGGCAGCCAGCTGTGAGTTCAAATCCTGGCCCTACCACTCTGGAAGAGCAATCTTGAATAAATGATTTCACACGTCTGGTCCTGAGTTTCCTATCTATAAAATGGGGACATTCACAGGTCTCTTACAGCATTGTTGTGACAATGAAAGTGAGAGAAAGTTTGCAAAATGTGGAGCTTGGTGAGGGTGTATAGTAGGCTTTAAAGAAAGATTGATTTCCTGAGTTTTAGTGCTTTTAAATGGTATAAAGTGTTCAGATCTTAGAGTTGCTGCCCAGATACAGCAATTGCTTGAGACTGGAACCCTCCCAGAGAACTCACTGCTGCCTAATACAGCTTTACTTTAAAGCTTTTCGCATCCCCACTTGGGGCAGTTCAGGTTACTATCTATCAGTTGACATCTTTGGAAAATTACTTAATTACTTGGCAGCAACTGAGAGCAGAGGACCCAGGTGGCTCTAGGGGGAGATACTGGGCATTGACGTGGGAGATCGTCCTTACCCCTACTATACTAGTAATTTTTAAATGCTAAAACGTTGTGTTGGTAAGAGTGTGGTAAAACTGCTACAGACGTGTCCTGTTGGTGGTGTTTGTGTTGGGCAGCCTCTGAGGTGTCCCGCAGTGATCCCCGGTCCTAGTGTTCTTGGCTTTGGGTAGTAAACCACTTCCCTGGCTCCTCTCGGTTCTGAACAATAGAATATGGCAACATTAAGGGATGTCATTTCTGTGATTACGTTACAAAAGATGGTGACTTCGGTCTTCTGAGCAGACTCTATTGTCTTCTCGGCTTTATGTGTTTTGTCTTGAAGCATGTTGCCATGTTGGTGAGGCCCATGTCACAAGGAACTAAAGGTGGCCTCTGACCAACAGCCAGCTAAGAGCTGAGGCCGTCTGTCCAACAGGCCACGAGGAACTGAATCCTGCCAACAACCACGTGAGCTTGGGCGAGAATGTTTCCCCCATCCAGCTTTCAGACAAGGTCCCAGCCTCAGCCAACACCTTCATTGCAGTCGGTGAGAACCCCTAAAGCAGAGAAGCAGCTAAACCATGCCTGCATTCCTGACCCACAGAAACAGCGAGGCAATAAACATGTGTTGCAGTGAGCCGCTTGGTGTTGTGGTAACTTGTTATGCAGCAATAGATAACTAATACACTTTATTAATTGGCATAATGTTTTTAGCAAGCAATTGACAAAACTTGATCCAATCAAAAAACTGTGTCTTTTGACTGAGTAACTTCAAATGTAGATTTATCCTAGAGCTATAATCCAACAGAAATTAAATACTATATGCCCAAAAAGATACATAAGAGCATTAGTTATAAATACAAAAAAATAGGAATAATGGAAATGTTGAATAGCAGTGGCTTAGGAAATTTTGGTACATCCACTTGTTGAATATTGTTCAGCCATTAAAAATCATTATGAAGACTATAGTAGAAGCATGAGGAAATGTTAGTTATAAATATCAAATCTTTTAAAAAATATACGAGGTACTATCTGCATGGGGATTGCAATAATAAAAACATTGTAAGACCTGGGAGGAAATTCACAAAACTGAAAGTCATTCTGTTATGATGGAATTTGAATGACTTTATTCATTCAAGTAGTAAGGATTTATCACTGTATGCATTTACAGTCATGCATTGTTTAACGATGGGGATACATTCTGAGAAATGCGTCACTTAAACGATTTCAGCATTGTGTGAACATCGTCGAGTGCACTCACACAAACCTAGACAGTATACCCTACTACACACCGGGGCTGTATGGTATAGCCTATTGCTTCCAGGCTACAAACCTGCACAGCATGTTACTGTACTGAATACTGTAGACAATGGTAACACAATGCTAAGTATTTGTGTATCAAAACAGAAAAGTCCCAGTAAAAATATGGTACAATCTTACGGGCCCACCGCCATGTATGTGGCTACTCATTGACCAAATGTCGTTCTGCAGCAGGACTGTGTGTGTATGTGTACATGCATGTGTATATAAAGGCCTACCCAGAGGGGCTCTGGACCTCCACCCTCTCCTGGCATCAAGGTGACAGATTCTGGCATCCCTGCTTCTGGCCCTGCATTCTTGGGGCACGGCCAACCTTCTGTCTGTTGGTTACTGTGGTGGCCATGAAAATGTGCTGCTCAGACCTGCTGTGGGCACAGACTTGACTGACAGCCCCGGCTGTTGCTTCTCTCGATCCACCCAGTGCCATGCCTCCAAGGGCTGCTTTCAGCCAGTGACTGAGCATGGTGGCAGTACTACTGCAGGTGAATTGAGAGACTCCTCCAGTGGGTGACTGTGGCTCGAGGACTCCCCAGTGGCCTGGGCAAGCCATTCTTAGAACTGCTCTGAATTCTGAAGTCGGTCCTTCCCCCTCTCCTCCACGATGTAAGACTCGTGCCACGGTCTGAGCAATCTCCCCACCCTTCCCTGTCTCTCCCCCTGCCTTGTCCTTCACAGGCACTCCCCGATACAGCTCTTGCTCATGCAACCCTGTCTTGGGGTTGAGTTCTCAGATGACCTGAACCAACACAGTTACTGCCTCAGTCAGGTGCGGTGTGAGGTCCTGGGGACACACCCCTGCCCTCAAGGAGCTCAGAGTCCTGCAGAAGAGATAGTTTGACAAGTGTACCTGCAGTGACAACACGTGAGATCAGTGCTGTGAAGGTGTGTGAGGGAGCATGAGGGGAGGGCACCCAACTCAGTGTGAGATGGGAGGCAGTCAGGGAGGACTTCCCAGGAGAGGTGACCCTGTTGCTGAAACCCCTCAGAGTAAGTTGAAGGAAGTCAATGACAGTAATGTCAAATACTTATTTATTATGTGCCAAACACTTTACGTATGTTAACTCGTGTAATTTCTATTAATACAACAGTCCTATTATCCCCATTTTATGGATAGGGAGGTCAAGGCACAGAAAGGTTGAATGGCTTCCCACCAGCTGGTGCCGGATTGGGGATCCAGACCCAAGCAGTCTGACTCTAGCATTGTGTTTTAGCCACTGGACTTTCACTTAGCCAGGCGAAACAGGAACGGCCTGTATAGAAGCCAGCAATAAGATGGTTTGTACAGGTTTTTATCAGCCAGGGTCCAGCCAGGAGACTGAAACCACACAGTAGTCTGAACAGGGAAAATTCAATATAAAGAATTACTCTAGGCCAGGTGCAGTGGCTCACGCCTGTAATCCTAGCACTCTGGGAGGCCAAGGCGGGAGGATTGCTTGAGCTCAGGAGTTCGAGACCAGCCTGAGCAAGAGCAAGAGCCTGTCTCTACTATGAATAGAAAGAAATTAGCCAAAAAACTAAAAAAAAACAGAAAAAAAAAAATTAGATGGGCACAGTGGTGCATGCCTGTAGTCCCAGCTACTCGGGAGGCTGAGGCAGGAGGATCACTTGAGCCCAGGAGTTGGAGGTTGCTGTGAGCTAGGCTGATACCACAGCACTCTAGTCCGGGCAAGAGAGACTCTGTCTCAAAAATTAAAAAAAAGGAAAAGGGGGAAAAAAAAAAAAAAGAATTACTCCATAAGGAATTATTATTACTGTAATAATGGGGGACTGGAGTGATGAGGATTGGCTTGTCAAGAGCCATCTGGACTCAGAGCCACACTGGCTCCGACTTCTTCCAATCCCAGCCCCCGGAGCCTTTGTTCTCCAGAGGGCCTTGCTCCTTGGTAGAGGTCAAGGCTGAATCGTATCGATGGATCCAGATCATGTTATCACCCACCTCTACCTTCCCGTCTCCCAGTCTGCTGCCCAGGGTGCTAAGAGGACAGGCTGCCGATGGCAGGCACTGCAGGCGTTGTGAAGGCTGGGGGCCTGAGGAACGGACTAAGGAGCAGAGCCCAGGCAGAGAGAGGTGGCACCACATGCCACGCAGCAGTGTCATTGCTCTATCATCAGACCCTCTGTATGTATAGACTACTGTCATCATCCAATGAGACCTGCCAGAGTCTGACGCCGTGACACTGGCTAGGCTAGGCACAGACATAGTGTGGCTGTAGTCATGCGGGGTTTACCCAGCCCAGGCAGGATGGTTCTCCCAAGACCTCAAGTCAGTGTCAGTGCTGAATTTTCCCTAACTTCATCCACCAAGGTCCTAGGGCTTTTCCCCAGTGGCAGGGACTCTCCCTTCCCCAGGTCTCTGAGCTTACATTCCCTGAGCTGGTCCACTTCAGAGCTAAACACAGTACATTGGGAGGGCCCTTCTGGTGCCAGTGCTTGTGAGCAGCCCTGGAGGCCTGAGTCATGCATGTATTTGGTCGATGTGCTGAGGCAGGAAAGAACTGGAATCCGGGTCCTGAAAGGCTGCTAGGCCATCTTTGGCCTTGGAGCCAGACCACCCGGCTTAAGATCCTGGCTCTGCACGCAGCTTACCCTCTCTGTGCCTAAGCTTTCTCATATAAGTTGGAATGATGGCAATGCCTACCGCCTGGGGTTGTTTTGAGGCTAAAATGAGTTAATATTTGTAAAGCACCTTGAACAGTCCCTGGCACAGAGTTAAAGCTTGAGGAAGTTGAGTACAATTTTTATTCACCAGTCGTTGCCCAAGGCACAGTTGTCGGGAAGTGACTAAATCAAAGCTGGCCCACTGTGGCACTTTTGGAACCGTCTTAGGTGACTGTGATGTGAGTCAGGGTTGGCAGCACTGCCCTACACAGCGTTCCCAAGCCCCCGGCAGAGTTTTATTTATGTGTCTGACGCCCTGCTGGCCTGGGACCTCTATAAGGGCAGCAGTGGGACACACCCACCTCTTATTCCCGGTACCTGTTCAGGAAGCGTTTGCTGAATGCTTGACCTAGTGTGACAGGAGGCAAAGAAGGGCAGGGAGCGTGACAAGTGGGCCTACTCCAGAGGTGCTGGCCTGTCAAGGTCAGCTCAGTGCACATTTCTCAGGGGGCCACACAGGGGAGAGGCTGCTGTGACAAGGCCCTCAGACCCCTTTTTGTCCCCCCTGGATTGGGCTCCTCCAAAGGATCCCCATTACCTGCTGGCATTGGGGCAGCAGCAGCTGGAGGCCACCCTTGGCCACTGTTCCCCAGGACCAGAACAGCCTGCTCAGCCTGCTTGCACCCGATTGTCCTGCGCTGGTCCTGGGGAGGAAAGGTGGCCCAGCCATGGGGTCTGGACTCAGCCTCTGTAGAGGAAGCAAGCACAGATGTCACGGGCTCGAGACCGCTCGAGATTTGGGCCACAGATGCCCACCCCGGCCCGTCAGTGCCTCCCTTTCCTAAGCCTGGAGACCCCTAGCTTCCTCCATCTCCTAACTCCTGTTGGACCCACTCTGGCTCCAGCCCCTCAGGCTGGCTCTGCCAGCCAAGTGAATGTCAGGAGCCGTCTGTTGCCTAAACCGTGGCAGCTGTTGGGAAAATACTTGCATACATATGAATCAGTTTTGCTTTGCCTCATGATAAGATCTTCAGTTGAGCAAGCGGAGATTTGCTAAATTATGCAGAGGTTACGTTAACCTGAGGAAGGCTGAACTGACGGTCCAGGAAAGGGCAGGAGAAAGAGGCCTAGAGACAATTAAGGCGGTGCGGCTGCCTTTTGTGGGAGGGCCTGCAGGCCTGCTCTGCGTAGCCCCACATTGGAAACTCTTCCATGGAACAATATTGCAGCTCCCACGTAGGGAGCCAGGCTGTTTCCTTACATTATCTCATTTCGTCACCACGAACACCTTAAAGAAAGACAGGGAGCAGGCTCTGGGTCCAGAAGGGAAGCAGCAGCTGGCGAGGTTAAGTCCATGAACACAAAGTTGTTGGTGATGGGGCCAGGGTGGGGACCCATGGCACCCTCATGCAGCAGCAGCTGGAGGCCACCCTTGGCCACTGTTCCCCAGGACCAGAGCAGCCTGCTCAGCCTTCTTGCTCCCTGATTGTCCTGCGCTGGTCCTGGGGAGGAAAGGTGGCCCAGCCATGGGGTCTGGACTCAGCGCTATGAGTCCTGTGTGGCCTCCCCGGGGAGGTAGGGAAAACAGCAGCTGCCTTTTGTGGAGCAGCAAAGCCCCCAGAGACTGTGGGGAATCCCCTTCCCTCCGTGCTAGGGTACTCTTGGGGACTGATTTGAAGCCATAGCATGTGGGGCACCCAGGATCCCTGACGGGAGTGTTTCTGTCACTCAGTCACTTCCTTGTCCCCACACAGTGCTGGCCAGAAGGTCTCGCTTCTAAAACTCTGGTTCTTCATAAAACTTTCTCCAAGGAGAGGAAGCTAGAGAGTGAAATTAGATCAGCTTTCAGAAGAGGGAGCTTCTGAATCACCTAGGGCAGATTCCCAGGCCTGCCGAGAACTGCTCAATGAGACGGTCCGTGGGCAAGACCCAGGAAGCTGCTGTTTCCACAAGCTTCTCCCTGACCAATTCGGTTGAGCAAGGGGAGATTTGTGCATTAAAGTTTGAGATTCACTGCTTTTGGGTAAGCCACGCTGAGGTTACTGTTCTTTAAATACCAGAGGAGTGGAGCCCCTCAAATCCAGGCAGCCCCTTCAGAGGGAAAAGACCTCGGCCACACCTGAAACCAAGGTCTCCACCATGTGACCCACCTCTGCCCACCAGCTGGAGCCACAGAAGACACATGCACACATACCACACACACACACACACACACACATAAACACTGTACACACACCACACAGACACACCACACACACACATAAACACTGTACACATACCACACACACACCACACCACACACACATCATACACAACACACCACCCATACACATATACCATATACACATGACACACACAACAGTATATCATGAACACACACATACACCACACACACCACATACATACATACCATACACTACACACACACCACACATACCACACCACACCACCTACGCACACCACATACATATCACATGCATATACACATACCCCGCATGCCACACACACCATACACCATACACACACTACACATAAGCAACACACACACATATGCCACATACACACCACATAACACAGACATATCACACACACCCCATCTACACACACCACGCACACAGACACACCCAGGCAGCATTTGGAAGTCCAGCCTAAACAAGGTATTAACCTGCTGGCCCCAACAGCTTCTCCCAGGCATTTGACGCCGAGGCACGGAGAGAGTGGGCCCGTTCCGAGTGGGGCCTGCAGACGCCTGGGGACCCTCAGAGGCAGCAGGGCAGAGACAGTGCTGCGCGGACGTGCTGCTCACCAGGCACTGTTCCCACCCACTTCCTCACCTTCAGGTAGGCGTGGCCGCCTGACCTGCTCTGGCCATGGATGTGATCGGCGAACGGGCTACTTCACTACGAACGCATTGGAGAGCCGAGCTGTCATTCTTCGTCTTCTGTGCCCCTGCTGGGGTCCACGTGCTGAGTGCCCAGGTGAGGAGGGTGTGAAGTGGAGCCCACACGTGAGGGACCTGTGGTGGGAGTGAAAAATAGACCTTGCGCTTCTCAGGCCCAGATTTGGGGCTGTTTGTTACCATAGCATCATCTCTCCCACCCTGGAGCTGTACCTCGCTGAAGAACCAAAGCAGCCCAAGGTTAAATTCACTCTACTTGGACGCGTGAACTAGAAGTGGGCCGTGGAGGGGCTCATGAAGAGGAGGCGAGAACTCTGCCCTTTGGAGGAGTCCTATGAATTGTTAGTGCTCGGGCCTTTGCAGCCCAGCATCCGCTGATGCTGCAAAGCCCTTCTGAAAAACAAACATCAAAAAATGATTGTGCAACTCAGAGCTGCTAAAAATGCTTCGTTTGGGTGGGCAAGAGTGTCTTTGTGTCTGTCTTTTTTTCCATTGAAAGAACATAAGCTCAATGGAGGTGACAGCCCTGGAATGTGAACAGAATGGGTCTGGGAAAACTCCATTTCATTTTCCATCCCTCCCCACCTCTCACGCCCATCTCTGTGAAAAGCTGAGAGCAATGCACAGACGTAAGGAGCTGTTTTCATTCTCGTGCTACAAGCCCTCCCCTCTGTTCCCATGGCAGCCTGGCACACTCTCCATGCACTTTTCACACTGCATTTTGTCTGGTTCCTTGTCTGTCTCTCCCAACTGGGCTGTGAATGTCTTGCGGGCAGGGCCGGGTCTTCCTTTTTGCATCCCGGGCACCTGGCCCGCCGGCGGTGCTCAGGGACTGTGAGTGGGCACGCGGTGTGTGGGAAGAGGGAGCAAGGGCAGAGAGGTGGGAGAGGCACCGTGGGGGTGAGGCCTGCGGGCTGAGAGCAAGCTAACCCAAAAGCATTTCTTGAGCACCCACTGTGTACAAGTCACAGTGCAAGGTTCTGGGAAAAGTCCAGATTTGCATGACATACTTATCAGTTTACAAACACTTTCATATATGTTATTTTTTTAACTTCACAACACCCTGGGGTAGTGAATTGTACATAAATGATCCTTTTTTGAGAGCAAGTTTACAGAGTTTATGTGGTTATATTGTAAAAGGCAGTGGCCTTGGGCAATGTGTCTTGCTTTGAGTCCTGGCTTTGTCCCCATCCAGCTGTGTGGCCTTGGGAAGCTTCAGCAGCATCCTAGTTTATCAAAGGAGGGAACTGGCTCTGCAACCGCACACTGCTCGCAGTGCCTGGCCTGGCCTAAAACCTGAGACTCTTTGATTTACTGAAAAAGAGATGAGCAGCTGCCCTGAGTATGACCAGGGAGAGGGGCCAGAGGCCGTGACCGCCTCCCCTTTGTGTCCACAGAGCATCCTCCAGGGCCCAGCCCAGGAGGCACACAATGGATAAATGCAGGAGTGAAGAAGGGCAGCCTGGTTGGGGACAGTGTCCAGAAATCCCACCTGTTCACGAGCATGTGGGCAGAGGTCAGGCCTCAGGGATTAAACCAGAGCGAAGGGAAAGGTGTGGCTGGGTGGGCAGCTGTTGAGGTCATTACTGAGGTCACTCAATAAGTCCCAGGAGGACCAGGCCTGGAGAGAAGGTCTGTTGCTGGTATTTGTCACTTTGTCACTGACCTCACAGTGACCACGGTGGGTGCTTTACACAAATCTGCCACATCTCTATCACCAGCCCTCCATTCATTAGTTCAGCCTTCTTGAACACCTACTATGTGCGGGGCTCTGTTCCAGGCCCTGGAGAAACGGCAGTGGGTCGGACTCGTGCCTTGTGTTCCAGTGCGGGCACAGACAGCGAGCGAGGAGACAGCGGTGGCAGGGCACACAGCACGGCGAGAAGGGCTGCGACGGGACAAGGGAGGGGAAGTGCTGGGCGGGGGAGCAGGTGCTTTCCTCAGTAGGGTGGCCCAGGTGACCTACACTGAGAAGGTGACTCTGGAGCAAAGAGGGAGGGAGCCAAGTGGAAATCCGGGGAAGGGCATTCTGGGCAGAGGAAGGACAAGGGCAAAGGCCCTGAGGCAGGGGCGGGCCTGGAAAGGGGGCGGGGTGGGACCTGAGGGGAGTCAGGCAGGGAAGGGGCTAGGCTGTGGAGGGTCTTGTAAGGATGGGCTGGGGTTGTCCACACCTTCATCTGGAAGCCTTTGCTTTGTCTTCGCTCTGTCGTGAGGTCAGGTGTCCCTCCCGCTAGCCCTGCCTCTGCGGGAGCGGCCGGCGCTGGAGAACTCCTGGGGCCGGACACAGGCCTGACTGGCCTTCTGGCATGGGCTGGTGGGACAGCTCCATGCACCTGGCTTCCCCAGGACACCCACGGGCGCGGCTCCCAGAGGTGCAGCTCACACCCGACATGCCTTCGAATGGAACTACAGCTAACATGGAACCGAACCCCTTGCTGGGACCGAGGGGTCGGTCCGCCTCTGCCCCGTGTCTCCCCCCACGCCTCGGGCTGGGGCTCCCGCTCCGCAGAACAGCAGGCCGTGCTCGCTCGCCGGAGACCGGCGCCTGCTCTTCCCTCTCCCGAACCACCGCGGGCCTGGCCCCCAGGCACCCTGCCTGATTCCTCTCCCCTCCTCCCTCCCTGTCTGCTGCTTCTGTCACTCGCCCCGTCACTCTGTGGGGCGATTCGGTTCCGGAGACCAACTGGCAGTAGACACACTGGCAGAAGAGGCGTGCGAGTGCGTGAGCGCGCACGCAGGCGCGGGAGCGTGCGCTGATAAGATTCGAGACTCGAGGGACGGTGGGGGGGCTGATGCTTAACTAGCACCCTCTTCATGGGGCTGGGATGTCGGCAGTTCTGAGTGGCAGTGAATGATGTTTTTAGGGGAAGTAAATGAGTCCAAAGATCAGACGATGGCCTGGGGTAAAGTTCCTCTAAGCTCCAGGGAGGTGGCGACAGTTTGCTTGCTGTGTGCAAAGGTTGTCTCATTGTGCAGAGTCTCCCTGGTAATGTCTTGGAGCTGCCCTCAGAAGAACAGATGACAAGTCTGGACGTGGTGACAACTTTTAGTCTTTTCTCTCCTCTGGTGGTTCATCTTTCCTGACTATTTGATGAGATTCCTAGGGAGGGGGTCAAAGGCTTCTGGGGGAGCTTCAGATAAGGGAACTTCAGAAGAGAGGGGACAGGAGAAGGTTAGAAAGTCCTTGGTTCTGAGGCAGCTTTTAAGGCCTTCCAATTTCCTTTAATCCGAAAGCGCTCAGCATGTCAAAGCACCGTGCTTTGAGGTATGATTTTCTGAGCCCCAGTGTGAGCCGAGCACCAAGACATTCTGGCCGAACTCTGGGAGGCAAGGAAGCGGGTTCGTCGCCTCCCTGGTTCTAGTGACCAAACTTCAGGGTGGAGAGAAACCAGGGACGGAAGCGAAAGAGGAGATGGGGACAGGAGGCGGGTGTACTCGGCGTGGAGCCAGGAGGGACCAGTAGGAAGCTGGGTGCTGTGGGAGTCCACAGGCCGGTGACTTCCAGGGGGAAGCCAGCGTTGCGGTGTCTCTCAGTTCACTTTTACTGGTAGCCTGAGGGCTCCAGGGGCACTGTCCTTGGCTTTCCTGGGCGTTTGAAGCAATGGGTGACTCTGGCTTGTCCACGTGGGGAGAGAAAGCCCCATCTTCATATGCCAGGCAGGTACCGTGTTGGGTCCTTTCGCATCTATTCTCATTTAGTCCTCACGGCAACGCGGCGGTGGGGAGGTTCTTGTCTTCACTTTACAGCTGAGAAAAATGAGACTTACAGAAAGGCTAAGTACGTACCCACAGTCGCACCCACCATCAGGCCAGGTTGGAAAGGGCAGCCTCTTTTCTCGTCATTTCTGCCTCCCAGAGTGGATGTGGGGGCCTGGCCCCTGGTAAAATGCAAGCCCATTTGGAAGGTGGCGCTATACATGGGTCTCCTGGCTCCTGGCAGGTCTCGCTTCACTAAGGCAGTTTCTCCTGGGGATTGCTGTCCTGGAGACCTACACGTCTTCGTTCTTTCTCCGCCTCTCTCTCTCGGTCTCTGCCTGTCTTTCATGAGCTGTTTCTGGCTGTGTTGCGATCTTTGCTCATCGCTGGCATCCACGGCTCCCCCAGGCCGGCCTGTGCTGGAGGCCGGGATCACAGAGAGGATGCTGTCCCTGAAGGGCTCACAGCCATCCTGCCTGACCCGGGACAGGAAGGGCGGGACAGAGGCGCAGGCACGGGAGTGCAGGAATGTGGGGTGGCCGATGGTGCTGAATCAGGGATTCCTCCCGGTCCCCCCAAACCCTTTTCCTTTCTTCCTTCTTCTCCCACTTTAAGCTGCCCTGCTCCTTGCTTCAGGAAGAGGTTTGAAGTTAGGAAGCAGAAAAAAAGCAGTAGTTTCCTGACTTTTGTTTTCCAAAAGCTCTCCTAGACCCTTAGGGGAACAGAATGTCACCTGGGCTTGGACAAATGATCTGGGAGGAAACAACTGGAGATAAGAGTGAAGGTTCTTGCCTGGGCTGGTTCTAGGCCCTGCTTCTAGAGCCGCTGGGATGTGTCCAGAACCCAGGGGAGTTGGTGGATGTGAGAGCACAGGGAGCCTGGCCCTCCTTTCCCTGGGAGGCCCTAGGTTAGGGGTGGGGCAGGGAGACATGAACAGACCTGTTCTTGCAGAAAGTCTGGTGCCCCTGTGAAGTGACAAGGCCACAGAGGGAATCCCACGAATCCACATGTAACACGTGAAGGAGTCCCACCATCAGGAACATGGGGCCTCTTGCGAGGACTGGCTGCTGATCAGGAGCAGCTCCGTAGGTGCCTGTGAGGACAGATGACACAGAGGGCTGGTGGCTGCACATTCCCTACGTCTCGGCACTACATGAGAGTTCCTTTTCCCTCCACCTCTCTCTGGGACACAGCTCCAGGGAAAGGGCAGGAGAGAACCCTGAAATGATTGAAATTAAGTTACTACAATTTCTTCTTAGAATTGGAATTCAAAATAGAAATATAAAAATTAGAGCAAAACAAAGTTACTTTTCTTATTCACCTGAGTCAGGGACAAGCAAAAATGACACGGGAGCAGAGGAAAGGGGCATATAGATACACTGGGTGGCTGGGGGGTGTGATTGCAGAAAGCTTCCTGGAGGAGGTGAGGTTGAATAAAACATTCTAAGGTAAAATATGTATGGCAATCTAAACTTCCACCAATGTCAGAGCTGCTGTTCTAACCAAGACAGTCCTCTATCCCAGGGAGGTGAATCCAAATGTCCTTTGGATACTCAGTGCCCTGTGTGAACTTGTCAGAGGGCCGGTCCTAGAGTCTGGGTCCATACTGCTGGCTAGCCTCAGGGTGGCAAATTCGGTGACCTACAGGAGCTGGCTGGGCACTGTTTCCCGAAGATGCCCAGACTGGCCAGCAGGGGGAGCAAGCTCACCGTGGCCCGGGGCGTGGGGGGCTCAGCAGGAGCCCCAGGGAAGAGGGTGAGGGAAGCCCAGAGAGCCGAGAGTGCCTCCCCCCACTTAGCAGCCCACTAGGGAGCAGGCCCTTTCGTGAGCATGAGGCCCAGCCCTGGGCGTTTATCCTTTCTCCTTCAGCCATGGGCCCCGCCCTGCATTTTCCTCTAGGACAGTTCCTTTGGGTGCTACCCAAGCCTTCCCCTGACTTGTAACTGGGCCAAGAAAGGTAGGAGTTGATGGCACAGCGTGGTTTCTGGGGACCTCTTGGGATGGCTAGGGAATGGGGTGGGGCCTCTGGTGTCTCACCTGGACTCTCCAAGCCTGTGAGCTGTGGAGAGACCCCCATCAACTGAGTCACGCAGAACATCAGGTGGGGAAAATCAGTAATGGGCAAAGATGGCCGTTGCACTCATTGAACGGAGACCAATCCAAATGTCCTCTAATGTCACTACTACTACTACTACTAATGGTAATAATAAATTGTAGACCCATCGTATGATGAAATGTTATTTAACCATTAAGAAGACTGTCTTCAAGGGATATTTAAGGACATGGGATAGTGCTCACATATTCTGGTAGTTCTTCTCTGTTTGTCCTTCCAGAGTCATGCTCTGCCCTGCCCTGCACCCTGGGAGGTGGCCCTACTGCCCTACCTCACCCGGCTCCCTCGCCCTCTGGCTGCACGTTGAGTTCAGCCAATGGGAGACACCAGCAGGAGACGGGAGGGGGGGAGGAGAGCTAGGCTGGGATATGTCTCCGCCACTCTCTCCCCGTCCCAGCACCTCCAGGACTGCAACTCCCACTGGGCAGCCCCCCTCTGGACTCTGTTACCCCTATTTTGTGTCCTTGTCCTTTTGGTCCTAAGGGTGGTAACAGCTTCCTGCTATTGCCAACTCCTGTGTACCTCAGCATCCTTTGTCGGTTCCCTTGAGTTTGTCCCCATCTCTGTGAATCACCTTCACTACGTGGCTCTTCGTTTGAACCACCAGTACCAATGCTGTTTCGTGCCAGGACTCTGGTGCACATGCTAAGTGAAAAGAGAAGAATACAGAACTTCGCACTTTAAAAAAAGCTGATATTTATCTGCGCTATTTCACTGAGCCCCCACGGCAATGCAGTGGGATGCAGCTGAAAGGATCATTGACAGCAGATTCCAGTTTAGAAAGCGCGCAGAGGCCCGGGCTCGTAATGCCTCTGTGGGAGACGAGGAGTGTCTGACAGAGGGGCCGTGAAGGAGGTACACCGGACACCGGTTCCATTTAAAACTTGCCGTGATCAATACCAGATTGTACTTTTTCATGCACAATATTTTAACTCTTAGGAATGTTCTTCTGATAAAAAGAAGCGGAGGGAGGAGGAGGAAGAAGGTGGCTTGATAAAGTAGGCCACATTTTCATTGTTGTGCGAACATAAAAAAAATTTAAAAATAAAGTAGGCCACATGAGCTCAGATGACCTGGTTTTTCGCTAAGCCAAATTCTTACCCAGCTCCGGATGGGAGGAGCTGACTTAATTTCTTAGAATCCCAGCTCTGCCACTGTGTGACCTCAGTTTTTTAATCTGTGAAATGGTTATATTAATACATGCCTTACAGGTCATTGTGATGATTGATAGAGTCAGTGTATGAAAAGTATCTGGCTCCGTGCCCAGGTCATGTGGGAACTCAATATATTTGAATTCCCCTTCTTTTTTTTTTTTTTTTTTTGAGACAGAGTCTCACTCTTTTGCCTGGGGCGAGTGCCGTGGCATCAGCCTGGCTCACAGCAACCTCAAACTCCTGGGCTCGAGCAATCCTACTGTCTCAGCCTCCCGAGTAGCTGGGACTACAGGCATGTGCCACCATGCCCGGCTAATTTTTTCTATATATATTTTTAGCTGTCCAATT
>RJWJ010000453.1:84312-185778 GCA_004363605.1 Indri indri | reverse complement strand
TATCCGCCCGCCTCGGCCTCCCAGAGTGCTAGGATTACAGGCGTGAGCCACCGCGCCCGGCCTTGAATTCCCCTTCTTGTCCCTTCAACCACATCTCGGCAAGAAAGTTACTGCTCTGTCTGGAACTGGAAGGAGGGGTGTGAGAAAAGCCTCATATTGTGACCGGGTGCCCGGCACATACTGGTAGCCCTTAATAAGCAGTTAACAAATCAATGAATGAACAAATGAATGTTCTGTCCAGATCTATCCTCCCCAGGCCGGGTCCCAGGCAGAGTCTTCAAAACTTCCTCTCTTTCACCAAAGCATCTTTGTTCTCTATTCCATTGTATTCATTTTTTATTGCTGTGCATGAAGTTTCCACAAATTTAGTGGCTCGAGCCAACACACACTTGTTATCTTGTAGCTCCTAGGCACAGCCCGGCTGGGTCCTCTGCTTGGGGACTCACAAGGCTACAAACAATGGGTTGGCTGGGCTGCATTCTCATCTGGAGCCTGGACCGGGGCTGGTCTCAGTTCTCGTCTGGAGCCTGGACCGGGGCTGGTCTCAGTTCTTGTCTGGAGCCTGGACCGGGGCTGGTCTCAGAGCCTGGGCACGTGCTGTTGACTTGCCTCAGGTTGCCCAAGTCTCACAGACCCATTTAGGTTGTTGGCAGAATTCATCACCTTGTGATTATAGGACTGAAGTCCCTGTTCTCTTGCAGGCTGTCATCAAGAGCCTCTCTCAGCTTCTAGAAGCTGTCCACAGTTCCTCGCCATGCAGCCCTCTTGCAGCACGGCAGCTTACTTCTTCAAAGTCAGCCCAGAAGACTCTCTCACTCCAGTCTGCTCAGAGCTGTGTATAAGTGTGTGTGCATAAAAATCACCTTTGCCGTTCAATGCAACCTAGTCAAGGGAATGACAGCCCATCACCTTCGCCATATCCTGTTGGTTTGAAGCAAGTCCTATTTCCTCCCACACTCAAGGAGGTGGGAGGGGGGTGGGATCTACAAGGTGTGACTCTTTGGGGGTCACCTTAGGATGTGTTCACCCTACCTATCCCCTCAGAGTCCTATTATCTGTTGGGCGATGAACAAACTGATGTATTTTCCTGCCATGTAAGCTATTAGCATTTTTACCCTGACATTCAGGAAATAACTCGTAAACCCCAGTTAACTGTGATAACCCCAGGTGTCCTGGCAATCTTCATTGCAGGTTTCCTTTGTGAGAGTGGAGGGGTCGCCTCCCCACCAGCAGTCTCACACTCTTGAGATCACTACTTAGATGGCCACCCACTTGTCCAAGTCCACCCACCCATGCACTGGCATATACTTCTCCTGCGGGGAGCCTGGCACTGTGCCACAGAGACAGTGCTGCCAGTTACTCCCTCGGTAGCCAGCTTATTCACTTCCTTTTTATTTTTTCCTTGGAAGGCCAACTTATTTATTTTATTTTTCTTTTTGTTGAGTAAAAACATAGTTTTCGCTTTGAGTCAAGCATGTGTTCAACTGCAAATAACACAAAACTCAACAGTGGGTTAAATAAAGGATTTATTTTAATCCCCTAACAGGGGGTCCAGAGGTAGGTAATGTCTTCGTCGTCCCAGGCTCCTTCTTGCTCCAGCATCTAACGTTAGTCCTCATGGGCACAAAACTGCTACTGCATCACCAGGCATTCCATCCATATTTCATACAAAAACAAGTGGGGAGAGCAAAGACTTGCCTTTTTATTCTGGAAGGATCACCCTCCCCAAGGACTTCTACCTACATCTCACGGGCCCATCAGTAACTCCAACAGTATTGGGAAAGCAAATTTTTTTAGCTGGCCACGTTGCCAGCCTAAACGAAACCAAGGTTCTGGTGGTAGAAAGACGGGGAAATGGATTTGGGGTAGGTCACCAGCAGGACCGCTGTGGGGAATTAGGCCAAATCTCCCTGGTTCTCAAAGCTGACGGTTGTGCAGCGGCAGCAGCTGATTCTTTCTGAATCCTTTTTGACTGGCTGTGCTGGCACAGAAACGTTCTTGGTTTATTTGCCAGGAAGGTGTTACCTGAACTACCGCAGCTGCTGCGAAATGGAACCAGTGACTCTTCTGCCACACGAGCCCTGCTGTCCAGAGCTCTCTGGCGGGTGGGAAAGGGTCCCCAGGGCAAGCCGCAATGGGATGCCATGTCAAAGTGCAAACTATGCTTAGGGTAGAGATTTTTTTTAAAGGTGCAGGCCTGGGCCTGTCTGCTGTCACATCCACGCCACCTGCCCCTCCCTGCTCTGCTCTGTGTTGTGTGGAGCTGACCCTGGTGGCTTCATTTTGGTTGCAGATTGGGTTCTTTCTACCCTGGGCAGCGTCCCTGCTGCAGCTGTGGTTCCACCGTGGCTCCAGCTCCTGTCCCAGAAAGCCTGCTGTGGTTTCTGTTTTGCTACGTGACCCCAGCCCCTGGCTCTGGCGGCAGCACAGCTTCCCTTACTACTCCAGCCCAGGGGTGGCGGCGTCAGACCCTGTTCTCACGGATCTCTGGCTCCTCGGTGCCCCAGCCACTGTGTGACCAAACTCTCCCTCAGAGTCCTTCTGCTTTAAATATACCAGTGGTTTTCGTCTCCTGGTTAGATCCTGACTCATACAAATAGCACAATAAATACCCAGACACTCAGCACTTGGATTTAACAATGATTACCATTCTGCCACGCTTGCTTCATCTATTTTTATTTTTGCGGAAAAAAAAAAAAAAAACCCAGGCATCATGATGTTGCTAAATGATTTCAGCATGTGTCTCTAAAAAGTAAGGACGTTTTCTTACATAACAAGCATATGAAGTCGTTCACGCCCATGCTCACATATTAACACACCTAACAAAATTAGCAAAAGTTCTTTATAATCATCTGATACCCAATCCATATTCGAATTCTCCCAATTGTTCCAAAGATGTCTGTTTTATGGTTGCTTTGTTCGAATCAGGATTTAAACAAGGTTGCATTTGGCAGATAGGTTTCCTGAGTGTCCTCCCACCAGAAGACGTCTCTCTCTCTCTCTCTCACACACGCACACGCACACACGCGCACACACGCACACACAAGCGCGCACACGCGTGCACACACACTCCCCACAGGCAAGCCCGTGCTGTCACACCCTACTTATGCCCACTCCTTACAGAGCCCCGTGGGACAACTGCTTCTGCAGTCTTGGTCCACCACCCTTCCAGGCACAGGCCCTCTCCTCCCTTTTCTGGATCCCCAGGGGCTCCAAGTCACCGCACTACAGCTTGGTCCTGCCTCTTTTTGATTTTTTTCTACACTGTTTTGTTTTCCTAATAGTATACAAAGCCACACAGAGGTAAGAACTTAGCCTCTTAAGGACTTTCATCCTCAAAGGGATCTTAAAGATCTTCTCATCTGAGACTTGAATTTTCTTTTTTATAGTTTCACAATTTGCATGAATAGTACATCACCACCCATCTCATAGATGAGAAAACTGAGACCCAGAGAAGCTAAGTCATTTGCCTAAGGGCACACAGCAAGTTGGCACCTGAACAGGCATCCACTTTTGGTAGATTTTCCACTGTACCGTGCACCCCTGTCTTTCCGTTTCCTGTGGCACCTAGCACTGTGTTATGAAACGTAGAAAGTTCCTCACTCAGTGCCTGTTGTGTAACACAGGCACTGTAGCTCTGGAGACTCTGAGGTAAGGACAGCTGTGCCATTTAGAGGCAGTTATTAAAAGTTAATGACTGGTGTTTTCTGGCTAAAAATCCCACCCCATACTACAATCCCTTTGAATTTTCAAAAAGTGTTTGATCTATTGCAGGTACCACAGGCCTTTGGTGGTGGCTAGTGGGGCCATCCGGCCGATCTTAGGGAAAGCAGACCCAAACAGGTGACGCTAAAACGCACGGCACTGTAAACCCATGGAGATGGTGAGCAGATTGGTGGTTGCCAGGAGACAGGGAAAGGGGGAAATGGGGGGTGACTGATTATTGGGCGCAGGGTTTGCTTTGGGGGTGTTGAAAATGTTTTGGAACTAGACAGAGGTGGTGGCGGCACAACATCATAAGTGAACTAAATGCCATTGAATCGTTCACTTCAAAATCGTTCCTTTTATGTGATGTGTATTTCACCCCAGTAAAAACGAATACGCCGCCCTTAAACCGGTTTAAATGTCCGTACTCAGCTCCGCTAGTCCCAACCACACCCCAGCCTTGCCACCACCTCAGACTACGTAAGCAGCAGCCGAGATTCCAGGGGGAGATTCACCGGACTCGGGGGGAGCAGGGTATTGGGGAGTATGTTGGCTCCCCCTTCCTTAGCTGAGGGAGGCCCTGCAAGAGCATTGCCCTTGCAGACCGTGGGTGCCTGTAGGAAGCACGTCCCTGGGCTGGGGAGAGGCTGCGGGCAGGATGGAGCTTTGCAGTCCAGCAGCTCACAGGCCTGTGCCGTGCCCGCGAGGTTCGAGTTTCGTGGGGCAGTAGGTTTCTTGGGCTGTCCTACCGGCAACCTCAGGCAAGAGAGCCAGTCCCAGGCAAAGGGAATCGAGCTGTCAGAGGGAACTGAGGAGAGGCCGAGGGAGGGGCCCAACGCCATTCCCCTTGGAAGATGGCATTTGGACACCTGCCATCCTGAAAACAGCAATAGAGAACCCACAAAACCCACAGAGGAAGAGGTTGCCATCAAATGCCCAGTGAAGCAAAAAAAAGTCTCTTCCTTCCCCCTCCCCCCAAGTCCCCAAGCACAGAAAGAGAAAGGGACCAAAAGAGCGAGGCGAGGATGAAGACAGCCACGCCGCCCCTCAGCCCAGGCGCCTGGCTGGGGGTGGGCTGGCGCTGAGGGCCACGCAGGCCGTGGACACCACAGCAGACCCAAGATTGCAGGCTTTGAAAAGGAACTGGACTGGCCTGGAGGGGGCTTTTATACCCCAAATCAACCAGAAAGCTAAGGGATCGGCCAAAGATTTGACTAAGGATTATGAAAAGCAGATTTGGTATAAATCTCCAAAAGATCCGGAGAAAAAATAGAATCATTTCATGTTTGTGCCCCACGGAGTTCAAACTGTTAAGTAAGTTGCTTAATCTCTGTTTTCTCGTCTGTAAAATGAGGGTAATGATGCCCTCCTGCTGGGGACTGGGAATTTCAGTGGAGTCATGTTCTTAAAGCACCTGGCACACAGGCGGCCAATGACATGTGAGCTGGAGCCTCAGCAGCGCTGGGAAGCCGATGCTGCTGAACAAAGGCTCGGTTTTTCTCATCCCCTGGGACGTGGAATGTAGATAGGCTTTTTTTTTTCTTCTCCCTGAGGCTGGCTTCCTTCACTAAATAAAAACCACCTTAGTCATTGCCTGGGAAGACCAGCGGCACACAAGGTAGCAGGCCCGGGACACCCAAGAAAGCTGGAAAAGGGGCTGGGGGGCCAGTAAACTGAGGACTCGTGACAGTTACCTAGTGACTCCCAGGGAGCTATCTGAAGTCCCCAGGGCAGGCTTCCTGAGATGACCGGCCTGGGCGGAGGAGGGGCAATGCAGGCTAGAGAAGCAGGAACACAAGTGCCCCATTACCTTGGCACCCACCGGCAGTGTCACTGGAGGGCTGACGGGAAGCTTCCCCTGCAGGCCTTGGGCTGGCGGCCCTGCGACAGCATTTCGGTATAAATTGGTCCCGAGGACAGAGACAGGTCCAGAGCCTTGAGATTGAGAGTAGAAGAAAAACTAGGGCAACAGAAAGACCGGGATTTGGTGTCTGAGGCCTTGTCATCGAGCCATCCCTTGGTGTGTCTTCCTAGATATGTGATGGTTGGCAAGTGGCTTGTCTTTGGGCTGCAGTTTCTTTATCTGTAAAAATGGGTGTCACGACACCTCCGTTTGATAGACTGTATTGTTGCTCTCAATTCTTTTCTCCCTCCTGCCACGTGATTTTGCAGTGTGCAAGAGCAGCAGAGCGCATTCACCTCCATTGCTGTTGGGCTTGGTCATTGTTATGGGCTGAATTGTGTCCCTTCTAATTCGTATGCTGAAGCCCCAACCTCCATTGTCTCCAAATGGGACTGTATTTGGAGGTAAGGCCTTGAAAGAGGTGATTAAGTTAAAATGAGGCCATTACGGTGGGCCCTAATCCAGTGCAACTGGTGTCTTTATAGAAGAGGAAGTTTGGGCACATAGAGAGACACCAGGGTTGCACACACAGAGAAGAGGCCACGTGAGGACACAGGAGAAGACACCCATTGGCAAGCCAAGGAGAGAGGCCTCAGAAGAAACCAACCCTACTGGCACCTTGATCTTGGACTTCCAGCCTCCAGAACCGTGAGACAATAAATTTCTGTTGTTTAAGGCAGCCTGTGGTACCTTGTCAGACTAGTACCGTCATAGACTTGTTTTGTCCAGTGGGCAGAAGGGACAGGGAGACAGCCCCTAGCCAAGGCATCAGGGCATCACGCATTTCTCCTCAGGCTCCTGTGCTCCTGCCGTTGCCATGAGAACAAGCCCTGGGCACTGCCTGGCACAGAAGGAGCAGAGAAACACGGAGCAGATGTCCTCCCAAGAAGCAGTGTCACTGAGTTCAGAGCCCAAAGTCCATAGCCTGGAGTCCTTACTGCCAACCCCAAGCCCATCAGCAAAAAGTAGATGCTTACTGTTTTACACCATTGAGGTTTGATGAGGAAGCTGACAAAGGAAAAATGAATAATACATGAAAAGACTATGCAAAGTCAAGACATCAATATTATTTTTTAGTAAAGAGATCAAGCCTCACACAGTCAACCTGGGAAGAAAACTTGTGGCATCCTTTGGATGGTGGCCACAGAATGAATGTGGTGACGATGATGATAGTAATGATAGTAAGAAATCTGGATAATGAAATATTTTTAAAAGAAATAGTTGTCTTACTTTTAAGTTACATACATAAGCAAATGGTTGGTTAACAATCATCAAAGTTCAATATTATCAAAATTTTGTCTATGCTATGGGTGTGGGCTAAGTCCTAGGAGTTTGTTGACACCCCTGCAAATTTTACTTTTGCTCCATCCTATGGTTTGGATATGGATTGTTTGTCCCCACAAAACTCAGGTTGAAATCTGCCCCGCAGTGTGGCGGTGTTGGGAGGTGGGGCCTAGTGGGAGGTGCTCGGGTTATGGGGGCGGATCCCTCAGGAGTGGCTGGGTGTGCTCTCAAGGCAGGGACTTCTCACTCTTGCAAGACTGGATTGGTTCTCGCAGGAATGGATTAGTCCCTCCGGAGTGGTTTGTTATAAAGCCAGGACCGTTTTCCCCTCTTCCTTTTTGACCCTCCCTGCCATGTTATGGTGCAGCACAAAAGCCCTTGCCAGAAGCCAGGGCCATGCCCTTGAACATCTCAGCCTGCGGAATCGTGAGCTAAATAAATCTCTTTTCTTTATAATTTACCCAGTTCCAGATATCCTGTTATAAGCAACAGAATATTAGCAAATTATTGGACTAATAAAATGTACTACTAAACTCTGCTAAGGAAATTCTTCAGCTGATCCATATCTAAATTTTTTCAAATTTTGTATTGCTGGGGCCCAAATTAATTACAAGTAGAGTTTTTGATGTTCTTATCATGCCTTTCCCTTTCTCTCATTCCAATCTCCAATTTTAGAAATGAAGAATATTATATCTCATTTGATTAAATCCTCCCACTGTACTACGAGATGGATATTATGCCCCCATTTTATGGATGAGTAATGTGAGGATCAGAGAAATAATTTGCTAATAAGCAGTTGAGCCAGTCCGGAACCAGGTTTGCTGACTCTAGAGCATGCACTCTCTCCAGTGCTGCCTCGTAGAGATGGCCCAGGTCCCACCGCTGGAGTCGGCGGAACCAGGGCCTGATGGCGTGGAGCTCCGTCTCACTGGAGACTCACGGAAAAGGCGTTGTTGCATGGAAGGTGAAGCTGGGGCTGCGCTTGGAAAGACGAATGGATGCCCACCGGAACCTGAGGGAGGAGGAAGCCTTGGAAGGACGGGCCTGGGTGTGGCAAATCCAACAGGGGGATGGGTAGGGCAGAGCAGGGGGTATGGCACATTCTCTAAGTGTTTTCTCTGCAGCTGTCCCTTTTCTACAATTTTTTTTTTTCTTTTTTGTAGAGACAGGGTCTCTGTCGCCCAGGCCGGAGTGCAGTGGCACAACCTTCCACCTCAGTCTACTGGGTGACTGGGACTACGGGCACGTGCCACTATACCCAGCTATTTTTTTTTTTTTTTTCAGAAACAGGGTCTCGCTATGTTGCCCAGGCTGGTCTCCAACTCCTGGCCTTAATCAGTCCTCCTGCCTCAGCCTCCCAAAGCACTGGGATTATAGGCATGAGCCACTGCGCCCAGCCTACAACCTTTTTTAAAAGGAACTATGTTGGCATCAGTGGTGTGAAGGGGTGGAGGTGGGGGAAGCGGTCTGCCTGCCACAGGCAATAAAGGCTGTGTTGTCCATAGGGAAGTTGAAAGCAATTATAAAACTACTTGCTATGGACCAAACTGTGTCTTCCCAAAATTCATATGTTGAAGCCCCAATCTCCAAAGCGACTGTATTTGGAGATAGAGCCTTTGTTAAGGTAATTAAGGTTAAGTGAGGTCATAACAGTGAGACCCTAATCTGACAGGATAAGTGTCCTTATAAGAAGAGACATGAGAGAGATGATCTCTCTCTCTCTGCTATCTTAGGGCATAGCGAGAAGGCAGCTGTCTGCAAGCCAGGAAGAGAGCCCTCACCAGGAACCAAACCTGCCAGCACCTTGACCTTGTGCTTCCAGCCTCCAGAATTGTGAGAAATAAATGTCTGTTGCTGCAGCCACCAGTCTATGGTATTTGTCATAGCAGCCTGAGCAGACTACGACACCACTCAAAGTCAGTCTGCTTTTGATTACCAGCATGCAGCAGCAATCCTAAGCGATGCCAGTGATAAAATATTCCCGCCTGCTGCTTAGCCTTGTTCCGTCTCAGCCCTCCTTGGTACATCACTGGTTAATACGACTCTCGTTAAGACTATGTAAAAAGATTAGCACTGGTATCAGCAAGAAAGCAAGGGGTGGCTTGTCGAGCAGTGGGTAAATCTCATAAGGATGTATACGGTATGTCAGCATTTATATAGCCCCAAACCACAAAACAATACTATATATTATTTGGGTATATATACAAGCAAAGCACAAAGGCTTTCCTAAATTTAAGATAATGATTTTCTCTAGTGGGGAGAGATGGAGGGGAAAAGAAGAGGTTCATAAATGTAAAGGTACCTTTTTGTTTCTTAAGCCAGGTGGTTCACTGTACTATATTCATTATATTATTCCACACACATTTTTGTCTAATTTAAGTATTTTGTTTTAAAAATGCACATCAGTCAAGGAGCCTGCCCTCTGTGCACACTGCGGCAGGCTCGCCACCAGACTCAGTCTCCGTGTGCTATGGCCTGGCTTTCCCCTGGCCTGGGGGCATGACCTCACCTGGATTTAGGCAACAGCAGGTGGTTGGGGATGACTGAGCCCCAGTGTGATAGGGAACAAGGCGAGGGATGTGCCTGAGCAGGTGAGCGATGGCCGAGTCACGCAGGGCCTGGGTGCCATGTTGGAGAACTGGGGCTTGTGTGAAGAGAGGAGTAATTAGGACAGATGAGTGGCTTGGCGACACGGAGGTGGGTGGCATTGGAAACACACAGAGACAGGGAGGGTGGGGTCTGCAAAATGGGAGGGGTGTGCAAAGGAGGGGCTGGTCAAGAAAAATGGGGCAAATCTAGCCCCCGGCTGGTCTGCTGTAGGATGGTAGCCAGTTCCAGCTGGAGGTGGAGTTTTCCTGGGTAAAAATGGAAGCAGCCAGCAATTGCTATTTATAAAAATAACTACAAAGGCTTGACAACCCGGAGAGAATGCTGAAAAAGTAAATTGAGGGCTGCCGGGAAAATGCTCAGTGCTTCTCATGTTCAAAGCGTTTCCGAGACATGAGCTCATGAATCCTCCCTCCGCAGCCCTGAGAGAAATACAGGGGAGAAGGAAGGTGGAGGGGTGACTCCCCCAAAGTAGCAGAAAGTAGGTATTATGGGATGCCCCTCAAATGGTCACTTCTTCAATCTGCCCCCCACCCTGTTCCTCAGACACAGCCTGGTTAGGGGCTGGGATGCTGAGTGGCAAAAGGTGGGTGGCCCCAGGGCAGGGGCAGCCTGGGCTACTGGTCAGGGGTCACACTGGGCGGGCCTCCAGGTAGAGCCCCCCGCTGAGGCAAATGGGACTTAACTGTCAAGTTGCCACAGGCAAGAGCTGCAGTGCAAGCCCTGGCAAGGGGCAGCATTTGAACCACATAAGGCAACAGGGGGGGAAAGAGGGCAGCGGGCAGACAGGAATTGTGTGCCACCCTGCACTTGGAATGAAAGCTGCCTGCCAAGGAGCACCAGGAGCTGGGGCCCGAGCTCCCATTGCTGTGCATCCCACAGGACTACAGCACGGAGGCTCCTATCGCCCTTCCGTGGAGAAGGAAGCCAGGGCTCTCTTAGGGAGGGCATCTTGCACCACGGCAGTGATGGCGTTTGAACCCAGCTCGCTTTGCGTTAGTCTTCTTGCCCCTGGCAAACTCCCCAACTCTGGAAGCCTTCCCCAAGTGCCCCCAGAGGGAAAGAGCAGTTTGCTCCTCCGTGCGCCCGGCAGCCCAGAGCCGACTCTGTGAGAGCGCCTATTGCGCCGAGCTGTAAGTGGGCCGCACCCCACCAAGGGTGGGCAGGGCCTCAGCTTCCCCTGATGTTGCCCCAGCCCTGGCAGGAACCAGCTTCCTCTGCTTCCTTGTAGTTTCTACTCCCCAGGGACTTGGCTACCCCAGGTCTCCTGCAGGGTGACCTCCAACTGGCAAAGCCTTTCCCCGTGTCTGAGGTCAGACTTCCAAGAGGGAGAAGTGGACAGGCCAGAAACTTGGGTGAGGTAACCCCTGCAGCTGAGGGGTCAGGTGGCCCAGCTGATGGGTTGAGAACAAACTCACACTTCACCCACACCCAGGTGAGCCTACATCCCAGGTGCTGGGGATGCAGCAGTGAACAAAACAGACCGTGGAGCTTCCATCCCTGTGGGGAGACGGACAGCACATCAGCAAATCGATAAGGTGATCTCTGAGAGCGTCTGTGTCGGGAGGAAAGTACGACAGGGACATGCGATGGGGCTGACGGTGGCACCTCCTTAGCCAGGGTGGACAGGACAACACTGGAGACAAGCATGTCCCACCAGACTTCCACGTTTGGAATTAAGCTTCCAGGGGCCGCTCCTGCCTGCTGAGTCCCACACTGCTCAGCAATGGTGACAACAGGGTCTCTGTGAAAAACTGTACCCAGACCCAAAAGCATTGCCTCGGTTTCATGATTCCGCACACTTTCTCCAGCCTCCACCGTGGAAGATTATTTCATTGCCTTCAACAGAAGGCGTGTTTGTGTGTGTCCATATGCTTGGGAGAAATTTACTGACAAGACGTGGGTACGAGACCAGTTGGCAGCACGTTCCTCGCGGGTTCCTCTCCCAGCAATCTGCCCGCATCCTC
Organism: Indri indri; assembly: GCA_004363605.1. Lineage (NCBI taxonomy): Eukaryota > Metazoa > Chordata > Mammalia > Primates > Indriidae > Indri > Indri indri. Next base: position 174,312 of record RJWJ010000453.1, on the reverse strand, counting down.
ATTTGCAGTGCTCGGTCCCGCCAAGGGGGAAATGCATGAAGGGCGCACGGGCATGTTACCATTGCCCCGGGGCTCCTCACACCCCCCAAGGAAGGGGGTCCTGGCTTCCAAGAGAGGAAAGGAATGAAGACTTTCCTGGGAAGTTGAAGGGTGCGGAGTACAGATTCCCTGCTCAGAAGGGGAGGAGGGAATCGCGGTTCTGAGGGATGTCTCTTCCAGCCTCCTGGAGAAAGGCCTTTTCCTAGGCCTTCAGTGGTCAGGCCTCCTCTGTGGATACAACCCCTACCACTTCCTCATACGTAAATTTTTATTCAAACTTTAAAATTTCTGCTGATCCTCAAGAAGCCGCATAGTAGTGCTAAACAGAGCTGGGGATAGTGAGGGGAATTTTGAAATGTAAAAACATAAATTGAGAGATTATCAGCAGGTCTACCCCTCCCTTCACCTCTCTCCCCCCTTTTTTTCTCTCCTTCCTTGTTCCATCAGTTTCTCTTTATGGTTAATATGAAAGAGCTTTTAAAAAAAAAAATGCAAGGGATGACATAAACAAGGACTCCAGATTGGGGAAAGAAAGAAAAAGATAAGATTTCATAGGCAGAAAAGTGCTCCCCTCAAAGATGCTCCCACCCTAACACCCCGACCCTGTGAGTACGTTAGGTTGTGTAGAACTGAGGTGGAGATGGGATTAAGGTTGGTGATCACCGTTAGATAGCGGGGCTACACAGGAGGGCTCAATGGAATCACAGGGGTCCTTGCACGTGGAAGAGGGAGGCAGAAGAGGCAAAGACGATGCCACGTGGGGACTCCCCCTGCCCTTGCTGGCTTTGGGGATGGAGGAAGGGAAGGGCTGCAAGCCAAGGAATGTGGGAGGCCCCCAGAAGCTGGAATAGGCACCAACATGGATTCTCCCCTCAGAGCCTCTAGGAGATACTTTGATTTTAGCCCAGCAAACTGTCTGACAGTAAGTTTGGATTGTTTCAGCCGCCGAGTTTGTGGTAGCTTGTTAAGGCAGCAAAAGGAAACTTCCAAAGGATTCATAGGGATAGAAAGGAAAAGATTGAAAACGAGACAGAAAAGGCATGAAGCAGTGAGAGGGAGGCTGCTCTGGGGCAGGATCCGAGTCCGCATGGGCACCACGGGCCTCAGGCTTGGGAGCAGGTGAAGGCCATCTCCCCTTGCCGGCCATTCTAGCGTTCAGGACCAGCTACACTAGCACTCTGAGAGGCCGAGGCGGGAGGATTGCTTGAGCTCAGGAGTTCGAGACCAGCCTGAGCAAGAGCGAGACCCCGGTCTCTACTAAAAATAGAAAAAATCAGCCAGGCATGGTGGCGTGTGCCTGTAGTCCCAGCTACTCGGGAGGCTGAGGCAGGAGGATCGCTTGAGCCCAGAGTTTGAGGTTGCTCTGAGCTAGGCTGACGCCATGGCACTCTAGGCCAGACAACAGAGAAAGACTCTGTCTCAAAAAAAAAAAAAAAAAGAAAAGAAAAGAAAAAGAAGAAAGAAAAAAAGAGAAAGGACCAGCTACATAATTTGTGGAGTCCAATACAAAATGAAAATGCAGGGATCCTTGTGTGACATTGGTTTGAGACGGCAGCAGGGCTCTTCCGAGGGGGACGCCCTGTGTGGCTGCACAGGCTGCAGTCACATACGGGGCCCCATGTGCTCTTTCTCAATAAGTGTGAGATTTTCTTACCATTTCCCCAAAGTCTCTGGGTAGTTCTTTGCTACTTTCAAAGGAATGAGGCTCATATAGGGCCCCAGGAAGCCGGCCCTGCCCATAGTTGTGCATTGCTATGCTATCATCTCCCTAATGTAGACATGGGTTTTTCAGGAGCTTTTTTGTGGGCCCCCGGGTGGCAGATAAGCCTTTTGTGTGATCACAAGGCCACAGCTCCCTTAAATTTCTCAGTTCCCTCATTGCTGACCTTTGCCCTTGACCTTAGACTTTTTCCAGTGCCTCTTCCCATGCTCCTGCCTGCCGCTCCACCCCCTGAGCTAGTTCCCTCGGCTGTCTGGCTGTCTCTAGGGACTGTTCAGCACTAACAGGTGGAGGACCAAATGGGGGTCTGAGAGAGCTCAGATTGTAGGCAGGAATCAGAACCAGAATTTTTATCTTAAATCAGAGCAAAGGAATGAAGTGGACGGTTCCTAAAATGCCTATGTTTCTGGAGCTTAGAATCCCAGTGTATGATCCTTCTGGCAAAACATATACAAAGTATTCTTGCAGAACCAATATTCCTCACCAAGCCCTGCAAGGCTGGAATCACCATTAGGCAGATGTATATTTTGAGTTGTTTTGCTCGCATTTATATGGGCAAAAGATTGAGCCACACACCCCACCTCCATGGACACCCCCATCCCCACCGGCCTGGAGCTGGGCTCTTTGACTAGGGGCTGGGCCTCTGTTTCCAATCTGACGGCTCCAGCGAAGGGGGCGGTGCTCAGCTACAGGCAATGGAACGGGTTACCCGAGGCCGTCGGCGTGTGCTCTTTCTCAATAAGCGCGAGATTTTCTTACCAGTTCCCCAAAGTCTCTGGATAGTTCTTTGCTACTTTCAAAGGAATGAGGCTCACGTAGCAGAAGAAATTGCCATCTGACACCTACTTTGTGTGGCTGTCCGCGCCACATCAGCAGGTCGGCACCCGGTGTGTCTCGAGCCGCTGGGTGCTGCCCGAGCCCATTTTGAAGAACAGAGTGTGAAGAGGGAATGAAGGAAAGGAGCCGTAGGTGAAGAGGGGAGGCGAGTGGTACAAAGTTGCCGCTGAGCAGGGAATGGTAAGTACCCACTTCGTAAACCCTGTGGACAGTAAAAAGGAGCCAGCCACGGCCCATCACTGCAAAGAGCTTACAATGCAGCGTGGGAGTCAGCACTGTTGTTTTTCTACCCAAACCCAGTCTCCCCCACCGCCTTCATTGCTGGCAAAGCCCTGATATTTTCTACAAAGGCAGTTCCTCAAACTCAAGTATAATATTGTGTTTCTCACACTTTGATGTGTGAGCGTATCACCTGGCAGGGTTGTTACAGTGCAGAAGGTGTGCGGAGCCATGGAACTGAGGCAACTCGGTAGACGGCAGACATGAGATCCTGCGTTCCTAACATGCTCAGAGGGGACGTCGACACTACAGGGCCGTGGACCACACCTGGAGTGGCCAACTCACGGAGGAGTGCACAAACCGTATGCACACAGCTTGACGGTGAACACGTCCACGCAACCGCATCCCAGATTACGAAATAGAACATTACTTGTATCCCAGAAGCTGCCCTGTGCCCCCTCCCCTCAATTCCCCCATCCACCTCCCCAAAGGTGAGAACACTCCTGGACTCTAACACCGCAGACCAGCGGGGCTTCTTTTTCAACTTTATATTGTATATTCTTTAGGGTGAAGTCTGGAGCTGGAGCAGGTGTCCAACCTCCACAAGTCCATGTGCTCAGGGAAAGCAACATCCTCCCCAGGCTCAGATCTTGGCTGCTCTAAGCCAAGCATGGTGTTCCCCTGCCCTTGTCAGCGACTGGCTCAGAGTGGGCATGTGGTATAATTCTGGCCAGTGATGAAGTTTGCTGCAAGCTTCTGGAAAAGTCTTCCTTATTGCTGAAAAAGATGCACAGAAGAAAACATTCTTTTGTTTCTGTTGGGTGTTGCTATTCTTGGAATTGTAGCAGTCACCCTTCACCCACGAAGGGAAATAGCTGAAGTCTAGAGTCAACATTCTGAAGATGGGAAGGTGACACAGAGTGGTACTAGAGCAAGGTGAGGGAGGCACCCTCTTAGGGTGCAAAATTTAAGAGGGTGTCAAAAATCTCAGTTATCAAAATAATTAACTTTTTTTAGGGTCTTACTCTGTTGTCCAAGCTAGAGTGCAGTGGCATCATCCATAACTCACTGCAAGCTCAAACTCCTGGGCTCAAGCAATTCTCCTATCTTGGCTTCCTGAGTAGTTAGGAATACAGGTGTGCTCCACTACATCTGGCCAATTTTTCTATTTTTTGTAGAGATGGGATCTCACTATGTTGCTCAGGCTGGTCTTGACTCCTTGGTCTCAAGTGAGCCTCCTGACTCAGCCTCCCAAAGTGCTAGATTACAGGTGTGAGCCACTGTGCCCTGCCAAGATAATATTTTTTAAAATGAAAATTAATGCAAAAAATCCACAATGAGGGCCAGACATGGTGGCTCACGCCTATAATCCTAGTACTCTGGGAGGCTGAGGAGGGAGGATTGCTTGAGGTCAGGAGTTTGAGACCACCCTGAGCAACAGTGAGACCCTGTCTCTACTAAAAAAAATAAAAATAGAAAATAAAAAATAAAAAAATAATTTTTAAAATCCACAATGAACAAAATGTCAAAATTTTAAATAAAAACAGGGTTAGTAACAGTGCCATGTTAAGCAATATACAAAGCCCGATACAAAAAAGAAAAATCAGTAATATTGATCATAATATTGATCCTGTTTTTACTTAAAATTTTGACATTTTGTTCACTGTAATTTTTTGCATTAAGTTTCACTTTTAATTTTTTAAAATATTGCATTAAATATTGTTTATTTGTGATCACTGAATTTTTTTATACCCCCTGAAATTTTGTGCCTAAGGTGAGTGCCTCACTTGGCTCACCTTGTCGCAGCCCTGAGTGACAAAGTGAAAACTCTAGAATTGTTCTACCTCCAGACTTTTCATTTTGTGGAATAATAGACATTCTTATCATTTAAGTTATTTTTAGTTGGGTTTTCTGTTTTATACAGCTCAAAGTATTAATATAATAATAAATGTAAGATCAATTAGCTACAAGGGACAGAAATCCAACTCAAAATGGCTTAAATAATGAGGAAAGGTATACTTCAGAGTGCAAAGTAGTGTGGGCTCCAGGTGCAGATTGATCAGGGCTCCGGCTGTTTCTTTCCTGTTCTATCAATATTTTCTCCATGACCTTCAGGTTGTCTGAAGGACAGAGTTGTGTAATGAAGCATTTGTCTGGGCTTGTCCCAGGTTCCTGGCACAGAGCTTCTAAAACCTTTGGAATTTCTCAAGTGATCCAAGTGTCTTTGTTATTCATGAGCCCCATGGATCATACCTGAGTTTAAGCTGAGATGGCTCAGGCTTAGGGCTGGTCACCAGAAAGACCAACCATGTGATTAGAGGGTTGGGGTTTGGAGCCAGCCCTACCTCCAGGGATGTGGAGAGAGCTAGAGATTGAGGTCAGTCTGGACTCAGTCAGACTCTGGATGTCGAAGCTCAGTGGAGCTTTCTAATTAGTAAACATAATGAACGCACTGATGAGCTGGGCAGTGATGTGCCCCTATTCCACAAGGATGCCCTGTTTTTCTGGTTTACATCCTTTATAGTAAAACTGAAACCGTAAGTGAAGGCTTTCCTGAGTTCTGTGAGTCATTCTAAAGTGGGATGGTCTCGTAGGATACCATGCCCTTTGGCGTGTGGGGTCTGCACTAACTCTGGGTGGGATTTGTATTTGCATTTGTGTCTGGGGAATTGTATTGCAGCATACAAGTTGTCAGAACTCTTGGTATCAGAAAAGTCAGCTTCCCCCAGAGTCACCAAAAGGCTGCCAGCGCAACATACCTACTAGTGTACTTCCAGCAAGAAAGAGAGAATTTCCCCAAAATATGGAATTGATGATCATTTCTTCAATCTTTTTGTACCCACTTATGGAATCCTAGATCTAAGACAGTCACCAGGAGAACATCACATATTGATTGGTTTAAGCCCAGATTCTTAAACCAAGCACAGGGGATTACTGTGATTGTCTTAACCAATCTTGTTGTAAGAAATGGGGTCATTGGCCCTTGGCCCGCATCAGCTATTTTGAAACGTGATAAATAACTAAACAAAGTTGAAGTTCTGTTAGAAAGCAAAGGGGAGAACAAATACTGGAAGTTAGGTAGACCACCAACAGTCTAGCACCATATGAAAAAGAGAACGGTCTTGATTTGAATCCTAACTTTAATACTTACCAATGGTGGGAACAGACTGAGTCTGTTTTCTTATCCATAAAAAGGAGATAATAATGTCTACTTGATATGAGTGTTTAGAAAGTTAAATGAAAATGCATAGTGTCCGACATATAGCAGTACATAATTAAATGGACAGTGTCTGAAATACAGTAAGTGCATAATGAAATGTATAGTCTCTGACATACAGTAAGTGATAATTAAATGCATAGTGTCTAACACATAGTAGGTACACAAATATAGTTCCTCCACCCAGTCTCCCTTAGATTCTAAGTTCCTGGGGGCTGAGTGCAGCCCTTTCATCTTTGACTACCTCACATGGTGCTTGGCACATTGTGAGCATTTATTAGATACTTACTGAATGAGTGGCCAAGAGAGCATTTCTCTGAATAGCCAGAACCCCTTCCTTCTCCCTGATACTAAGGGTCATGCAACTGTGTGGCCCATTCTCGCTTTGGCACTACTGAAATTGGAATTTCAGCTATAACAACCATTTGGCCTTCGTAATTGATCCTCTTTTACCTGATCTTGATTTTCTGCTCTGATTTTCCCCTGGGCCTGGTTCTACATCTATTTTTGCTTTTGTTTTAAGCATCATGTTAAGTGTCCTTGCTGTAAGCCATCGTTGTGGAAAGAGATGGGGCAAAAACAGACAAGTAGACAAATCCTATCCTCACTTTTTAAAAGCCCCTGAAGACATATCACAGCCTTTCCGCCATTATTAAAGAAACTCTTTCCCAGGCTGGTCTGAGTCGCACCCAGACTCTACAGCAGGCTTTGTTCCAAGGGGTTGGGGGTGCCAAGGGGAATACGGCAGCCTGAAAGACATCCAAGGAAAAAGGCTTCTTTTAGAGGCGAGCCCACATTACATAGTTGGCAACGCTAAGCTGAACGTCCTCTCGGCTTCCAGGGGGAAATGAAAGACATTCCCCCCATAGCTTCCCTTTCGAGCTCTCACAGCTGGCTGGGCAGGAGAGCCAAGTTCCGCCCTTTTCAATGCAGGTTGTCACTTGGGTGCCAGGATCTGCTGATCGATTAGCCAAACATTTGACGTGAGAAAAAGGCCCATCGCACATCTTTTTGCTTAACCGTCATTAAATGCTCCATTTAACCCAAAAGAACTGACTTCCATTTTTTTTTCTGCCATAGTCCACCACTACTGAGAGATTAAAAAAAAAAAAATTACAAAGGGAAGTAAAAGAAAGAAACACGATTTCTGAGCAGACCTCTCATTTGTAATTCTGCACCTGAGGCTGTTTGTACATCCTAGAATCTGAGAACTGGAAGGGGGAATGGGGTTCTCTAGGTCCATCCTCCCATTTTACAGATGGAGAAGCAGATGCCCAGAGAGGTAAAGTGACCCACCCAAGGTCACACAACTGGGTAAGGACAAGGACAAGACTAGAACCTCCCCACCTGACTCCTAATCCACTCCCTAAACCATGTTATTTTCAGTACCGTACACTTAGTCACAAACCCTTTAAGAGATTCAGCAATTGAAATAGATGATGTCCTTGTAGGACGAACTGTGGCAGCCCCACTTCTGCTATGTTATTTCAACCAATGACCCAAATAGCATAATGAAAGAGCCCAGTTTATTTTTCTTGTCATACAGATTAAAACAGTTTACAGGCAGACATTCCCTAACTCACAAATAAGCTATGTCTTAACAATGTGTTTAGAATTTGCTATTTAGAACCCAGGATGTGTTTTCTACCCGGGAAATCACGTGATCAAGTATGGTTAGAACCCCAGGCCAGGTCACAAAGGGTAACTTAACCAATAAGTGACCACCATGGAGTCGAAGCAACCCTTCATTATATTGTTTCCATGAAAAAACACATTCCAAGTGTAGGAAGAGTGGAAACACAGCTAGCCCACTGAGGTCGCAGTGGGGAGATGTCCCTCCGAGGTGCCTGGTGGGGAGGAGGGAGGTTAGGCCAGGCAAGAGCTAGGAGGCCATGCAGGAACCATGAACTAGGCCTGGGCTTTGGATGGAGACGGAACTGGTTTCAAGCCACCTCTGCTACTTAATAGCTGGGCAAGTTCCTCAACTTCTCTGAGCCTCTGAAAAATGAGGACGATCATAATACCTCACAGGTTAGTTATAAGGACAAAAGAAAACAATGTCTGTAAAGGACCTATTACAGGATCTTGCATATATCAACAAGCTATCATTTATTATTGCAGCTGCTTGGGGGAGGAGAAGGGTGGGCTCTGGCAGTTTAGAGAGCTGCAATGCTCCATTTATGGGCATCTGGAGTGGGGCCCACAGTGGCCGATCCGTGCAACCTGGTTACTGAGAGGGCCGCACTCGGCAGCTTCCGCCTTCCTGCTGCCCTGTGCGATCATTCTTCCCCATCCCCGGGAACATCCTGGCAGCTCCCACAGTGCTTCTGGAGACTTTCAAGTCTCATTTCAGCTACTCAAATGTCCCAGCCAGTGTAACAATCACATTTTAAGATTTGTTAAATTTTAGGTTCGGCCCCTCCTCCACAAGCGAGGCCTGCTTCAAGCTTCCAAGTGGCATAGGGAGGCGCAGGGTCTGTGTTGCTGGTTTCTCCTCTCTCCTGGCTCAGCCTCCCAGGCCCCACACTCACTAGCTGGGTTTCGGACCATGCGAGGTGAGGTCTAAAGGGAGGAGGGAGGGAGGAGGGAGATCACAACAGCATGACCCGGCATGGGCCTCTAGGTGCCCAATGCAAGGTTAACTCTGTCCCAGGTCTATGGCCCCAGAGTGGACCCTCCAAGCCCCTTGTGCTTGTCTTGAGGTGAAGAGAAAGCAACAGAACCTTCCTGTAAGAACATGGTACCCAGCTGTCCCAGTTGGCCCACGGAATGAGGGGTTTCCCAGGACGCGAAACTTCCACTGCTAAAGCCAGGACAGGCTCAGGCAAACCTGGAGGAGGCGGTCGCCTGACCCAAGGGGGTGGGCACATCATCCTACTCAGCCCTCTCCCAAATGAGTCTTTCTTATGACTCTTCAGCCTGGGTGACCCGTGGGCTAGAGCTGGTAGCCAGGTGTGTACTGTCTCAGCAGGTTCTACAAAGAGAGTCTACCTTACCCTACGAGGTAGATTCTTGGCATCTTCTAAGTGGTTCCTTCTGGAGCCTCTACCTAAACTGAGACTCATCCTTTAAACATGGACTAGAGGAATTTCTGGTGCTGCAGTGAATCCTGAACTGAAAGGCCTTACTGGATGCTTAAGAACATCTTAGCAGGGACCCCCAAAAGAGAATCTGTACGGCTTGGGGTAGGCCGTGGCCAGGGTTGAAATCTTAGACTAAGATTTCATCCCCTCATTACCTTGGACTGTTACTGAGCAGCTTGTTTAGCATCTCTGTGCCTCAATTTCCTCACATGTGCAATGGATTGATAATGGTACCTACTTCACAGAACTCTCCAGAGGAGTACAAGAGTTGACTTATGTAATACATTGTCTGGGACAAGGTAACTGCCCAATAAATGTTAGCTGCAATCATCATTACTATAGCAATCTGGGATTGTGTAATAAAAACCTTAATATGTTTCAAATCTATTGCAGGCATATTTTCTTAAGTTATTTTCTTAATTTTAAAATAAATTGATGAGTTGGTGTTAGCAAAGGCGCCAGAGGACCACTCATCACTGCTGATGGGAGCATAAATTTATAGTCTCTCTGGAAGGTCATTTAGCAATAAGTTTCAAAAGACCTAAAAATGCCTTTGACCCACCAATTCCACTTCTAGGAATTTATCCTGAGGAAATAACTGGAGAACTGGCTAAAGATTGATGTGCAAGGTCATGCATTTTGGTTTACTTAAAGCAGGAAAAGATTGGAAGCTCGATGTCTTAGAATGCGAGATCAGTTAAATCTTTGTTCTTGTATACAATGAAATGCCATGTAACTATTAAAAATGATGTCATAGATCTATATTTATCGCTATGGGAGGATGTTCATGATATATATAGTATACTTATATAGAGAGGGCACATTGTCAAATAATGTATATTCCAGGATGTTTGTGAGCACAGGGATTAGTATAGCCTAGCTGAGATCAAAATGTATATATAATTTTGTATCTTGCTTTTGTTTTGCCTAACATTATGTAAGAACCACTTTTTACGAACATTCTATAAAGTTCAGTAGTGATAATACCCATCAGGTTGATGTTTCCTGATTTAGACAACCAATCATTTACTTTTGGCGAAGCTTATTCCAATTATTTTAAGAACTATATTGTTAATATCTTTGTGCATAATACTTTTTTCATTTTCAGGAATTTTTTTTAACATTAATATCCCTAAACCAAATTACTAGGTCAAAGTATAGGAATATGTGTGTATTTGAGGGGAATATAAATATTTTTAGGACTTGAAATACATATTGATAAACTGCTTTCCAGCAAAGTTACACCAGTTCCCCCAAGACTTGATGTGGAATTCGAGCGTTTGTTCACTTTTCCTCACAAGGAAAGGAGATTCTACTGCTCATATGATGTCGTCCACAGATGTATTGTCCCAACTTAACAGACCATCCTTAGAATATCTGATCCTCCTGTTCCAATGAAGTCTCATGGTTGCTGATGAAAGTGTGCACCAAACCACCACAGATATGGAAACAAAAAAAAAAGCAAGGAAAAGGTATTCCAGGGTAACAAAACCCTTACACATCAGATCAGTGTCAGCGGCCTAAAAGAGTGACCTGATTATGCAATATGTAACTCAAAACACAGTTCAGCAATATTTAAATCATTTGAGCTGCTCTTGAGAATGCCTTTACTTCGGAATTACTAATTATACTAAAATTCAAATGTGTTAAGAAGGAAGCATCCCAGTGGAAGCCTCAGGCAAAGATTGAAAGATAAAAGACTGGAAGAGGTTTCAAAATGTCAAAAACTCTCTTGTTCTATCACAACGGGAGCTAAAAAGCATCATGTTGAGAAAAAGAATCACAATAGATAAGAAAATATAAATAATGAAAAAGACGAGAAGAGAGAATGATTATAAGAATCAGATCATGCCAAAGCAGTACTTCATTAAGAGAAAGAGATAAATTTAAAGCATAAATAAATTGTTTGAATAACCCAATGTAATGAAGAAGAGTGAATCACATGAATATATTGAAAAAAGATTTACAGTCTTGGTGATTTGATCACAAGATACAGACATCAACAAAGATAGCATGAACTCACAATAGGCCACTACAACAAGGACATTAATCAAAAGTTGTAGGAAAAAATAGAGCCAAAAAATGTAGAAAAGAGCATATTATAGCAATATATCCAAGTTCACCAAAAGAAATATTATGTTACTTTTCCAGATTTTGTGATGTATGCAGTATTTGTTATTTTTTTAGAATTTGCAATTTGTTGTGATTTCTCCTAAATTAATATTCATATCCATGACGAATTTTGTCTTCATAATTTGTTACTATTTTTCTTAGAAAGGCACCAATTTGTACAAGGCTGAGGTTCCCATAAGCCCAGATCTGCCCTGCTGTGAGCATGGAGTGCAGCAGACGTTCTCAGAGAGGAGTACAAGTCCAGCTCAGCTGATCTCCATCATCATACCTGGCGCGTTTTGTAACAACAACGCTTACCACAGTTAAAGTACCTTGGGAAGGATTATACAATGCCAGAAAGTCTCTGTTCATAGGTCCTGCAGGTGAAAAAGTGGGTCGGTTCACTGATGCTTTCAGCATTCAACCCTCAGATATTAACTGAGCATCTACTATGTCTGCCATGTCTGGGGACACAAACGAATGAGAAGATGCTAGTGAGAGAGATGGATATGGGAACAATCAGTCTGGGAACCAGTGCCACTTGGGAACCAGTGCCAGTCTGGGAACCAGTGCCCACAACCGTAGGGCAACTCTGTTCTTTCACCCACTGTCTTTTCAACCTGGCTGCAGGATCTGCTTCTTTCCCACCCCAACATGACCTCTTAGGCAGGCATCATAGGTTCCTTTAAGTCATAAGAACAGTAGTTGTATGTCTGGTCCAGGTAATGTTCAAAATCTTCCATTTTAATAAAGTTTAAGCATCTCGACCAGGCACGATGGCTCACACCTGTAATCCTAGCACTCTGGGAGGCCAAGGTGGGAGGATCGCTTGAGGTCGGGAGTTCAATACCAGCCTGAGCAAGAGTGAGACCCTGTCTCTACTAAACATAGAACAAATTAGCTGGGTGTGGCGGTGTGCACCTGTAGTCCCAGCTACTCGGGAGGCTGAAGCAGGAGGATCACTTGAGCCCAGGAGATTGAGGTTGTTGTGAGCTGTGATGATGCCACTGCACTCTAGCCCAGGCAACAGAGTGAGACTCTGTCAAAAAAAAGGCCGGGCGCGGTGGCTTATGCCTGTAATCCTAGCACTCTGGGAGGCTGAGGCAGGTGGATCATTTGAGCTCAGGAGTTCGAGACCAGCCTGAGCAAGAGCGAGACCCCGTCTCTACTAAAAATAGGAAGAAATTACTTGGACAACTAAAAATATATAGAAAAAATTAGCTGGGCATGGTGGCGCATGCCTGTAGTCCCAGCTACTTGGGAGGCTGAGGCAGTAGGATCGCTTGAGCCCAGTAGTTGGAGGTTGCTGTGAGCTAGGCTGATGCCACGGCACTCTAGCCCAGGCAACAGAGTGAGACTCTGTCTAAAAAAAAGAAAAAAAAGAAAGTTAAAGCATCTCCTCTCTGACTCAGAAGCCTGAAGTGGTGGAGGCGGTCATCTCCTCTTCCTGTGCCCTCTTTCTCCCATCTCCCACTCCCTGGCCAGGGTTCCTGAGGTGGAGTAGGGGTGGGGACAAGGGTAAAGGAACAGAAAGAATCGTATTTGACTGCTTCAGTTGTGACCTGACATTGGGGTTCTATAGCTAACTTCTCTTTGGGGTGCTTCTGTGGGTTTCTTGGAGAAGCAGCTAGAATTGCTGCTGCAAAGCTCCCAACTTCAGGTTGCCAGATAAAATACAGAATGCCTAACTAATTTGAAGTTCAGATAAACAATTGATAATTTTTTTGGGTAAGTATGTCACACACAATATTTGGGACATACTCACCAGTTATTTATCTGAAATTCAAATTTAAATGGGTGTTTTGTATTTTTATTAGTGAAATCTGGCAACCCTACCCCAACCACAATTTTCATTATGAGGTTGGAGTGTGTGTATTCTGTGGGGAGGGGTCACAGTAGCCCTCAGCCGCTAGTTTTCCAGTGGTCCAAGTCTCTGCTGGGTCCCTTTGCCCCTCCAGGCAGCGCCCTTGGGTGGGTTCCCCTTCAAGGAGGCTCCGGGCAGTCTCCCCACCTCGTGACCCACATCTGGTACCCAGGAGCCGCACACCTTCTCCCACTGCCCTCTGGGGCAGGGCGGCGTCGGCCCAGTGCAGCCCTGAGTCCGCAGACCAGGCCTCACGTTTCCCCACACACTCAGAGGCAGGAGGAACCCCCCCACTGAAGTCCTCTCACTTCCTGGAGATGAGGGGGAGGCACTTGCTCCTCTCCCCGCTGGGAGGGCAACAGGGGTGGTGGGAACGGCGGCCCTCAGTCTACCCTCTCCAAGAAACCCTCCCCAACTCCTCGCTCAACTGATGGAAGTGGGTGAAGGGCCGACAAAGTTTCCCGTTCTCTGAGCTTGTCCTTCTCAGGGTCTTGGCACCTTGTGCGGACGTGGGACTTCTTGGCACCTACGGTTCTGTTCTCTGCCTTTGAGGCCTCTGCTGAAATTTCTGGATAACAGGAAAAGTCCCTTTTAACATCCAGTTACACTCCCTTGTTATGAGCGAAGTCCAGATGGGGCACGCGGGGAGCCGGGGGAAGAGTTCATCTAGCTAGGTCCGAGGGCAGTCAGGGAGGACTTCACAGAAGAGGGGCCGCTCAGCAGGCCCTTGCCCGGTGCTGCTCAGACCTTAAAGTGCCCATGAATCCTCTGGGATGGTGGTAAAAAGCAGACTTGGCTTCAGTAGGTCTGGGCTGGGGCCTGAGATTCTGTGCTTCCCATGGCTCTCAGGTGATGTCCTCAGATGCGCTTTGAGCAGAGAGAGGCTCAGAGGCTGTGTAGGCAGAGGTGCTAGGCCCTTGGAGGAGGCGGAAGAGGCAGGGCCTTGCAGACCAAGGGAACAGCAAGCGTGAGTGCAGAGGAAGGGTTCAGGCCATGTCGACACTGGCTTTGTGGGTTCAGCCTGTAGGTCAGAGCCTAAGAGGGACCATGCCACACTGGTGGGAGGGAGAGCGGGGGAGGGGCAGTAGATGAAGTTCCAGGGGTGTCTAATGCCTGGAAAAGCTGGAACAGGAAAAGCAAGCTGAATGGGTTCCATTTGTGTCAGCTCTTATAAAAATGCTTTACAAGCTAGCCTACAGAATTGCATTTCACAAAGCCACATAAACATTAATTACTCAGGGCATCTGCTGGCTTGACCACAAAGTGCCTGTGACAGACGCATTCAAGTCTTGCTCTGCGCAATGGCATTGGCCTGCTGCAGTTTACGTGGCTCTGTGTCCCTCAGCGTGCACAGGTGGTGTGAGCGGCCTGATAAAGGTTCACTGTCTCAGTGTGACGTCCAGCAGAGAGTCATCAGCAAATCGCACAACCCAGCCTGCCTGTGGGAGACAACTAGCGGCCCTTAAAAATGTCTGCTTCCTAATCCTCGGAACCCATGAACGTGTGACCTTACATGGCAAAGGGACTTTGCAGATGTGACTCAGTTAAGGACTTTGAGACGGGGAGATCATTCTGGGTTATTTGGGCGGGTCCAATCTACTCACCCGATTCCTTAAAAATGGAGAACCTTTCCTGACTGTGGTCAGAAGGAGCGATGCGACAACAGAAGGAAGGTCAGAGAGACGGCAGCACGGGAAGGAGGCCTGTTGCTGGTCTGGGGATGTAAGGGGCTATGTGCAAGGACCAGGGAGAGGCCTCCCGCGAGGAGCTAAGACAGCTCCGCCCCGCCTGCTGACAGCCAGCAGAGAAATGGAGATTTCAGTCCCACAGCCTCACGGAACTGAGTTCTGCCAACTGGCAAGAAAGCGGATCGTCCCCTCAAGTCTCCAGAGAGGAACACAACCCTGCAGCCACGCGAGACCCGGGCCTGACCTGCGGAACCGTGTGATAATAAATTACGCCGTTCAAAGACACTAAATTTGTAGTGATTTGCTACGGCAGCAACAGAAAACAAATACCCTGCCCAGAATTCCCCTTCCTCATCAGAAGAAGGCTCATGCCTTCTGCTGAAAACTAGCTTTCCTACATTGTCACACCCGAATGCCGAACACGCCCCAGAAGCAGCTGCTATTTTCTGAGAACAATGAGTGACTTGTAAGCTTGAGAACAGCATGAAAAATCCACTCTGCAGACAGCCCTGGGTCTGCTGGGCCTGGGCATGCCCTCTGCTGGCCAGGGGGTCTTTGAGCCTCTGCTCTCTGCCCAGCCTTTTCTTCCCCCGTGGCTCCCTATCTGCCCATTTGACTTTCCAACTTGGTGCAAAAAGCCATCTCCACTCTCTTGTAGGAGAAAAGCTGTGTGGATACAGCACAGGGAGTTACCACGAGCCCGCCTCAGCGGTTTCAGAGAGAGGCCCTTCACCAAATGTCTCAGGTCCACCTTCATCAGACCCATGGAGCAGTTAGAGTGGGAAGGGATTTTGGAGTCAGTCCAGTGCAACCATCTCATTTTATGTGGAAAGAGGGAAGGAAGGGAGGGGAAAAACAAGGGAACTGAGGTCAACCCTCTTGCAGGGGCAGGCCTGGCCAACAGGATCCCAAGGGATGGCATGACATTGAAATTAGGAAACCGAGGGAAGTTGAGAACTAAAGGAAACTGAACCCAGTCAGCCAAGAGGCATGCTTGAGGGCTAACCAAGCCATCAGAGCCTGGGGGCACCCAGCACAGGTCAGGGAGTCGGGCGCCTAGAGGGTCAGGCAGCCAAGAGAGGTGGGGCTGGAGCTGGCACTGTGCTTCTGTGCACCCGCCCAGCAAGGGGTGATGGGACCCTGGGAGTGACCAAAGTGACCAAAGACTCACACTGGATACACAGAGCTGCCCGGACTACAAACTGAACGTACGTCATTGTGCCAAAACAGTCATCACCTGCCACGAATCTTAAACATCCATTCAAAGTCACTAAACGTACACACTCTTTCTGCACATACAGATTGCTTTCCAAAGGTTAACGTCTAAACCAATCAATTAAGGTCAACCTTAATTTTCCGGAGTTTTTCAGTTAAAGTTTTCTGAGTAGTTGAGCAAATTCAACTTTCTCTCTCCATCCTCTCTCTCTTCATTTAAAACATGCTCTCTAACTTTTTGGTGAGTTAAGGTCTGAAAGCATTGAACAAATGCTTTTCCGTGTTTGGATGACAAATGAAGGCTCACTAAGGCATCCTCATCTGTGGGGATTTATGGACTTTGTTGGGGGCCTTATTGCCCCCCATGATAGAATGAAAAGGCAGCAGCGGCCTCTTGGGCTGGAAGGCAGAAAAGCCTGACATGGAGTTGGAGGAGCCCCCAAGGGGCTCAGCCACTCGGACCACCCTGCCCTGTCCTGCCTCTGCAGCCCCTTTTAGGAACAGCCCCTCCCTCCACAAGACTATCCTCGGTTGCTGAACTATTAAAATAATTACTTCAAAAAATAGTCATTGGTCAGCTACCTTCTGCTAGGTACAGGAGTCCTGTGAGGTGGGCTCTTCCCCTCAGTCCTCTCCCCCATTGGCTATTGAGAGCCATCTCCACACCACCCACAATCCTACTTCCACCTTCCAGCCTAACACAGGACTTGCCTCTCTGAGCCTCTGATCTCTCCTTTCTCCCAGAGTCTGTTTCCTCCTTCTTGGCTCAGTAAGTACATGGACAATTCCAGGCCAGCCTCACAGGCAACCACCCTCAACTCCCCCCACCACAGCCTCAGCCTCAGGCCAGGGCAGGATCCTGGCCTGCAAATAATGGACTCAGAGCTTCAGGCCGGTCTCTGCAGGGGACAGCAGCAGACGGTGCTCGCCCTGGGTGACCGAGTCCAAGCACCTGTTCCCTGGCACAGTAGAAACCCTCCACCCAGGCCCTAGGATGGCAGCCCCGACTTCCCAGCACCAGGAGTCTCCTGACTGTGAGCTCGGGCTGCTCGGCTTCCCTGGAGTCCATTCCATCCCCTGCGAAGCCAGTTTCCACTGCTTCATGCTGATTCATGCTGAAGCTCTCTTTCCCACTCTGTGAAACGCTTTTTCATGCCACGTGTTTAGAGAAAGGGCTCTGCCATCTGCAGAGGACCTGTGCGGAAATGTGGGGAAATGACCATGTGTTTATTTGTGTCGTCCATTGTTAGCTAAGAATATTCAGGTGTTCTAATAATGGAGGTAGCAAGAAAAGAAAAAGTGTTGGATGGTGGGAAGGATACCGGGCTCAGGATCAGGAAGAAAGGCCCCATGGCCTGAGATAAGTGACCTTCAGCAAGTTTCTTTCAGTTCTTTAGCCTCAGTCTCTTCCTCTGGAGGAAAAACAAAATGAGGCTACTAGTACTTGCTCTCCCAGCCTTAAAGGGATGTAATGAGAATCCAATGAGAGGATGTATATGCAGCCGAAATTCTCTCAGGCGCAGCACCAAAGGGACAAATGATTTCACATCAACAGATGTCACCAGCTCATGCCTCCCACCTGCTGACACAGGGCCTCGGGCATCTCCCCAAATAAGTTTTACCAGAAATATTTTTCAGAGCACCTGGAGGACCCCCACACAGTCTTCTCTCTCACATCAGGGCCTGAGAAGACCCTGCCTACAGCTAACCATATCCCCAGCAGAAGCTGAATCTCAGGCTCTCAAAGGTGCAAAAACCAGCAGGTGTCAAAATGATCTATCCCTCATGCAGAATATGGTTGGGGGAAAAAGCGGGGGAAAAAATTATCTGTCCCCTTTCAGATCCCTCCCCCAACCCCCATGCTGAGGGACACTTGGAGGCTAGGACATGCTCAGGAATCCAGGAATGTCCAAGCTCAGGTTAGGCTCAGAAGAACCCTGGGCTGAGGGTTTTATGCATGTTCCCATGGAATCCACACAGCTGCCTCAAGAGACCGGATCATCCAAGGTCACTTTACCAAGGTCACACAGCTGTGGTAGGTGGTGGAACCATGTGGTGGACATTTGTCATTCCGGTTGCTTTTTACTTATTCTATGTTTTCTTCTAGAAGTTGGGTAGTTTTCAATCTTATATTTAGGTCTATAGTCTAACTTGAGTTAATTTTTATGCATGATACCAGGTATGAATCAAGGTTCTTTTCCTTGGTGTGTGAGCGCCCAGTTGTGGATGTACTGTACTTCTCACTTGCGGGGAGCATCGAGCTAAGTGGAAGGAAGGTTTCACTGCCCACTGTGGAAAGCAAGCTGAAGGGGAAGATATTCCCTCTTGCCACTCTCTGGTTGCTTAAAACATTGACCCTTAGGGAGACTAGCCAAGGCACAAGGTCAGTTAGAAATTACATAATGTGGCCATGGAGGGCAGTGACAAGCACCCCTCCTAAGTTGGTGGCTCCTGAAGGCAGCCTCTTCACTGTGCCTTTCCTCCTTTGTGTCTTGCCCCAGCCAGGGCCTCCCACCTGCCCCACGATTCTACGAATTATCCACTGCTCCTCATATAAATTCCTTCTCTGCTTAAGTTAACCAGAAACAGTTTTTATTGCAATCAAGTCCCCAGCTGCTATAAGGCAGAATTCAAATGCTGACAATCTTTTCCTGAAAAACTCGTGTGCACAATTCTTGGTGCACTGTTAAAGCTTATATGCATATGAGACATAATTATTGTTATGGTGCATTAAATTGGACAACATCCTAGTGAGATAAGTGACAGAGCGGTGGCAACTGTGGAAGAAAGAAAGAAAACTCAAGCCATCAACATCATGTGCTCTAAATGTACAGACTCCAGCAAGGTTTGAAAGGAAAAGAACTACACAAGTCAGGAAAACAACAGTTTAAATAGGAAGTACCACCCAGCTGGGTAATGGGATTCCATCATCTATTTTCCAAAGAACTGAATTCAGTTGTGTGTGTTTTGTTTTGTTTTTAAATTCCTATATGGTTCACGGATGGTCAGAGTCATGAAAGCTAGAATTTTAAAGCCAGGAAGGACCTTAAAAATCATCTAATTTACTCACCTCATTTCATGGATAAGGAGACTGATTCCCTGTTAAGTTACGACTTATAAAGCATCACATGCCAAGGCAGTGACAGAGCCAGACTAGAGGAATGCTTTCTCTCCACCTTGACACTTGCCTCCTGGGAGAGGATGATGAAAACAGTTCAAAAGTCAGAGGGGAACCCTTCTTACACAGCAGGCAACTGCATGCTAGTTTAATCGAGAAATCAAATTGCATGCTCACTCCAGGCTTATTGTCTTTGTGAAGTCACAGATTCACTCTCAAAACCATTGCCCTGAGATGTGCCCACTCTTCCCTATGTTCCCAGTGAGAACATATTCAGGTAAATCTCCCCTTCCCAAGGTCCCCTAGATGTTTCTGAGGGCCTATACTCAAACGAATAAAGCATTTCGGAGCTAGGGTGTACCTTAAGTTCTCCAGCGTGTGGTTTTCTTGTAATTTACACAGGCTTTCTGAAATTATCTGGGAGGAGTGACGGCCTACGGTGTTATCTTAGTGTTATCAAGCATGGTGTAACTTACAGACAATCATTCTGATTAGCTCCTAGGGAAAAAGGATGCTGATGAAATTCAAAAGAAGACCTAAGGCCTCTACTGAGGCATTTTCATACAAGCAGGCAACGACTCTGAATGCAATTCAGGGAAAATCTTCCCTTCCCCAAAATATGCATATTTTAAAAGCTCTGGAAATTTAAGAAGATGCTAGAAAGCACTGATCAACTTCCTCCTAAGGAGGAGCCACCTCTCCTGTAGATCCTGCCCAAGGGCCTGAGCTTTGTAGTGAACCACAGAGCATCGGCCTGCCCAAGGTGATACAGATCTTAGGGAGAATGAGGTCGCTCATTTTGTAGTGATGTGGAAAGTTCTCCAAGGTTCATTGGGGTACGAAAAGTAAGTGTGATAATTTGATCACATGTGTGTAAAAAATAAACATACATGATTTAGCAAACAACACAGACAACTTCTGAAAAGAGACACATGAAACTGTTCATAGCACTTGCTCCTGAGGAATGGGATTGGAATATCGAGGAGGGAGGGAAGGAGGATTTTTTTTCTTTGCTTTTTACTTAAAATAGCCCTGTAATGTTTACATTAACAACAATAACAAAAGCTGTGAGCGCTTGTTACCTTTATAATTAAAAAGAGAAACTAATATTTTAAAACTCCAGTTTCCAGGCCAGTGGCTCACATCTACAATCGTAGCACTTTGGGAGGCCTGGGCAGGAGGGTTCCTTGAGGCCAGGAGTTCAAGACCAGCCTGAGCAACACAGTGAGACCCGGTCTCTACAAACAATAGAAAAATTAACCAGGCGTGCTGGCATGAGCCTGTAGTCCCAGCTACTCAGGAGGCCAATGCAGGAGGATTGCTTGAACCCAGGCATTTGAGGTTGCTGTGAGCTGTTGATGATACCACACACTCCAGCCTGGGCGACAGTGAGACTCTGTCTCAAAAAAAAATCCAATTTCCTGGGCATCCCCCTGTCCAGATCTGGGATGAGTGAGGCTTGGCAATCTGTGTCTTACTAAGTTCTTCAGATGATTCAAATGTGCAGCCAGAGTTGAGAACCACTGGATTGGCGCAGTAAGGGTCACTCTATCAGAGTAGCTCCCGGGGAGAAAAGAATGCTGACAAAATTCAGCAGAAGAGCTAAACAGTGTGTCTCATGGGACAGAAGTGGGTTCCTCAGGTGGGCACCTTGGGAGGCAGCAAGAGGTCACGGGGGCTGATGCCAGAAGTAGAGAAGAGAGAGACAGGGAGGCAGGTCCAGCCTGCACGGCGAGCCTTGGAGGCCTGGGCCCTCTCTTCTCCCCGCCACCAAGCAAGGACTTGTAGCTTAGGAACCCACACACAAGTAGGATATTTGTTTTATTTGGAAGCCTTCAAATTCTATTTAAAAATAATTCTGGGTTTCTTTCAAAAGGCAGGTTGGGAAGAAGCATCTGGAATGAAATAAACCCACAGACCGCTTACACAGACCAAAAGAGAAAGGAAAAAAACCCCACTCCAAATTATGCTATTCTCAACAGTGCCAGGAAAGACATGAATGAGGGAAGGGAGGAGAAAAAAACAAACTTCTAAATGATTTGAAGAGACGGTGGGGAAAACCAGAGTGTGGGTGGGGCCGGGAGCACTTTGCTCTCACATTTTGGAAAGAAAGAAGTTTCATTTCTGTAATTTTGAGTCTTTCTCAAAAAAGTAATTTCTATGTGTAGTTGGAAATTATACACTTGAGTCAGCGCTGAGGAACTTCACACAAGACTGGTATCTACGTTCCCTTCCTCCTCAGAGACCTGGCTACAGAGGCTGTGTCCTGCCCCACTAATAGCTGTCCTCTCAGAGTAAGCGTGTTTCTGACAGACATTCTCTCAACAGCAGTGCTGGGCTGCCTGCTCTGTGGACTGAAATCTGCAAGAACTCTTCCCAAAGGGCTGATGAGGGACTCCCAAAAGCATCACCTACAATTCCCACTGCAGATCAGTTCATCTGGGGAAACGTCTGCTGGGGGACAGATCTCTACTGAGAGCCAGCGTCCCTGTGGTATATCTGATTCCTTTAGCAAGGAAGACAGCAGGGGGACTGGCATTGCTGAGCATCCAGTGTGGGCCTTCTAGAACTTATGCCTCTGATTCTTGCTCAATTCTGCGAAGTCGTTTTTATTGTCCATATTTCACAGGTGAGGAAGTTGAGTCCCAGGGAGTCTGCGCTCCATGACCAAGGAAATCTAGCTCCTCTACTCACTAGTAGTGCCTGTGGACAAGTTACTTAACTCTCTGTGTCTTGCCTCCTCCTCTTTACAGTGGAGAGAACAATGAGACCTCTCCATGGGGTGATGGGGAGGATTGAGAGATTCCCTGGCAAAGTACTTAGCAGAGCAATAGGCAACCAATAAATACAAGGCGCCCTTACTACCTTCACCATAATGACTTAGAAGTTTAAATAGCTTCCTCAAATGAAGTGATTGACACTGAAATACAGGGCTGAAGCTGGATTTACATCACTGCTCGTCCCAGCACTGTCTTTCTAAGCTGAGGACAAGAGACAGAGACACAGACACACAGACACAGACACCCGTCCTCTTCCCCCAAAGGGTAGCAAAGTAGCTAAGGGCATGGATTTGGTGGATGTTACCTTCAGGCCAGAGGGTTTATTTTGTGGCTTATTAGTCAGAGGTGGGCCTGACTCCCTGTGACCTGCTGTAACACAGGCCCAGGGTAAGGCCCAGGAGAATTCTGCTGACTGGGCAGTAGGCAGGACCAGAAGCTTCGAACAGTCTGACAAGGGCTGGAGAAATGGTGCTGCCACAGGCCCTGCTGCACGTAGGGGACACGAGATATGGCTGCAGTGTCTCTGGGCTGAACAGGCTAACAGTTCGGAACGATCTGGGGGATGTGGTCAGCCAGGTAGGCCATGCGGGAAGTGTGTAAATCAGCAGGCTGTGGCTGAACTAGAAGGAAACTACCATGGATCTGGCAGGCAGTGGGGGACCTGGAACTGTGGAGGGTGGGATGTGGGTCTCTAGGGTTCCCTAGGGAGGGGACTGGCTATCAGTAATTTACCCATAGCCCTGGCCACTCCTAGTCTGTCCAGTGAGGGTGTATGAGTTGGGGGTGAGTGTGTGTGTAAAGAACCCACATGAAAACAGGAGCCAGGCACTATCACTGGTTTCCTGGGCACTTTGTACACCCCACTCAGTTCTCACAACAGGCCCAGGTGGGATCTATTCTCACCCCCAGATTATCAGGGAGGAAACTGAGGCTCACAAAAGTAATTTGTTCAAGGTCAGTGTTAGATTGTCTAATAAGCTAAATAAATGTCTTACTAGGATATCTGAAAAGCAGAACTAAAAACTTGTTTTTGAAAGAATTTGAAATTTGCTTTTTCTAAGAAGGCATCAAAGGAAACATTGGAAAAGTCAGAACTTTGCTGGACTTCTTTACAACTATATTTATGTCCTGAACGGAATGGAAAGAGTGGAAAGGGGGCTTTCTCCTCATTTTCTTCTGTTTTTTGGGGTGAGGGGTGGGGTCGTGGGAAGGTAGAGGGAGAAACCTTTCCTAGAAGCCCTCAGCTAATTTCCTCCAACACCCCATTGTCTGGAACTGGGTCCCACACACCCCCCAGACCAGCGCTGGCAAAGAGAAACAGTATAGTGTTGATCGTCTCTGAACAATCACAATTTACACTGCAGGGCTGGGCAAATGGCCACACCAACAAAATTGGGTTCTATTAGCAAGAAGAAGGACAATGGCTGTTGAGCAGGCTATGGATGGAGCTATCACTAACTTCAGGATGCTCTGAAATCCTGGTCGAGCTAGGAAACCACGGACTGTTCATTTACCAAATCGTTCCCTTGGGTTTAGGGTTTATTAACTACGATTTTTAAAAAAGAGAATGTCAATTGACCCTTATGGAGACTTGAATCCTGTTACTTAGTATTATTAGGACTATGCATGTTCTAACCAAATCTTCCCGTCAATCCTGTCCCATCTCTCTATTTCTCTCACTTTCTCTATTTCTCAGCTAAGTTCCTGTGACTTGTCTCCACTCAAAGTCTCTACTTGCTACTCCCTACTCAACTCCTTTACATCTGACTTGTGCCCCAGTTTCTCCCTTGAGACTGTCTGCCAAAGGTCATGGGTGAATACTAAGTTCCCCAATCCCTTGCACACTTTCCCACCCACAGCTTACTCAGCTCCACGGCATATGGCACGGTCCACCCCTCCGTAGTCTTACGAGGCTCTCCTCCCTGGGTGCCTGGGATCCTACCCTGTCCTCGCCTTCTTCTCAGCTTTCTGGCTCCTCAGTCTTCTAGCTGGACTACTACAGCAACCTATCCCAAATGTTGGGGTTCATTATCCAGGGTTCTTCTCTTTATTTCCTGTCTTCTGTCTGCAGACACTGTCCTTATGACCTGCATTGCCTCAAATCTTTAACCCCAGTGAAGGCTGGACACCCGAGCTACAGACCCGTATGTTCAATTGACTTTTGGATGGTTCTAGAATCTCACAGGCTCCTCAAGTTCAATTTCACCTAAACTGGACTCATCATGCTCTCTAAACTTTTATCTTGTGCTCCCTGATCTTGGTGACTGGCCTTACCACCCATCCAACCATTTGGCTCAGCCAGAAAAATGGGTCCCACCATGGAATAAATGGATGAGTCATTATCGTTTCTATTTACTTAGTTTCTCAAGGATCTCTGTTTCTGTTTTATAGCCACAATTTCCACCTAGGCTCAAATACTTATCATAACCCTCTGGGTTATTACAAGGTTCTGAACCTGGTCTCCCATCTTTATATTCACCCCACCCCCAACCTTTGCTCTGCCATCATCACAGTGGTCTATAAAATACGCAGACGATCACTTCTCCACTCCTCAAAAGCCTTCCTTGGCCCGTCTCTGCTGTCAACACAAAGTTCATGGCATGTAAACTCAAAGGTGGCACCTTTTCAGCCTTATTGGCTTATGTTCACTTCATGCTAGCTGGAGGGAGTGTGACATGACATCACACTGTTTTACCTTTAATACTGAATAATGTCAGTTGTTGCATTTCTATAGCACTCTGACTTTTACTGACTTTTACTGCTCCATTTTGGAAGGCCAACATGTAAACACGTGGAACAACAGACTAAACTTCAGCCTCAAACACTGCATGTCTGACTTGAAATGATGAAAGCTCTGAATTCAAGTTCCCTTATGGTTATATACTTCCTTATATGCTAAGTGGAGATACTAGCACTTGCTCAGAGGGAAGTTGGGAGGTATAAATTCAGTGATATATATGACAGGCATGGCACATGGTGAGTGTCTAGTCAATGGTATCAGCTACTACTTATAGACCATGTCTCACCCTGTGCCAGGATGGTTCTAGGTGCCGTGTATTTGTTAGTTCCTTTGATCTTCATAACAATCCTTTGAGGTAGGCACTATTATTCTCATTTTATGGATAAAGAAACAAGCACAGGGCGTTTAAATAGCCTGTCCAAAATCACACAGATAGCAAGTGGCAGAGGCGGATTTGAATCTTGTCAGGGTAATACCAGAAACTGTACTCTTAACCACTATGGGACCCCTCCTCTCCATGGCTGGTGATCATTTAAGTTAATGCATTTATGTTAGCTATATGCACCAGAAAAACATTCGGAGTTTCTAATAAATGTGTTACAAATTATTTGCAGGGAACATAAAATCTAAGGACTAATTTCTAGAATGTTAGTATAAAGCCAATAGGATGTCCTCTACCACAAACAAACAAAAACTTCTTGATACTTTGAAGGTGGTTTCTCTTCACTGAATTGATCTAGGAACTAAGTGCTTTGATATCATCGAGACCAAAATAATTCAGACCAAAATTAAATCCATCATCCTGTAAATTAAGGAGTTTGGAAATTGCTTCAAAGAGACTGACATTTTTGCTCTTTCCAAATTGCCATTTCACATTGCTTTTATTTTGTAGGAGCTTCAAAACGGGGACGCTGTGGCTGCGCATTTGGGTAAACTTGACTTTTAGCTGGCGTGAAGTACTTCACACTCACAGCATCTACCTCGTTCTACCTGGGTTGGATTTTAGCCAATCTGTCAACAATGAGAGGTGTTTAAGGACAACTTTAAAGGTGTATCACAGGAACTGGAGTGTGTGCTTTATGTCAATACAAACAGGTCTCCCACTACTTGGTCTCAATTCCACAAATACTTGGAAGTTTTACCTCTTGTAAAGAGAGGGAGAATAGGTGCCCAGGCTTTTAGATCACCCCTTCTCTGGTCTACAGACTCCTTTAGAACAAGGATTGTGTGATATTCATCTCTGCAAACCCAGACCCTGGCATGGTGCCTGACACAGAGAAGGCACTTAACTAAGCCAAGTGCTGCTGGGGTTAGAGGTCCTAGTTTAACTCCTGCTTCAACCAGAATTGGTTCAGAATATGGGCTGGGGGCCGGGCGCGGTGGCTCACGCCTGTAATCCTAGCACTCTGGGAGGCCAAGGTGGGAGGATTGTTTAAGCTCAGGAGTTCGAGACCAGCCTGAGCAAAAGTGAGACCCCATCTCTACTAAAAATAGAAAGAAATTAGCTGGACAACTAAAAATATATATATATAAAAATTAGCCAGGCATGGTGGCGCATGCCTGTAGTCCCAGCTACGTGGGAGGCTGAGGCAGTAGGATCGCTTGAGCCCAGGAATTTGAGGTTGCTGTGAGCTAGGCTGATGCCACAGCACTGTAGTCCGGGCAACAGAGTGAGACTCTGTCTCAAAAAAATATATATATATAGAATATGGGCTGGGGTGGCAGAGAATCTACAAGGGACAGATATCAGCACCCTCTCATATAGGAATGCAGTGGTAGAGATGAAATAAGATGGGGGTTTATAGTATTTGAGAGAGTCAAGTTGTTGAAAATACACATAACTTTGCCAAATGACTAAGTTAGAGGACTTTAATAATTTGAATGTGTATATTCTGCTTTGCTTATAACAACAATAACAAAAAAGACACACTTGTAGGTATCACACTTGATAGTGACACATGCTCCCTCTGCCCTATAAACCAAATGAAGATAAAACTCCAATTCTCTCCTCTTTTGGTTGATGTTTTTTCCTATTCTTTTTCCCATTAAGACTATATCTTTGAGAACAACTGCTTCCCAGGAAAAAAATAAAGAAGTAAAAAAGTTAATAAAGAATTAAAATAGAAGAAAAAAAAAGACTATATCTGTGAAATTCTGGAGCTTAGGAATTCAACCGGCAAACTTAGAAATACATCAGAGTCTCTCAACAGCAGATTTGACCAAGCAGAAGAAAGAATTAGTGAACTTGAAGACAGGCTATTTGAAAACATATAGTAAGAAAAGAAAAAAGAAAAAAAGAATAAAAAACAATGAAGCATGCCTGCAAGGTCTAGAAAATAGCTTCAAAAGGGCAAATCTAAGAGTTATTGACATTAAAGAAGAGGTAGAGAGAGAGAGAGACTGGAGTAGAAGGTTTATTCAAAGAAATAATAACAGAGAACTTTCTAAACCTAGAGAAAGATATCAATATTCAGGTACAAGAAGGTCATAGAACACCAACCAGATTTAACCCAAATAAAACTACCTCAAGGTATTTAATAATCAAGCTCCCAAAGGTCATGGATAAAGAAAGGGTTCCAAGGGAAGCAGGAAAAAAGAAAATAATGACATATAAATGAGCTCTGATACATCTGGCAGCAGACTGCTCAGTGGAAACCTTACAAGCCAGGGGAGAACAGCATGCCATATTCAAAGTTCTGAAGGAAAAAAAACCCTTAATCCTAGAATATTATATCCTGCAAAAATATCCTTCAAACATGAAGGAGAAATAAAGACTTTCCCACACAAACAAAAGCTGAGGGATTTCATCAACACCAGACCTGTCCTACAAGCAATGCTAAAAAGAGTTCTTCAATCTGAATGAAAAAGACATTAATGAGCAATAAGAAATCATCTGAAGGCATACAACTTACTGTCAACAGTAAGTACTCAAATAAAGGATACTCTATTACTGTAACTGTGGTGTACAACCCACTTGTATCTTGAGTAGGAAGTCTAAAAGACAAACCTATCAAAAATAACTACAACTTTTTGAGAGAAGAATAGTATAAAAAGATATGGATGGAAACAACAAAAAATTAAAAAGCGGGGATGGAGCTAAAGCATAGAATTTCTGTTACATTTCTTTTTGCTTATTTATTTATTTGTTTGTAAGCAGAGTTGTCATATGGTTAAAATAATTGGTTATAAAATGTTTTGTGCAAGCCTCATGGTAACCGCCAATAAAAAACCTACAACACATACAAAAAATGAAAAGCAAGAAATTAAAACACACTACCATAGAAAATCAATTTTAACAAAGGAAGACAGGAAGGGAGAAGAAAGAGAGGACACAAAACAACCAGAAATCAAATAATATTAATAACATAGTCCTTACCTATCAACAATAGCCAACACAGTAGACATCTCAGTTGGTTCACCTTACATAATTCTGACTGAAAAATTAAAGTCGAGAAAATTTTCCATTCAATGGGCAACAAAACCATTGCACCCAGATCAGCTGCAGACAAGACTAGAGCTTTAAACGAGTAGGATCAAGATCCTGAAGCATTTCTTCAAAGAATTGTAACAGGAGATGAAATTGGCTTTACCAGTATAATCCTGATGACAAAGCACAACCAAAGCAGTGGCTACCAGAGGCAGAAGTGGTCCGGTCACAGCACAAGCAGACTGGTGAAGAGCAAAGGCAATGGCAACAGTTTTGGGGGATGCTCAGGTCATTTTACTTGTTGACTTTCTGGAAGGCCAAAGCACGGTAACATCTACTTATTACGAGAGTGTTTTGATAAAGTTAGCCAAAGCTTTAGCAAAAAACAGAGAATACCTTCACCAGAGAGTCCTTCTCCACCGTGACAATGCTCCTGCTCATTCCTCTCATCAAACAAAGGCAATTTTGTGAGAGTTTCAATGGGGAATCATGAGGCATCCACCTTACAGTCTTGATTTGGCTCTTTTGGACTCCTTTTTGTTTCCTATTCTTAAAAAATCTATTAAGGACACTCAACCATCTTTCTTCAGTTAATAATGTAAAAAAGACTGCATTGACATAGTTAAAAATTCCAGGACCCTCAGTTCTTTAGGGATGGACTAAATTGCAGGTATCATCACTTACAAACGTGTCATGACGTCTTGACCTTCGTGGAGCTTGCGTTGAGTAATAAAGTTTATATTTTTTATTTATTTGGGTTTTTTGTTGTTGTTGGCTTTTTTCTTTCTTTCTTTCTTTCTTTCTTTGGAGACAGGGTCTTACTCTGTTGCCTGGGCTAGAGGGCAGTGGCATCATCATAGCTCACAGCAACCTCAATCTCCCAGGCTCAAGAGATCCTTTTGCCTCAGCCTTCTGAGTAGCTGGGACTATAGGCATGCACCGCCATTCCTGGCTAATTTTTCTACTTTTTGTAGAGATAGGGTCTTGCTATTGCCCAGCCTGGTCTTGAACACCTGGGCTCAAGCAATCCTCCTGCTTTGGCTTCCCAAATTGCTAGGATTACAGGTGTGAGCCACCATGTCTGGCCTATTTTTATCATTTAATTCTATTTTTCTACGAACTTTGTGAGGTCTCTTCATGTATGTTAACTAACTTAATGCTCACAAAAAACTTTATGAGGTATTATTATAATCCTCATTTTAATAGATGGGGGAACTGAAACACAAAGAGTTCAAGTAACTTACCTAAGCAATAAGTAGAGGAGATGGAATTTGATCCAAGGGAATCTAAGGCTATCACTACCTTATAGAATGACACAGTCTGGCTGATATTTTGTTGTTGTGAGACAAAGTAGCAAGTGTAAGAAGCCATGTTTGCTCTTTTCTGCTGGCCAGCATAATTTCACAAAGCCCCTGACTCTGTGACGACTTGTAGCTCTCTGGAAGAATGTTTCGAAGATGGCCAGGCATGGTGGCTCACACCTGTAATC
Organism: Indri indri; assembly: GCA_004363605.1. NCBI lineage: Eukaryota > Metazoa > Chordata > Mammalia > Primates > Indriidae > Indri > Indri indri. The sequence continues at coordinate 144,764 of RJWJ010000453.1, read as the reverse complement.
CTAGCACTTTGGGAGGCTAAGGCAGGAGGATCATTTGAGCTCAGGAGTTCGAGACCAGCCTGAGCAAGAGTGAGACCCCATCTCTACTAAAAATAGAAAGAAATTAGCTGGACAACTAAAAACAGAAAAAATTAGCCAGGCATGGTGGCACGTGCCTGTAGTCCCAGCTACCCGGGAGGCTGAGGCAGGAGGATTGCTTGAGCCCAGGAGTTCAAAGTTGCTGTGAACTATCATGAGGCCACTGCACTCTAGCCCAGGCAACAGAGCGAGACTCTGTCTCAAAAAAAAAAAAAAAAAAAATGCTTCGAAGACAAAACAACATAGAGCACACAACTCCCACATCTCTTGCCTGAGTCACTAGATTTCTTAAAAGATAAACGACCATAGTCCTTGACTTTTCCTACACGTAAGACAACATCTGACAGGGCTAGCAATTATGACTCTACAATGTACAACCAGATGTGCTTTGTCTATAACTGATTTACTCGTGCACCCAAACCTGGATGCGATTTTACATGTACTTAACCCCCACTGCCTGTATATAAACCGTGAGCTAAAATGCTTTTTCAGAGAGTCTGACAGACCCTCCCTGAAAGACTTCTCTCGGGCTATAGTCCTCAGGCTATATGTAGTCCTCAGGAAGACTTCTACATAAAACTAACTTTAATTCTTTAAAAGCTTGATTTTTTTTCTTTAGTTGACATTGTTATTTCCCTATCTTCTTTTTCACTACATTTTTAAGAAATAATAGACTTTGTTTTCTAGAGCAATTTTAGGCTTACAGAAAATAAGCAGAAAATACAAAGATTTCCCACATGCCCTTTCTCCGCGCTCCTTTCACCTACAGTTCCCCGTTATTAACATCTCCTATTAGTGCGGCACACCTGTCGTACATCCCACGAGTTTTCACAAATGTATACCGATGTGTATCCACTATTACGGTCTCATTCAGGGCAGTTCCACTGTCCTAAAAATCTACCGTGCTCCCCTTGTCCATCCCTTCCTGTGCATGTTGTTTTTAAAAGCAGAGCTAATACTACATATGCTAATTTTGCATCTGGTTTTTTCACTTAATATTACATTGTAAGTATTTTTTCATGTCAGTAAAACTTATTTATAAATGCAATTTTTAATACTTGAATAATATTCTATGTATGTAAGGATGAACCATAACTAAATTCACCTACTCCCTGTTCGGGGGCATTGAGAGTGTCCTGCCAGGATTTTTATAAGTCCAGGGTTGAGGGCGGTACTTTTGACAACTTAACCCAGCATCTTTAATTTAAGTGTGCATTTGTCCAAGGATGTGTGCCAGCTTCAGCAAGTAATAATAGGTACAACTGCTGTGATTTTAAGATCCTTAACCTGGCTCTGTTAGAAACTTGGAAACTATTGATTCTGGAAGTTATTTCTAGCCTGTGAGAGCATTTGTTCTTTCCTCCCCCCAACCTGGCTTTTAGAACGTTTTCCTCAATGCCCAAGAAATGAATCATCATTAATAGAAAATGACTAAGAACTTTTCTTTGGGCCTACTCCCCACATGAGACACAGGCTGATACCACCAGTGCCTTTCCAGGGTTAACACGGATCTAAGAACAAACAAAATATTAATAGAAGTCAGAGAGATAAAGGAAAGTGATATTCTCTGACACTGCTTTGTCAAATATTCTGTATTTCTTTTTGCCCATTTCCAAATTTTTTCAATTAATTCTAAATTTGATTTTTAACAGTCTATAAATTCCTACTGTGTTAAATCTTTATGACTCATCTGAACTTTCAAGTTCCTCTAACTGAAAATTCCCTTTACATGTAATTTTCTACTTACTATAGTATATTTTTTGCACACCAAGGGATACCTAGGTCTGTATTTCAGGAAAGTACACAGACCTGTTTGGACTGGCCCATTAGTCAGACTGTCATTCATAAGAAGGGGTGATGCACAACAAATTTAAACCTCAGGTCTAAGCCTTGCCCTGCCCTCCATCGCTCTCTCTCCCCTTCCCTCTTGCTCTATCTCCCCCCGCCCCCCTCCCCGCCCCTTCTCTTTCTCTGAAACATGATGCCCAGATACAAGGCAGTGTTCTAAATTGTGCGACTTTGGTAATCCTTAGAGCAGATACTGGTAGTAGAAGACTCTAAAGAAGTTGGAAACAAGAGATGGAGGAACTGAATTGGCAGTTACAAGACTTTGTAATTGATTGACTGCTTTTGGTCAAAGAAACATAATTTGTCTCACTCATTATGGGCAGGTTTTTGGTTTTTTTTTTAAATTCTGAGAAAGTTCAACCTAAAGAGAGCAAAACACAATCTTAGTTTTTGTTTTAATCTATTCTTGGACATTCAGATTAAAGAAGAAAAAATTTATATAACTTAATGAATGCCTACAAGATAGTTGAGATAGTATCGTTAGTTTTTCCAAAGAAAATTATTAGGCCAGTAGAGTATTTTGTTAATTTATCAAACATTCAGTAAAAGATTACTGTAATACAATAAACAGGGGGTCTAACAGCCCTTGCTGGAAATTAATGCAAACTGTAGACAGGTGACTAGCTTTTAAGATAACAATTTGTTATAATCTATTAGAAGTTTTGCTTTACCTCTAGCAAAAGTTCAGGCATAAAATTGGAATCATTATTTAAAAATGATTAAATGGTTAAATATGTGATGATAACTCATCATGTCTCTGGTATCTCACATCTAGAAGATTACAACAGACTTCGGAATTTCCTTCTCCTGCACATCAGGCATAGGACAGACTCCTCTCAGCACCAAGGGGACCAGGGCAGTGATTATTAACCAGGGATGAGACCCAGAAAGGGTGTGGGTGACACATAGGAACGGGGTGGGGGAGGCTATTGATGTAGCATCTGGGGCGATTCTGAGATGCCCCTCATGGGGAGATACTCTCACTGTTTTAACTGGCTTGCCAGGTCCAATCTCTGCCCAAATCTAATCTCTTCCTCCTCGATACCATGAAATTAATTTTTCTTACATCACTCACTTTATCATCATACTCCCCTTCTTACACACCTTCCACACCTACCAGTTAATGCTCATACTCTTTCGATTGACTTTCAAGAAACACCCCCAGCCACCACCACAAAGCCCGCATAAGATCAGAAGCTAGCCATATCTCCTACCAGCCCTTGCCATCACATCACCCTTTGAAAATGGAACTAGAAAATCAGTTTATTTCACCAAACATTTTTTAAGGGTCTACTATGTATAGCTTTTCTGGACACACGTAGTAAACAAAAGCCAGGATCACTGTTCTGAGAAGCTTAAAAGTTGACTTGGGAGAAGAGAGGAAACTGGTCCACTGCAGCATCGTGGACTATGTGCTTTGCTGGGACACAGAGATTCAAGCCTTGGGTGACAGGAGACCAAGGCAGGATTCTGGGAGGAGCCAACATGAGAGCTGAAATCCAAAAGGTGAGTAGGAGTTTGGCAAAGAAAAGGAAGGCAGGGCACTAAATGCAGAAGAAAAAGACTGCATTTAAAAAGGTGAGATGGAGTGATCAGCTTATGATAGAGTAGTCGTCTGTGGACCAAATCTGTGCTGGTGATAGTTGACAAACGCATTGCTGATAAAAACCTGGGGATCACTCAAGTCCAATCAAAGTAGCTTGGGATATCCTCAGAAGTGATTTAAAACCAGAGAAAGTGGTAACTCAAACCAGTAATTGAAACTGTCGCCTTGGTGGTGATGGACAGAAGGCAATGTCCTAGAAGTATGATAGGCTGTCAAAGTCTGTCTGTGCTTACTAAGCACTGTCCGTGGGTGAGACAGATGCATTAAGTGGGCATGAATAATGCCATCACTACAGAGGGGTGCTCTATTGTGGAACAGGGAGAGATCTCCATTTTCTGTTGCCTAAATAACTTCCTCGTGCCTGGGAACCTTTATATTAGAAAGAGGCTATTTTTATAGCAAACATCAGTGTCTGGTCCCTGGAAAGGTGTATTTGCTTTAATAAAGAGAGTGATCTTTGCTTTATAACCAGTTTCTTAAAAAATTTTTAGCATATGGACAGTGCCAAGTGCCTGATTAATGTGTGTGTTCTGATAAGATTAAAGTTTGGATTCTCTAAAGCCAAGGACTGGGCCCTGAGTCCTGGTAGCCCCGTGGGGCTCTGCTGCCTGGGAGGCACTGGCTAGGAGATTGGCAGGCCTCCTCCTTAAAGGCAACAAGAATAACCTGTGTGTCCTGCCGGTACTGTTACTTGTGTGTTTTGCATCTCCTCTGTCTTTTCCTTGCCCCCATCTCCAACTAGAATGTAGGCTGGCACAACATGACTCAAAGTGCCACACTGCAAATGGTTTGTTACTGGTCCACAATGAGATAAATGCAGAAATTGAGAGTAAGCAGTTATAACCTTTTAAAGAAATTTGACAGAGTAATTCATTTCTGTTGAGTCTAATAAAAAATTGGGGATTGTATTTTATTATACTGTATATCTTTTTCTTTTTATTTTATAGTAATTTATTTTTATTTATATTTTACTAAAATATTGGCCCATGATGGATTGGTCCTTTATCCCAGACAGTTTGAGAAGTACCAATCTAGAGGGCAGGGATCCCTGTTCTACACAGATCCTGTGCACAGTGGAGTCACCTTGGGCGCTGGGAAAAAACAAACAAATTTTACATCTATATCTATACAGAGAAGCCTCAGATATACCCTAACAAATGAGGATGAAGGTGAGATCAGGGTGGGCAAAGGCATCTGTATTTATTAAAAACTCCCTTGGTGTTTCTAATGTGCAGTCAGGGATGGGAATCCTTAATGTGGGTGGTATCCAATCAATGACCACAGGCGAATGAATGACTAAAACATGTCAGCCAGCCAAAAGCAGGTGTTTATTACACACCTGAAGCACACCTGACGACGCTGTACCAGGTGCTGAGTAACATGCTATAAAGTCATGAAGATTAATCAAGATTTTCCAATCTGATGATGAAGCTCCTATGGACAAAGCCAACATCTAACAAAGAGCACAGACCAATAAACCTACAATATTCCCCTATAAATAAAGTAAATTCTGTACACTGTGCCAGGATGGAGCCCATCTCTCTCTCTCTCTCCCTCTCTCTCTCTCTCTTTTTTAAAGCAAACAGCATATTCACTAATACTTCACCTAATGGGAGATTTCCTCAGGCTGCTGTCTCCCAGTTGGTCAAAGAGTCCACTAGATGTCACTCAAGGTCCCTCAGGGTTCCCTCTCACAGGCTCTGCCCGGCCTTCGATTCTACATCAGAGCATTTTCCTCTCCAAACCTTGTCCCCACAGTAAGGCACAGGACATGCTAGACATTGGTCTCCTTCCGCTGCTTTCCCTAGCACTCTAGGCACACCATGTTCATTTATTCATTCAAGAATAATAACAGAGCTGATTCGGTATCAGACCTTAGTTTAGGCTGTAATGAAATAATGGTGAGTGAAATAGCCATGTTTCTCTCCTCATGGAGGTCACAGTTTAATCTACGAAAGCAGTCCTCATTCTAACTGGTGTTGTTTGTTTTTATTGATTCTTCTTTCAGACTAGAAGCTCTAAAACTTTTTTGGCTACCACACCCAAAGTAAGAAAGAGGGACATTTTACACTGCAACCCATATATACACAAACACATAACCACAAAGTTTCAGAGTCCGATGCTTACCTTCATGTTGTGCAATGTACTCTGATATCTCCTAGTGTATTCTAGTTTCTTTCTTTTTTCAAAATGCTGGTCATGATCCACTAAATTGATTTCATAACTCACTAATAAGAATAAAAAAATACTTGCCTTGAGGATAAGGGCCACCTCTTACCTGTATTCCCAGTGCCTAACAATAGTGAGCAATACACATTTTTTTTAAATGAATGAACATTATAAGCACTAATTTGCATTAATGTTTAAATTAAGAAGACAGATACAGATTAAGTAGCTTATAATATGCATAATCTGTGTCCTTAAGAATATATTTAGCCAGGTCTCTTCCTCTTTCAATTGTTTGGACACGAATTAGTCTGAGCGTGGCTCCCGGAAGGGTTCAAGAGGAATCAATGATCAAGATGCCTGGTAAATCAAATGCTTCCAAGAAGTCTCAACATTTAAAAAGAAATCCCAAAAGAAAAATTGATGAGGAGGAAGTAGAGTTGTCAGAGAAAGAGCTTAGAAACACAGCAAAAAGAAATAAAAATCATCCAAAGCATGCGTCTTCCGAAGGACAAACAAAGCATGCTAATCTAAAACAGACAAAGATAGCATCCAACAAGAGAAAAACCTGGCAACCTCTTTCAAAGAGTAGCAGAGAGCATTTGCAAACTGCAATGAAATCAGTAGTAATAACAAGTTTAAGTTAAAGTATTAAAGAAAAAGAAGAAATACAACATCATCTCAACTTCCTGAAGAAAAGATTGCTACAACTGTGTGACACCCTGAAAGTCCTTCCTGAAAAGCTGAAAGATTTCACTAACGGATCAAGTCTACTGAATATGGAAAGAGCACAGGACAGAGCCAATGAAGAAGGTCTGGCATTATTGCAGGAAGAAATAGATAAAATGGTAGAGACCACAGAGTTGATGACTGGGCATATTCAGAGCCTAAAGAACAAAATTGAAATTCTGGCAAGCGAGGTGGAAGAAGAAGACACTAAAACAGGTGCTTCGAGTGGATAGCAGTGGTGTACTCCTCTTCCAGAATTTTCTCAGAATTGTCTCAAAGCACCCACACTTCAGAAGGAAATTTTGACGCTTATTCCAAACCAGAATGCTCTTCTAAAAGATTTGGATGTTCTTCATAATTCATCCCAGATTAAGAACACGTTAACGTTCACTGAAGAAGCCTGTAAGAAACTGAATGCCACTTGACGATTTTTTTTAGATTGCTCCAAATTAATTTAATGTTTATGAATTTATAAAACTATTAACTCATGATAATATTACGGAGGCTGAGGCTTCTGCAAGATTTATCCCCTGATATGCACCTTAAAATTAGCCTCTGTAGATCTATCATTAGCATCGAATGGATTTCTGAAAACTCTTTTTAGCAGTTGCCAAATCTAGGAATTCAACATTTATATTGTTGTATCTGCAATTATTTGCCTAAAACCATTAAGCAAGAACAGTCATGATCCAATAGTTTATTTTAAACTATTAAATGGAGCTCATTTATTGGTTAAATGTGGAATTGTGGTATGTAAATTGTGTGCAGTACCTAGTATACAAAAGCATAAGTGTTTGCTCTCACTCATTCCACACTGATGCATTTTCTGTCTGTTCATCTGGAAGTTGAAACATCCTCAAAGGACTTCACTTTTTCACCTAACTCCCTAGTCTTTTTGGGAACTAGTTAAGATTTGCCAGGTATGTTTAACTTTGGAGGTAACATCAACATTTTATTTCTTTGGTTGGTTGGTTAGCGAATGGATGTTGATTGTTTATTTTCTACTGCCATGAAAGCATACTTTTACTTAAGGAAATAATTTTAAAAGGATCCATTGCACATTTATTCTCTCAAAACAAAAACCAAACCCCAAAAACCCCTTCTTTATAAATCTTTCCCCACGCGATAATTAGCTTATATGTGTGAATAGATTATCACTTAAATATATCAAAAAAGAATATATTTATATATACACATTATATTTATATTTATCCATGGATAATTTTTTTCAGATACTAAATAGATCTTACACTAGGCACATTACATACCCTGTCAATGTAATTTAACATTTCAGCCTCAATCTGGGACTCACATATTTTAAATTCATATAATTAAAAATATTTTTACCTTGCAAAAAGATGTTATGAGGAAGAATTAACTTTTTCAGGTATTAAAACTTATTGTAAATTCTAACAGTTAAAAGAGCTTGGGGCCGGGCGCGGTGGCTCACGCCTGTAATCCTAACACTCTGAGAGGCCGAGGTGGGCGGATCGTTTGAGCTCAGGAGTTCGAAACCAGCCTGAGCAAGAGCGAGACCCCGTCTCTAGTAAAAATAGAAAGAAATTAATCGGACAACTAAAAATACATAGAAAAAATTAGCCGGGCATGGTGGCGCATACCTGTAGTCCCAGCTACTCGGGAGGCTGAGGCAGAAGGATTGCTTGAGCCCAGGAGTGTGAGGTTGCTGTGAGCTAAGCTGACGCCACGGCACTCACTCTAGCCCGGGCAAAAGAGTGAGACTCTGTCTCAAAAAAAGAAAAAATAAATAAAAAAAAAATAAAAGAGCTCGGTATTAGAGAGACCGTGGCACACAGGATAATGGCCTCCAAAGATGCCCTAATCCACAGAATCTTTGAGTGTGAGCTTGCATGGCAAAGGGACTTTGCAGTTGTGATCAAGTTAAAGATGTTGAGGTGGGGATATTTTTCTGGATTACGTGGATAGAACTAATGCAATCACAAGGGTCCTTATAAAAGGGAGGCAAGAGGGTCTTGCCAGAGAAGGCTATGAGAAAGAAAGAGATTCGAAGATCCTACGTTGCTAGGTTCGAAGATGGGGAAGGGGCTATGAACACAAGACTGCAGGTGGCCTCTAGAAACTGGAAAAGGCAAGAAAATAGAGTCTCCCCTAGAGCCTCCACAAGGAGCACAACCCACTTTGGACTTCTGGTGTCCAGAATTGTAAGAGAATAAATTTGTGTTGTTTTAAGCCACTAAGGTTGTGGTAATTTGTTACAGTAGCAACAGGAAACAAATACGGGGATGGAGTAGACAGCTTGATGGAATAAAGTAAAAAATTCTCAAAAAAAAAAAAAAAACTTTGAGAATTCAGCATCTGATGAAGGCAATTTAGCAAGTGTATGTGTGTTTCTCCAATAAGGTGATGTTAGGACAACTGGATAGCCATTTAAAAAAAAAAGTAAAGCTTATGCCTAACCCCTTATACCACCAGAATTATTTCCAGATGGATCAAAGATTTGAGTATTAAAAAAAACACACACACAACTAAAAGTACTAGATGGAAAAAATACATAGAAGGGTTTATGGAGTTTTGTTGTTGTTTGGTTTGAGGAAAATATAAAACCCAGAATGATAAGGAAGAGGTGGATAATAGTAACTCTCGCACGTAGTTGGTGGGTGCAATTGGTAGTCAAAATTCATCAAAATTAAACATGTCCATATACTTCAACCCAGCAATTGCTTTCACAGGAATTCATCTTAAAAAAATACTTCATTATGTGTACAAAACTTTATGATAAAAAGGTTCATTAGGATATTTTTTATAACAGCAAAGAACTGGACACAGCCTAAATGCCCACTAAACAGAGAAGGTTAAATACATTATGGTACAGTACTTAGAATGACACGTATCTATGTGTTCTGTTAAGGGATGATTCACATACACATTTGTAAGTGAAATAGCATGCATAGTATGATCCCTTGTGTGTAGGGAAAACAGATATACGTCTAGCTTAAATATTCAGAGAAAATTTTGGAAGTGTACACAAGAATTGTTAATAGTACTTACCTTTGCGGAATGGGATTGGAAGTAGGAGGAAGTGTTAGATTTTTAAAATATTACATTTTCTGTATAGTTCCGGATCTCAGAATTGCTAATGGGTCTTCTGCTGCTATTCAGCAAAAAAGGGGAAAAAAATAGGCAAGTGAAGAGGGAGAGAGCCACGTTGACAGAGCAACAAATCTGGGTCAAATGCCTCAGAGGTATATGCTATCTGCTTTTTTTTTTTCTTTTTTTTTTTTTTTTTGAGACAGAGTCTCACTCTCTTGCCTGGGCTAGAGTGCCATGGCGTCAGCCTAGCTCACAGCAACCTCAGACTCCTGGGCTCAAGGGATCCTCCTGCCTCAGCCTCCCGGGTAGCTGGGACCACAGGTACGCACCACCATGCCCAGCTAATTTTTTCTATTTTTACTTGTTTGGCTAATTTCTTTCTATTTTTAGCAGAGACAGGGTCTCGCTCTTGCTCAGGCTGGTCTCGAACTCCTCAGCTCAAGCAATCCTCCCGCCTCGACCTCCCAGAGTGCTAGGATTACAGGCGTGAGCCACCGTGCCGGGCTGGTATATGCTATCTGATTTTTTAAAATGTTTGTTTGTTTTTTTTAAGTATGTTTAAAGCAGCCTTGTAATTAAAGGAAGCCTGAGCCACAGAATTTTGAGCTTATTGAAAAAACGTATGACATTTCTTTAAAGGTTTAAATTCTTTCAATTTGCTTGTTTTATTTTGCTTTGCTTTAAGTTACTCATGAAGATTCCAGACAGGTAAAAAGGTGAAATTCCACGTTAGTTGTCTAGCTAAGGTAGACAAATATCCAACCAAATTCTCATGTCAGAGACCAGATTGGGATTCACATTTGTTTGAAAGCCTGTGTACCTTGTATGTCCCACTTCACCCCCTCAGGCAACAAAATTAAGTCACTTAAGTCATGTGTTTTTTAAAGTTAAAATTCATACCACTCTGAGCTCTACCTAGCAAGTAAAGTCCAACTTTTCCATAAGACTCTCCTCCCTAGATATCCCCAGTGACCCCAGGGTTACTCACTCCTTCCAAAGGGGTCCTTTCAAGTTACAGATGGTGGGTGGCTGGTGACTCAGCCACAGTGCCCTAGTCAAAGCTTCTCCTCCACTATTGCTGCCTAGGGTCATTGCAAAGGCCAGGGCAGCGTGGCGTGTCTGCATAGACTAGAACAAATGCCTAGTCCCTCCTGGCTGTAGCTACCCAGAGTTAGGAGAGGTCCTGCCAACAGTTACACAGTGCAAAAAGGCCAGTCCTTGCCTGCCAACACCCTCCAAGTGTGGATACAACCCTTGTTCCTACTCTCTCAAAGCACAGCCAAGGGCAGGCTGTAGACAAGGAAAAAAAAATCACAGACAATAGCAGTGTCTGCCAATATCCAGTAATGTTTGAGGCCACTTTTAAATGAAAAAGAAGAAAAAAAAAATCTTGCTAGCTCCCAACTATTAAATTATTTTAAGTATGTTTCTTAATCATGTATAAACTTTAGATTAGGTATAAATGCCTTATTCTCACGGCCTTCTACAGATATAAAACTGAAATAATTTTAGAAATTAAATTCACAAAATTTAAAAATTCAGTTAATATTATGTATGTAACATGGTGAATGATGTTTGTTGTTTTGCTGAAATTACATCGTCCCTTGAGATGAGAATATGGACTCATTGGTATGTATGAGCCTTTTTGTTTGGCATGTTTATAATTGGCTTAATTATCCCAACATTCTTCTCTATCTGAATTTCTGTGAAACTCTTTTGCAGTGTGCTGTGAGCATGCTTGACCTTCTCTGAGCCAGAATGCTGTCATTTCCATAAGAAGTATTCTATTTTTTTCCCTTTAGCCCAAGAAAATTAAAGTTGTAGTTGGTGACAAATACAAAATCAAATGTAGTATTCAGTTACAAGGTGGTCATCAAAAGATTCAGGATAGGCATTAGAATATATTAATTTTTTAAAGAACGTAAGAGCAAAAAATTTACATATTTTTGCAGGGAATTTACAAAAGTACTTAGACTCATACTAGTTTAAGGAAGAGTGGTCTATACCCTTGCTACTTTAAGGTGGTCCAGAAGCCAGGGAGCTTGTTAGAAATGCAGGGTCTCGGGCCCCATTCCAGACCTAATGGATCAGAACCTGCATTTTAACAAGATATCCAGGTGATCCGTATGCACCTTAAAGTTTGAGAAGCACTAATTTATTATTTCCCAATGTAATCTTCGATGGGCCCATGTGGGGATTCAGCACAATCTAAAGACCCCCGTTTTAAAGGACAATTATTTATTCTTCTCTTTCCAGGGTTGCAGGTAGGGAGATTTAAGGTGAACTCAGATTTCTCTAGGAATAATGTTGAGTATTGGTGACTTCAAAGGGCCCGTCTTGGTGACTTCCACAAGGGAAATTCCATTCAGGAACTTTTGTGTCTTGCTCCACACCAGATACTAAAGACTACATAACGTATAATTCCATTTATATGAAATGTTCAGAGTAGACAAACCCATAGGGACAGAAAGTAGATCAGTGGTTGTTAGGGGAAGGGTGAAGGGAAGGAAAGGAGAGTGACCACTAATGGGTAAAGGATTTCTTTTTGGGGGTGGAATTACACAGTGGTGATGATTTTTTAATTTTTTTTTTTGAGACAGGGTCTCGCTTTGTCGCCCTGGCTAGAGTGCAGTGGCAGGATCATAGGTCCCTGCATCCTTGAACCCCTGGGTTCAAGTGATCCTCCTGCCTCAACCTCTTGAGAAGCTGGGACTACAGGCATGCGCCACCACACCTGGCTAATTTAAAAATTTTTTGTAGCAATGAGATCTCACTATGTTCCAGGCTGGTCTGGAACTCCTGGCCTCAAGCAATCCTCCTGCTGGCCTCCTAGAGTGCTAGGATTATAGGCGTGAGCCACCACACCCAGCCTAGTGGTGATAATTTTTGAGGTGGAATTAGCGGTGATGGTCGCACAACTTTATGAATATACTAAAAAGCACTGAAATTGTACACTTTAAAGGGTGAATTTTATGGTATGTGAATTATATCTCATTTTTTAAGATAGTGTCTTCACAGTTTTCCTAAAGAACAGTAGATGGATATGAAGCTTACATTTGTTTATCTAAAGGGCTCATTCTGCAGAGTTTCCCAAACCAAAGGTGTTCCCCTTCAGCCCCCACCAATGTTGAGACTCTAGTTATATTTATGTTACAAGTCAGATTTATATTTGTAAAGGTCACTGTGGTTTATGGATGGAGGTGAAGGAATGGGGAGGGGTAGGAGGGTCTGGAGACAGGAAGATTAGTTGGGGACTAGTTACAAGGCTTTATGGGGCATCAACTAGGACAATCTAGACTTGGGGCATCCACTAGCACAATCTAGACCAGACTAGTGTCACCCAGAGAAACAGCAAATTACAAGATTTGGAAGCTGAGGAAGAGTCTGCTCTGTTTTAAGTACCATGCAGAAATACTACCCATTAGAGATTCAAGCATTTCACTCTTTCGACAGTTTTTTTTTTGACCAGGCAGTGTCATCGGGCATTACAGGGGATTCAAAGACGACTAAGACGAGGTCCTTGTCCTCCAGCCATGGTGGTAAGACCATGAAATAGCGGTAAGACCCACCCAGGGCTTAGTACTGTATAACAGAATGTACACTGTGATAAAAACCAAAGGGAGCTCGAACCTAGAGCTCTCCACGCCAAAGAGGGAATAAATTGCCTCTTACTTCTAATGGAAGTCCCATTCGACCTTTGGTGGGAGGCTGACTGGATATTGATGCATGAAGATGAGGTGAAGAACATTTTAGTAGAGGCAATAGCATGAACGAAGGCACAGAAATGGAAAGCTGGAGGCAGGAAGGCATATTTAAGGAAGGACGAATGAGCACTGGCTACAACAGATCTGGGAAGAAAAGTAAGTGAAGAAGATAAAGCAGGAAAAATATGGATTGACAAGTTGTCTTTTTCAAATGGAGAAACTAGGGGCAGGGTGTGAGGGAGAAGAGAGTCGATAGGAATTTCTGTCTTTCACAGAGTTGTACACATTTCCCTGATTGGTAAATAATCATTTCGTAGGCTTAGAGGGAAAGTGATTTTGGAAAGAACGTTTTTATAAAGGCCGGCTTTGGCAGGGTGCTGACTATAAGACTAAGGAAGAGCAAGAAGGCGCCTGGCAACAGAAAAGAGCACTGACAAAAAATGAGGCAAAAAGGAAGTGTGACGGTCCCTAAATCCCTCCTTCCCCCATTTTAGCTGAGATCATCCAGCCCATAGGCATCTGTGCTATTACCAACTAGTTTGTATCGCCAATAAAATAAAAGAATGCATCTGGCAAAAAACCCTGGCGTGATAACACCAAATTCATATTTGTTATTTGAATGAATTAATTCAATTTTAAAAAGCTCATCGTTCCAGGCACACAGAAGGCACCCAAACGTTTTATAAATAAATGTTGTTTGTTTAGGCTTTGTTTTGGAGCCTACATTTAGGAGAGGAAATGATTCAAAGCACAAAACCTATATCCTCTATTAGCACTGAATTTGCGACGACCTGGTGCCAGGTGGTCTGGTTAACATTTAGGTTTCTGGGTCCTCCGTTCAGTCCCTTAAGTCAGTAAGTGCAGCAGGGGTCACAGTCCAAGCAACCAATCGCGGCGCGGCTATGGGGCGGGGCCACAGGTTCCACCTTCTCCTCCCTGCCCGGCCTTCCAATACCCAAGTCCTTCTCTCCCGCACCTGCGTGTCCCTCCGCGCTCGGGCTGGTGCAACTTCTCCCTGCGCTAACGGGGAAAGGGTTTGGCCTTGCCTCTCGCGAGACTGTCTCCAGTTGCCGCCGCGGCCGTTTCTGGCCGCTGACTGGTGGCGCCTGCGCAGCCGTCATGTTCGGTTGCTATGCTGCGGCCTGGGAGACGGGGTGTGCTTGAGGCAGGAGGAGGAGACAGAAGAGGAGGAAAAGGAGGGGGGTGGTTGAGCTCCTCTTGCACTCTCACACACAAACGCTGCCCAGGATTATCCACCCGCTCACGCCGCGCTGCGCGCTCTTCCGCTCCTCGTGGCCCCCCCACATTGTTCTCTCAGGACTCCTGGGTCCCCAGGGACTGAAATTGGGCCTGAGCTAGGGAGGGAGGAGACTTGACTTTGGCCGAAGGGTCGGAGGTTTGGGGTCAGCCCCCCCTTAGCCCCCTCCCCCACGGCATTTTTGGGGTGTGTGGATTATCTCATCTCCGCAGGGAGGTGGGAGAAGGCGCCGGCTGCCCGCCTCCCTGCCACCTCCCCGGCGGCCCCGCAGCATGAGGTGGTGCTGGCGGCTCGGGGTCGTGGCGCGGCCGCTGCGGCGGCTGCTGCTCGGGGGGCGCTGAGGGAGCCCCCCGGAGCGGCACGGCGGACGCGCTTATCCCTGGCGCGCCCGGGCCTCGAGGCTTTTTTTCTCCAGCCGAGAGGACGCGGCTGTGATACGAAGGTAAGAGACTCTTGGGTCCCCGCCGGCCTCTCGGCCCTGCACGTTGTACGCGAGGCTGTTACCTGCGTGTGTGGCTCGTGGGAGGTGAGCCAGGTAGGGCAAGCGGGAGGTACAAGGTTGATTTAAAAGGAAGGGAAAGGACGCTTTTTTCCCTTTATTCCTGGGACCTCTGCTCTCGGAGCTCCCAGGGTTATAGTTGGAATCTGTAGTTGGTTGAGCCAAGGAATAAGGGATGGAATAGATGCGGAGATGGAATCTTCCACGATACCTAAACTCTAGGTAAGGCTTTAGAATCTTCTGAGTTTTCCATTCCTGGTAGAATTCCTTTTTTTTTTCTTTTTCTTTTTTAAATTGATTCAGCGCTTCTTTCCTGCTGCATGGGTGCATGGGCAGAGTATCCCCACCATTGAAGTTTCAAGCCTCTTATGATTCTACCAGTATATACCAGTATTTGGGAATCTGTAGTCCCCCCCCCAAAAAAAAAAGTTGGAATGTAGCTAAATAGACTTACCGATGCATTTCCCAGGGTTTCCTTAAAATGTAACAGTTTACAGTTGCATAGGATGTTTCTGCAAAACTTAGGATGGGAGATTTTATGTCTGGGCTTGCATCATGTAATGACATCAGTAGTACAAGGACGATTTGTAGGATTTTTCAAAGCGCTTGTTCTAGGGGAACCTGTCATGTATCTGCAATATACCAGCTACTCTTCAAATAACAGATTTAAGTTATATTAAGTTTATGTGACCAGATCTTGGGCCCAGTTGAAACAGCACAGCTGATTGGCCACATATAAAACATGTTTATGGAGAAAGATAAAAACAAAAAGCCAATGCATCCGACTTGAAAGAGATGATTTGAGTAGAAAGAAGACCATGAAACACTAAACGCCAGGGCATTTTTAAATCTTGGTTCTCTGAACCGTAACGTGCCAGAGAAAAAATTATTTTTCATTTTTAACGGGGGAGAGGATGACCTTAAAAGATTATTCAGAGCCCGAAGTATGCTTAATGAAATAGAGCTAGATATATCTGTTAAATCTTGCATTTGGTAAATAGAAATTTAACTTTTCTTTTAAAGAAAAAGAAAACTTTGTAAGCAAAAGTTTGTGGATTGTGTAGAACCTTTTTACTAACTCATAATAAAAGAGTGTGATCGTTTTGTGGACACCACCATTTTTTGTCAGAATAAATTTATGCTCCAATTACCACAAAAGCTATTTTTATGTCTCTTCACATTTTTTATGGTACACATTATCTTTGTTACATTTTGCATTGAAACATATGCATGGTCCCATAATATCACGATCTTGAGTTATTTATGAGAAACATGGTCTTTTTTGTACATGGGAATATTTGTGATTTAGCTAACCTGTTTTAAACGTTTGACAAATTTTTGAAACATAAGGACGCATCACTATGTTGTATTTTTTCTTAATATGGAGTAGGTTAAGATTTATTAAGTTAGAAAATCACAGGTTCCTCAAAATTAGTTATGGATGAGGATGTGATTTTCTTATTGCCTGTTTTCTAACATCTAAGCTTCTGGGCTGTCGGTGTTGAATTGTGTCAAACTTGTGTTTTTTTCTTATGTTCTAATTGAGTGTCTTTTAAAATGTCCCTAGTAACATTGTTACTTTAAATTTATAACACCCAATTTCTAATTTAGGCTAGGCATAACACCAGCATTGATTGAACACACTCGCTAAAAATACTTTCTGGGTTGGATGTACTTAGAATGCAGCCTCAGGAAAATTCTTTTGAACTATTCTACTGTGACCAATGTACACTTCATTATTGTTGAAGGACTTTTAAAAATTGGTGGAATCTCACAAACTAGATTTCATCAGTTTGGGCATAGGTGCCTAACTTTTTTTTAATGTATAAGGTGGGATAGCAATAAATTTATGTGGGATTGTAATAAAAACTTTTTCAGTTTTTTTAACTTAATGACACCCATCGACAGTTATTAAACTGTGTGGTTTATATATTAAAATATTTTAGTTTTGTCTTTTTTTTTTTTTTTTTTTTGAGACAGAGTCTTGCTCTGTTGTTCAGGGTGTAGTGCAGTGGTGAGATTATAGCTCACTGCAGGCTCTAACCCCTGGGCTCAAGCAATCCTTCTGTCTCAGCCTTCTGAGCAGCTGGGACTACAGCCATGCACTACCATGTTGGTTAATTTTAAAAAATTTTTTTTGTGGAGACAGGGATCTCTCACTGTGTTGCTCAGGCTGGTCTGGAACTCCTGGCCTCAAGCAATTCTCCTTCCTTGGCCTCCCAAAGTGCTAGAATTACAGATGCGATCCACGGAGCCTGGCCCAGTTTTGTCTATTTAAACATAATTAATTTGTGTTGTAAAGTGATAGTACAGTGTGCATTGTTATTTGTTTAGTATTTATTTGTGACTTACAGTAAACTCTAAAAGGGGAGTCAGTGGTCATGTTTTGAGTAAATTATCTTTAAGGAACAAAGTAAGAAACTACCAGAATTTCAAGGAGGCACTGTTCTTGAGAGTACTTTTTTCTCCCTCTGGGAGTTAATGTGGTCACTTTTGAACAGGAAAGCTTTTTAAAAATATGTAGAAATCTTAACTTGTCTGGTGGATGTTTAAAGGCAAACATTTAAAAGTTCTGCCTGAATTCTTTGTTAGTTATTGGGATTGCAAAGTTGGTGAACTCACTGAGAATGGCAAGTCTGTGTCATTTATTGTGGCTAAATATGAATCGTTGCTCCTAAATAAAATTTAATTGTTGGTAGAAATTCACTGATTACAAATTGAGTTGAATTTTGTTGTTTTTCTAAATTATTGCATGTTTTGAGGTTTTTTATATGCTATAGTCCAGATTTGTTAAATTTGCCAGTTTACTAGAATAAGCTGTGATGCCTTGAAGGTTAAGCATTCTGGAAATCCTTTTTATTCTTTGCCAAGAAAGTACTGTAGGAGAAAGGTGTTGTTATTTCTTCATTTAATATTCAATTAGTAATACAGATGGCAAGAAGGAATATAATGTTGAAGTACCGTAGAATCGTCTTTATTGGTATGAAAGTACAGTTGTCCAGGAATAGCATCATTAATTTCATATCCCTTGCATGATAAGTCAGTGTAATGAAATACAACATCAATGGGGAAAAAGAGGAAGGGAAATTTATTACACTCTCTTTCATTTCATTAGAGGCATTTCCCTTCACATTCTTAATTTCATTATTTCTAAGTAGAAACACTGGAAGTGAGGTGCAAGTATTTGAAGAAATTAGTAAGAACAGAATGAAAATTACATACTGTAGACTTTTTTGAGGGGAAGATACTAATTTGTGTGGGTTATTGTGTATGTATCTTAATAGGAGATTATATAGAATAGAAGGAAAAAAGGATCTGGAAGGGAAGAGTATTAGTATTTATTGTCTGTTAAGAGCCAGACAGTACATAAGGGGCTTTTCATGTTATACCACTCATTAAGTACACTTTGTGAGGTAAGTATTATTAATTCCCCCACCCCTTCAAAAAAAAGAAGCTCAGGGAAATTAAATAACTTGTTCGGGGTTAGAGTCCTAGTAAGTGGAATTTGAATCAGGTCTGACTTAAGAGCTTATTCTTTAGATCAGTGCTATTCACTTAAACTTTCTGCAGTGATGGAAATATTTTTTTCCTCCAGCTTTATTGAGGTGTAATTGACAAATATGATAGAAATATTCTTTTTCTCTACTTTTAGATACGGTAGCTATTAACCATGTGTGGCCATGGAGTACTTGAAATTTTACTAGTGTGTCTGATAAACTGAATTTAAAGTTGTATTTAATTTTAATCAACTTAAATTTATAGCCAGATTTGGCTAGTAGCTACAGTATTGGGCAGCACAGCTTTAGATCTTGCTGCCTAGGAAATCTGAGTTCTAGTATTTAATTTTCCACTAGTTTGTGTATGACATTTGGCAAGTTATTTAGTTCTCGAGCCTCAATTTAATCTGTTGTGAAAATGAAGTTGCCACTAAAAGATTATCTCCAAGTTCCCTTCTTGCTCTAAAGTTGTATTATTCTTATTAAAATGTACAGTGGCTTTTAATATTCACAAGTATTGTATCTGGAAGGTCCTGCCTCCTCAATATGTTAACTCTTTACATAAGGATTTTTGTTTAGTCAGTTTCTCTTTTTTTTTTTTGAGACAGAGTCTCACTCTTTTTGACAGGGCTAGAGTGAGTGCCGTGGTGTCAGCCTAGCTCACAGCAACCTCAAACTTCCGGGCTCAAGTGATCCTACAGCCTCAGCCTCCCGAGTAGCTGGGACTACAGGCATGAGCCACCATGCCCGGCTAATTTTTTCTATATATTTTTAGTTGACTGATTAATTTCTTTCTAATTTTAGTAGAGGCAGGGTCTCTCTCTTGCTCAGGCTGGTCTCGAACTCCTGAGCTCAAACAATCCGCCCGCCTCGGCCTCCCAGAGTGCTAGGATTACAGGCATGAGCCATCGCGCCCGGCCTAGTCAGTTTCTCTTTTTGAGAAGAGTATATGCAAAGTACACATAAAGGATAATGGATTATCCTCCACCCCCCATTGTTTGGCAAAAACATTGTGCAATCCAAGGCAGTATTTTATGTTGGAACAAAGTTTGAATCTTTAAAGACCATATTTCTGCACACCACCTTCCCATTTAAGAATATATAGGAGGTCCCTAGTTATTATCAAATTAGTTCCAAACTTACCTGATAGGCCTTGAAGACTTTCTGCCAACTTCATCTCACTAGCCCTGTTTCTCATTCTTGCTTAAAAAGAAACCATTCTTGTTTTTTCCTTTGCTCTTGTTTCCTCAGTTTAAACATTTATAACTCTCTCCAATCCATATACCTTCTCTTTGAGGCTTCCTCAGAACTCACCCTTTTCTGGAAGAATGCTGCTTAATCCAGTCACAGTGATCCGGCTTTGAATCCTGGTAATAAGTACCCTCGGGTTAAATATATGCTTATTTAGGTAAAGTTTAGTACATCCTTCTTAAATATTTTTTCTTATTGTTATGTTACCTACTCTGTTTCCGTAATGAAGGTGTAAAAAAATATGAAATCAATGATTGTTTCTTTTGTATTGCCTCCTGAGTTTAGTCCATTGTTCAACAATACTGCTTTAAAAAGTTGCTAATTTTAAAAAGGATAAACACTGTAGCAACATTTACCCTTAACCACCACTGTAATAGATGTTTTTTGTTTCCTTCCAGGCAGTCGTCCATATTTTAAAAATAAAGTTGTATGTTAGAGATACAATTTTGGTTTTAATATATTGGGAACATTGTATAGTGGAGGCCTTACAATGTAGGGAAAAGATCATAGACTTTGGAGTCAGATCTCGTTTGGAATCTGGTCTCAAAAACCTTGGGCAAGTTATATCACCTCTGAGCCAGTTGGCCTTGAATTGTGAGGATTAAGATAATATATGTAAAGCATCTAGCAGTGTGCTTTTAATAAAAGACATGATCAATACATGGTAGCTGTTGTTACTGTTTTTTTTCTGTTTTCCCATTCCCATCTTCATGAATATAACTTAAATGATTGCTT
This sequence comes from Indri indri, assembly GCA_004363605.1. Lineage (NCBI taxonomy): Eukaryota > Metazoa > Chordata > Mammalia > Primates > Indriidae > Indri > Indri indri. The sequence continues at coordinate 124,324 of RJWJ010000453.1, read as the reverse complement.
AAACATTCAGGTGATTTACCATTACTAGTTTAGACATTTACCTTTTAAACATTTTTTGTTTGTTTATTTCCTCATTTAAAGCCCTAGGACTGGGATACTGGTCCTGTGTTATGAATATTTCTATGCCAAATCTCTCCCTTGCGAAAGTACCTACAATGAGTATTCTTGTTTTGGAAAAAATGCTAATTTGATTGTATAATTGTACCTCATTGTTTTAATTAATATATTTTGAAAATTTTGGTTTATTCAGGGATGATGTGGTGAACATTCCTTTATATGTTAAACAAGCATTTGATTGTCCATTAAAGTGGGAGTAATGGTGTAAAGGTAAATGAGACATGATTCTTGTCCTTGAGCTCAGATTCTAGGGTGGTAACACATGTCAACAATTACAATTTGGAGTGACAGTGTAATAAGATCTGGGGGAAATGAGAAGTGGCATTTGAGCATGATCTTTGAGGATCAGTTGGAATTGATCTGGGTAGAGAGAACAGCATGTACAGAAGTTAGAAGTATGAAAGGGTGTGTAGTGTGTTTGGAGAAATGCAAGTTGTCTTGTTGTATATGTCTGTCTCTGTCTCTGTGGGTGGGTGTGGGTATCTGTTTCTGTGTGTGAATCTCTGTACCTGTGTGTGACTGTATGGACTGCAGCGGGAAATGAAGCCTTGTGAAGGTCCTTGTGTTTGGGCAATGAGTAAGACCTTGAGAATAGAGCTTCCCAACTGGTGTGCCATGAATGGTTTACCAGTGTGCCAGAGAGAAGATAGCCTTCAGCTTATGGGGCCTGGGCATGTTGGAGCCCCCAGGATGATTTCTTTTGGCTTTGAATAGTCTTCTTGGCTTATCTCTGTGTGCTAAAAAATTATCATTTTCTTTGTTGCCAAGTTGAGAAAAAGCACTGTTTTAGAGGTTCTAAATGTTGGCAAGTTTGTGGTACTCACTCAACCTTGGCATCCCTACTGTGTAATCAGAAATAAAACAAATATCAAATCCTAAAGTAAGCATACAGAAGGTCAAGTAAAAGTCTTCCTTCTTTTTCCCCTCCTTCTATCCACCTCCCCCCCACTACTTCACTGTTGTGTGTGAGTGTGTGTGAAGTATTTTTTTGGTGCTCCTGCATTGCTGGTGCCATAAACGTTCACTTATTTAGTCTGCCTCCTGGGAAATTACCATGTACATTAGGGAGCAATTATAGATATTTAAATAAGGGAATGATGATAAGATTAGATGTAGCTTTTGAAAGGTAACTCCTGACTTCTAAATAATGATATACGGATGTAAGGAAGGTATAAAGAGTAAGTTAGAGATGGAGCAGAGAGACCAGTTAGGCTGCTGTCGCATTGGTCCAAAGGAAGGATGATAAGAGCCAGAAATGGGGAAATAGAGGTAAGGATGTAAGATTAGAACTGAAAACTGACTGCTAGTTTAACTAACCTGAGAATCCATTTGGATATGGAAGAAAAGAGGAAAAGAGTTGAAGATGGTGCCAAGATTTCTTCTTTGGGAAGGGAGGGCCAAATAATTTTTATTGAGCACTTTCATAGAGCCAGGTATTTTGCTAGGCACCAAAGTTGCCATGAGTTCTCAATTGCATTTTTTAAAATAAACATTTTGAAATAATTTTAAACCTAATGAAAAATATCGAGAAAAGTACAAAGAGCTTCTGAATCCCCTCCATCTAATTTTTAACATTGTATTACCTATATACTGTGTGCATACACAAGATAAGCATGGAACATCTCATTGTGCCTGACTCACGGTATAGTGGGCTCAGTAAGGCCTTCCCTTCCAGATGCCACAAGAGGTAATTTTGGTATTATCTTTGACCCTTTCCCTCTTTCTGCCACATCTAATTGGATTCTCAAGTTTTAGTGAAACACCATATTCATCTCTTACTTCTGGTGCTTCCTTTTTATGCCCATTTCTCCATTGCAGGGGAATGCACCATTTCTAATCTCATTAGACTTTTTCTGAATCATTTGGGAGCAAGTTGCAGACATAATGCCCATCACTCCTAAATATTCTAGTGTGTATTTACCAAAACACGGACAGTCTCCTACATACCCACCAAATCAGGAAATCAACATTGGTAAATCGTGGCCTTCAGATAGATCCCTAGATGCCATTCATATTTTTCCAACTATTTCAGCAATATCTCTTTTTCCTTTTTGGTCCATGATGCAATTCAGGATCATGCATTACATTTAATTGTCATGTCTCTTTAGTCTCCTTCAGTTTGGACCCATTCCTCAATGTTTCCTTGTCTTTTATGACCTTGACAATTTTAAAGAGTGCAGTCTTTTTATTCTGTAACATGACCCTCAACTTAGGTTTTTCCAGTTGCTCGTGTGCAGACTGAGTGCATTGTTGACAGGAATACCAAAGAAATGGTATTGTGCTATTCTTAGTACATCACTAGTAGTCATAGGGTATTGTTCCACTACTGGTGATGTTTTACCTGGAACACCTTATTCATGTCTACTAGGTTTCTCTACTGTAAAGTGATTATTTTTCCTTTTATAATTATGTGAGAAGATATCCAAGGCTGTGCCATTATTCCTCGTCAAACCTCTAACCACCAGCCTTCAGGTACACTGATGACTCTACCTGAATCAGCCACCACTTACAAAAGTTGCCACTTACATTTATTAGATGGTATTCTGCTGAAGATTCCCCCCTTTTCCATATATTTATTTATTCATTCATTTATTTATATCAATATATACTCATGGATTTCTATTCCTGGTTTTTATTAGTAATTTTTTATTTTATTTTGATGCTCAAATTGTCCCAGATTCGGCTAGTGGGAACTACTTCAAGTTGGCTCCTGTGTCTCCTTGACCTGTTCCCCTCCTTGGTGAATTTTCTTTAACTTCTGACACATGATGTTCCAAGATCATCTTGTACTTTGCTGTCACAGCTCTGGAATCATCCATTTCTCCAAGAAATCCTGATTTCTTGTAGTGGAGGTGATATTTAGAAAGCAAGATCTGGGTGCTTAGTGTGTTCATTTCTGTGGGGATGTCATGACTTCTAGGAGGGCAGAGCTAGGAAATACATGTATGTTTACATATATCTGAATCTGTTTCTGTGGCTAATATGTATAGAGATTTTGAAAGTTCACGTGATAAAACCAATTCCAGTCCAACACTGTGGGATTCTTCTAGTCTTCCCCCTTTGCGTATTTGTAAATCTCTTCTTTAGCCGTGAGAAATTGGCTCCCATTATCTCCTCATTATATTTATTTATTTGCTCAATCTCCTTGTATGTGCCAGTCTTCTGACCCCAGACTAGTTGTCTCCTTGCCTGCCCCCTTTGAGGCCTTTGACATGGGGTCCTCAGGGCGTATTGTCAGATCCATGCTGGGAAGGAACTTCTCATTTAATCTTATTTTTTTCTCATTTGATCAGAACAGAAATTTATTAGAAAGGTATTATCCCCAGTTTGAAAAGGAGAACAAAGCTGAGATTTAGAAAGGTGTGTGTCTTTGGGCATTTTACTATGTAAATAGCTGAGCAAGTATTTTACATTCAGATTTGTCTGATACTGAAGCATCTTTTTTTTCCCCTATACTGCATAGCCTCTGACTATCCGTGTAAACATAGTTTGGAATTGAAAGTGGCAGGATTTAAGGTTGTGTAGGTGGTGGTTGAAGCAATGGGTGTGACTGTCAGTGCTTAAATGTGTGTACAGTTAGGAAGAAGAGTACTGACAGCTTCTCCCCACCATCATTGGAAGATTTAGGGCTCTCATAAATGAAGAAGCCAGTGAAGAAGATTGAATGGTGGTGAGAGAAGGAAGAGAATGATTGTGTGGTAGAAGGCAGTGAAGTAGGGAATTTCAGGAAGGTGTTAAATGCTACTCAGAGAAAGAGAAAAGACCAAAAAGTGCTTTGAGTTTGACTGTTGGAAAGTTAAAAAATGACCTTAGCTTGTTGGTTTTCAAGTGTGTTCAGGCAGGCCACCTGTATCAGAATCATTGAGATACAGATTAAAAATATAAATTCCCCATGTCTCATTTCAGACTTTACAGATTTTTAAAAGGATGAGTGGAGAATGGGGAGGCGGTAGCATAGGAAATCTGCTGATACGCTGTTGAGGTTCTTCTGACGTAGAGTTACAGTAGAGGGGTATGATAAACTAAATTGAGAAAAGTAGGCATGCAATGAATATATTAATAGATTAGACAACTCTTCAAGAAATTTGGCCATAAAAGTAAGAAAGAAGGTCTCTTGTGTCATGGAGGAATAGGGGATAGCATCAAGAAAAATATCTTTTTTTTTAAGGTTACATACACCTTAACAATTGTTGGGATTAAGGGAAAGAGTCTATAGTGGTTATTTGAAAGATGGGTAAGCAAAACTGTATAGCAACGCCTACTTTCAAAAAAATGCCCTGAATGAACTTTGGTTGGTATCTGGGATAGCTACCTGCCCGTATTTCAAATGATTGCCATCTTTTGGTGGGTCTTTGGAGTAATCTAAGGGTCATTGTTAATTTTATTATTTAGGTTTATATCTTGCCTTTTTGTTATATAGTTAAGTGTTAAAAGCTTTGCTCATTTTTATAAAATCATGAATTCTAAGTATACTCTTGAATATAGACAAGACAAGTCACCAGCAATACAATTAAAAATTATATCCAGAGTTGGAGGTGACTTCTTTCAGATGGAATGCATTTAACCAATCAACAGTCAGTTTAATGTATTCTTTGAACACCAGGTAGGTTCCAGGGACTATTTGGCAGTGGGAATATGGAATTGAATAAGACATGATTTTTCTCCTCAAAGAGATTATTACTTTCTTCAGAGGAATTGAAATCCAGTATATAGCTAGAAATGGTACAGATAAGTCATAGATGACTACGTGCTAGTTGACAGCTAAACTATGTACAGATAAGTCATGGTTAATAAGTACAGCAGTATATATTATCAGAACTCTCAGACTTCTCAATTATTTTAAAAATTTACTTAAATTTTATTTCCTTATTTGAATTGGTAATATGGCTACTTGGGTCAAGTTTCAAAATAATGTAAAAAGGTATAAGCTCAGGAGGGAGGATCACTTGAGGTCAGGAATTTGAGACCAGTCTGACCCCCGTCTCTACAAAAAAGAAAAAAATTAGCTGGGCGTTGTGGCACCTATAGTCCCAGCTATTTGGGAGGCTGAGGCAGGAGGATCACTGAGCCCAGGTTTTTGAGGTTGCAAGAGCTATGATAACACCACTGCCCTAGTGTCTGAGGAACAGAGAGAGACCTTGTCTCAAAAAAAATGAAAAAATAAATTAAAAAAGTATATATTGAGAATCTTAATACCACTCTATCCTTCCCTTTCCTGCTTTCTGTAGGTAACCACTTATTTTTTGTGTATTCTATAGTACTTACGCAAATAGAAGTAAATATAAGCATAAATAAGCATAGATTACTGTTTTCCCCCTGTCTTTCTATGTAGAAGGTAGTTTACTATATCAATACTTCATACCATACTTTTTTTTTTTTTTTTTTTTTTTTGTTGAGACAGAGTCTCACTCTCTTGCCTGGGGCGAGTGCTGTGGCATCAGCCTAGCTCACAGCAACCTCAAACTCCTGGGCTTGAGCAATCCTACTGTCTCAGCCTCCCGAGTAGCTGGGACTACAGGCATGTGCCACCATGCCCGGCTGATTTTTTCAATATATATTTTTAGCTGTCCAATTAATTTTCTTTCTATTTTTGGTAGAGATGGGGTCTCGCTCTTGCTCAGGCTGGTCTCGAACTCCTGAGCTCAGAACGATCCGCCCACCTCGGCCTCCCAGAGTGCTAGGATTACAGGCGTGAGCCACCGCGCCCGGCCTCATACCATACTTTTTTAATTTAAAATGTACCTTGGAGATCATTTGACTTCAGTATATAGAGCTCCTCCCTTTTTTCTTTCTTTTTTTAATGTAGCAACATGTTCTATTGTGTAGATATACTATTAAGCTAACTGATTATTTGAACTTTTACTTTATTTCAATTTTTAGGTTCTTTTACTTGTGTAACTCATTTCCTTTTACCTCTTTCTGTATGAACTTGTGTTCCCATCAGGTATTTTGCATTAATAACTGCCTGACTTTGCTTAGCTGAAGTCCTCTAATGCCTAGTTGAACCAGCCTTTCAGACTTTGTGGCCAAGCTAAAGATTCCACCTTCCTTGTTTCAGTTGCTTAGATGAAAAATGGAAGAAAAAGAGACAGGGATGAAACTAATATTTGTTGAACTCTACTGGGTATTCTTAAGTATGATATCTTATTTAATTCTCTTAGGGACCCCGTGGATTAAGTAGTAGTGTTACATTTTTGTAGACGAGGGAGTTGAGGCTCAAAAAACTGAGTTGTACAGACTTTCACAGCTAGAAAATGGCAGATTTAGGTTTTAAAAGTAGGTCTAGGTGGCTGAATGTGAGTGAGGAATAGGCAGAAGGTTTTTGCAATGATCACCCAGCCAGCAGCCAGAACAAGCCACATCTTTTCTGTCCTGGGTTCCCACAGTAGCCCCTGACTGGTCTTGCTGTTTCCACACTTGTGCTTCACAATCTGTTCTCCACAAGGCAGCCAAAGTGACCTACCACTAATTAGACAGTCTCCAAAAATGGCCGCCATCAGGTCCTTCATTGTATACACATGCTGCTCCACTGATCAAGAGATGAGGTTTGTTTCTCCTTCCATTGAATCTTGACTTACGACTTCTTATTACTTACTTTGAGTGACAGAATGAAGCAGAGAGGATGCTGTGCCCATTCTGGGCCTAACTTTTACAAGGTTTGATAGCTTCGATTTTTATTCTTGGAAACCAGCTGTCATGTAACAAATACGACTACCTTGAGACCACCATGCTGTGAAGAAGCCCAAGCTCTCCACATGGAGACAGAGAAGTCGTGTGAAGGAGTGCTTAAGTGAGAGACATGAGTGATGCTTTTTTTGAACTTTTCAGCGCAGCCCAGCTATCTTAATGTAGACCAGTGAGTGACCCCAGATGATGCCGTATGACACTCAGTGCAGCAGAAGAGCTGCCTAGCCTTTACCTAATTCCTGGCCAGAGAATCGTGAGACATAGAAATCCTTATTATCTGAAAAAATAAAAATAAAAAAATAGTAAAAGTAGGTTTGAGTCCAGAATCTGTATCTGTTCTGCTACTGTCCTGGTTTTTTGTGTTATAATGTCCTATTTTTAAATTTCTGAACTATAGTTTTGTAGCTGGAATTCTCTGCTATTTGCAATAAGCCTTACATCAAGAGTCACAAAATTAGACATGTTGCCTGCTGCCCTGTTTCCCTACTGTGTTTTTCCTGATTGCTGGGTTACCACCTGCTTATATGACCTCTGTGAAGCTAAGGTCTTGCTTGCTTGGATCAGCCTTATTGCCTGCTACTATAAGCTCTGGGTACCATTTTTTAACTGCCTGTCTGGATTGCCTCTCATCATCTCTATTAAGTTTCCTTTTCTCCCCAGTTTTCCTTGTTGTAGCCCTGTTATCACTTGAGCTTCAGTTCATCAGTGTGAAACTTGGGCAAAACTTCTGAAATTATTTGGGATGATTTAAAATTTTCTTGATGTTAATTGTTATAAGTTCATCATGCCTTGTCTGGACTCTTGCAGTCGTCTCCTTTAAGTGCATTCTGCCATTAGTTTTGCCCTTTTTTAATCCCTCTTACATGGTAGCCTGAGTTATCAGACATACATACCTCATCAGAATTTTTTATTGTCTCTCCATCTGCCTGTAAATTAAAATGAAGGAATTTTCCAAGGGGATTAACATTATTCGAGAAATACCAGTTTTTAAAGTAATGTTGATATTGTTTTTGTCTGTTTCTTTTTTAGATATTTCTTATTCATGGAAGCAAAACATTACAAATGCCAAGGATTTCCAAATTGTTTTGTATGTATTGGAATAAAAAAACCTCTACACTTGGTTTATTTACATTTTTAACTTATTTTTTCTGGCCAATTACAAATCGCAATCAGTTATAGTGGCTTATTACAGAAGCTACTAAAGAAATGAAACATCTTCATTGGGAAGGGTTTTGTGATTTGGAAAAGTTCTCTTGGGTGATTCTGATATTGTGACCCACCTTGCAACTATTTTTATGGTTTTTGATCTGTGTTAGCATAATTATTTACAAAAAGAATTATATATTCAACAGTTCTTATATGCAATTCTAAAATCCTCACATCCCTCAAAAAATAAAAATATTCGTAACTAATTTGGCAGCTAGACTTGACCTAAACTGATGAGAGGCTCTTTGGTCTTGATTTATTCCACTTATAGTATACATTCTTCAGGTTCTCTAAAGAAACTTTAAATAGCAATATGGTTGAATACAGGGTGCTGCCTTGGAATCAACCAAGCATATTACTTAATTTAAGGTATTCGTGCCATACCACAGCTCTATATTCCAGATCTTCTGAAAGTGTTTTGGACCCAGAGGTTTCAGATCACGGCATTATAGACCTGAACCACCAACTTCTCTAGCAATGGTTGATAAATGGTACTTTGTTTTATTTTGTATTTCTTTTTAGTGATAATGTGGTTGAATTTTTTTCATGTTTGTGTGCTAATTTCATTTCTTCTTGCATACATTCTTCAAGTTCTTTGTTCATTTATCTGCTGGGGTCTTACCAATTTTTATAATATTGTAGGTATCAATGAGTTTTTTGTTAACAATGTGGCATGCTTGGGACATATTCTAAGTTTTTTGTATTTAGCACATCAGTAGAAAATGCTGCAAGATGAAAATGCATCTATAGTTGACCCTCGAACAACATGTGTTTGAGTTACACAAGTCCTCTTATATACATGGATTTTTTTCAATACATATATTGGACGATTTTTTTGGAGATTTGGGACAATTTGAAAAAACTCAGATGAACTGCATAGCCTAGAAAGAGTGAAAAAACTAAGAAAAAGGTATGTCACGAATGCATAAAATATATGTAGATAGTGGTCTATTTTATCATTCACTACCATAAAATATACACAAATCTATTACAAAAAGTTAAAACTTATTGAAACTTCCGCACACAAACATAGACCTACGTGGTGCCATTTGCAGTTGAGAGAAATGTAAACAAATATAAAGATGCAATATTAAATTAAGTATAAAATTAAAGTGTAGTACATACTATACTACTGTAATAATTTTGTAACCACCTCCTGTGGCTATTGCTGTGAGCTAAAGTGTTGTGAGTATCTCTTTAAAATACACATGACTCTAATCATCTCAAGAGGAGCAATTTATCTCTCCAGTGAAATTGTTCTCCAGCAAATTGCATATTGCAGTAAAAAGTGATCTTCTTCAGTTCTCCTGTAATTTTTCAGTGTATTTTTTATTGTGTTTAGTGCAGTACCATAAACCTCGAATAACACCATGGGACCCATACAAAGTGCTACTAGTGGTGTAAGAAGTGCTCCCGATCAGCACAGAAAAGTCATGACATTACAAGAAAAGTTGAATTGCTTGATCTGTATCACAGATTGAGGTCTGTAGCTGTGGTTGCCCACTATTAAGAGAAATTAATCTAGCATAAGGACCATTGTAAAAAAAAAAAAAGGGAAATTTGTGAAGCTGTCACTGCAGCTAAGCAGCAGGCACAAAAACCTTGTAGTTTTTGTAAAATACCTTTTTATTTTTTATTATTATTTAAAGAAATTTTTTTTTTGAGTAGAGGTGGAGTCTTGCTCTTGCCGAGGCTGGTCTTGAACTCCTGAGCTCAAGCAGTCCTCCTACCTTGGCCTCCCAGAGTGTTAGGATTACAGACATGAGCCACTCCTCCCAGCCAAAATACCTTCATAAATAGCTTTTATATGGGTCCAGGATTACTCTAAGAAAGGCATACCTATAGACTCTAATGCAATTCAAGAAAAAAGGAAGTCATTAAAACAAAAGGAAGATGAAAGCTCTTAAGCTGGAGAATTTAATGTCAGCAAAGGATGGTTTGATAATTTTAGAAAGTGGTTTGGCTTAAAAAATGTCAGGATAACAGAAGCAGCTTTTGCCAATCAAGAAGCAGCCATTAGATGCCTAGACACCATTAAGAAAATCATTGAGGAGAAAGGATATCTGCCTGAACAGGTTTTTAATGCAGATGAAAGTACCCTATTCTGGAAAAACAAAAGGCACAAGGGACATTTATTTAGTAAGAAAGAGAAGCAGGCACCAGGATTTAAAGCAGGAAGAGATAGGCTAACTTTACCGTTTTGTGCAGATGCAGCTGAATTTATGATCAGGACTGCCCTTATCTATAAAGCTGCTCACCAGCTGCCAGTCTTTTGGTTGTACAAGAGGGCCTGGACAACCAGAACCCTTTTTCTGTATTGGTTTCATCAACACTTTGTCCCTGAAGTCGGAAAGTACCTCACCAGGAAGGGACTGCCTTTTAAAGTTCTTTTGATGCTGGACAATGCCCTGGCCACCCAGAACCCCATGAATTCAACACTGAACACCTCAAAGTGGTCTCCTTGCCCCCAAACACAATGTCTCTAATTCAGCCTGTAGATTGGGGGTCATAAAGACCTTTAAGGTTCATTACACATGGCAGTACATGGAAAGGATTGTCAACACTGTGGAAGAGAAACCTGCTAGAACATCATGAAAGTCTGGAAGGATTACACCACTGAAGATGCTGTGGTATAGAAAAAACCATGAAAACTGTCAAACCTGAAATAATAAATTCCTGCTGGAGAAAATTGTGTCCATATGTTGTGCACGACTTCATAGGGTTTGTGACAGAGCCTATCAAGGAAATCATGAGAGAGATTGTGGATATGGAAAAAAAGGTAGGGGGTGAAGGGTTTCAAGATAGGGATCTCGAAGAAATTCTAGAGCTAATAGATACCACACCAGGGGAATTAACAGAAGACTACTTGATAGAGATAAGGAAGAAGATGTATAAACAGCAGTGCCAGAAAACAAGTAGATGTTAGACAGTCTGGCAGAAGGGTTCTGATTATTCAAGATTGCTTTTGTCTTTTATGACGTGGATCCTTCTGTGATATGGACACTGAAACTAAAGCAAATGGTGGAAGAAGGATTGGTACTGTGTGTAAACATTTTAGGAGAAATAAAAAACAAAATCAGAAGTTACGATCTATTTCCTTAAAGTTACATCAGATGTGCCTGCCTCTTCTGCCACCCCTTCCACTTCCTCCACCTCTTCTGTTTCTGCAGTCCCTGAGCCAGCAAGACCCACCCTTTCTCTTCCTCAGCCTACTCTGTGTGAAGATTACAAAGGTGAAGACCTTTGTGATGATCCACTTCCACTTAATGAATATAGTAAATACATTTCTCTGCCTTATGATTTTCTTAATTTCTTTTCTCTAGCTTTCTTTATTGCAGGAATACAGTATATAATACGTATAACATACAAAATATGTGTTAATTGACTGTTTATGTAATCTGTAAGGCTTCTAATTAACTGGAGAGTATTAGGAGTTAAGTTTTGGGGGAGTTAAAAGTTAAAGCAGACTTTCAACTGCATGGGGTGTCAGTGCCCCAGTGCCTGCATTGTTCAAAGATAAATTGTATTTACATGGTGAAAGAGATAACCTTGCTCCTGTGCTCAAAATCTTTTCATGGCTTTCAGTCCCACTTACAGTAAAAACTAAAGTTTTGAGCATGACCAAAAAGGCCCTACATGATCTGTGGACCCTGCTCTCTCTCTGATCTCATCTCTGACTCTTCTCCTTTTTCATTTTTCTCAAGGAACACTGGCCTCCTTGTTTCTGGAACTGGCAGACATGGTCCTGTTTCAGGTCTTTGTGTTTGTTATTCTGCCTGCCTCGATCACCTTTCTCCCAAGTGTTCCAGGCAGATGGAGTACCCACATGGCTTACTCTCTCACTTCCTTTCAAGTTTCTGCTCAAAAGCGAATTTCTCAACCATGCCTTTCCTGAGTACCCTACTTAAACCCCACTCCCACATGCCTATTCTTCCCTGCTTACAACACCACCTTACTCCATATTGTGTAATTTTTTTCTTTCCTCATTAGAATGGAAGCTCAATGAGGGCAGGAACTTTTATCTTGTTTGTTGATACAGTCACGTTGCTGCTTTTTCTTTGGCACATAATGAGGCACTCAGTAGATACGTTGAACACGGGAAGGATTGGGGGAAGTAAAGAGGAACATCATTTAGCTAATTGCCTAACATATGGACACTTGATTTGAGGCTCTTTTTTGTTTTTTTCGTTTTTGGGGATAGTGTCTCGCTCTCTTGCCTAGGCTGGAGTGCAGTGGCCGGATCATAACTCACTGCAGCCTAGAACTCCTAGGCTCAAGGGATGCTCCCACCTCAGCCTCCTGAGTAGCTAGGACTACAGGTGTGCACCACCACACCTGGCTATTTTTTTTTTATTTTTTGTAGAGACAGGGTCTCCCTATGTTGCCCAGGATGGTCTTGAACTCCTGGCGGCAATCCTCCTGCCTCAGCCTCCCAGAGTGCTGGGATAATAAATACTCTGTTAATTCTGGTGTAACTAGAGTACTTTTTCTTTTTCTTTTTCCTTTAAAGAGATGCGGGTCTTGCTTTGTTGCCCATGCTGGACTTTAAACTCTTGGGCTCAAGGGATCCTTCTGCCTCAGCCTCCTGAGTAGCTGGGACTACAGGTGTGTGCCACCAAGCCCAGCTTGAGATCTTTTAATAAAAACATGTATTTCTAAAGTGTCTTCCTAAAATCAGTTTTGAACGTTTAGAAAGGTAGTACCCAGTAATGAGGCTAATACTTAACTAGGCACTTTTATGTGTCAGAGACTCTGCTAAGGACTTCTCATGCATGATTTCATTTAATCTTGGTAACAACTCAGGATACCTATGACATCAATTTTGGTGATGTTAAATTTGATCATTTGGTTAGGGTGGGATCTGGCATTTCTCCATTGTAAAGATGTCTTTTCCCCTTTGTAATTAATAAGTAACCTATGGGCTGATACTTTCAGATTGTGTATCTTGTTTTCTGATAAACTTTCATCTGGTAATTTTAGTGTTGATAATTCTTGCCTGGATCAGTTAAGATAATTATAAAATGACATTTTTCTTTCCTTTTGTTTGAGATAGAGTGTCACTCTATTGCTTTAGCTAGAGTGTAGTGGTGTTACAGCTCACTATAGCCTCAAACTCCTGTGTTCTAGCTCTAGAATCAGCCTTTTTTACCGAAGAGTCCTAATTTCTTTTAGTGGGTCATAGTATATAGGGAATTAAGTATGTTCAGTGTTATTGGAGTGTTTTTGCTTCTAGGTTCTAATAGTGGACAGAGACATCAAATATAATTTAAGAAAAATGAGATCATACCAATACCTCTACTTCTGATCCAGTACTACAACCATCTCCCATGCCATACCTGACCTCTTGTCTTCTATTGCCATACTTCTGGTTCTCAAAAAATGAATTAACATTTATTCATTGGTTCAGTCATGTGATACACATAAAATAGTTTCAGAATGTTGCATCAAGACCACTATTGACAAGAAATTTACTAAATTGAAAGTTTTTTTACATTTTTTAAAATTTATCTCAGAATATATTCTGCTGTGGTTGTAGTCAAGAGCAGGTGTGAACAAACTGTGGCCTGTGGGTCAAATCTGACTACCACCTGTTTTTGTATGGCCTGTGAACTAAGAAAGCTTTTAATTTTTTTTTTTAAATGGAGTCTTGCTCTGTTGCTCAGGCTCGAGTGCAGTGGCATGATCATAGTGTACTGCAGCCTGGAACTCGTGGACTCAAGTGATCCTCCTGCTATGGTCTCCCAAAGTGCTTGGATTACAAGTGTGAGCCACCATGCATGGCCTGCGGTTTTTTTTTTTTTTTTTTTTTTTTTTTTGAGACACAGTCTCACTCTGTTACCCGGGCTAGAGTGAGTGCTGTGGCGTCAGCCTAGCTCACAGCAACCTCAAACTCTTGGGCTTAAGCGATCCTACTGCCTCAGCTTCCCGAGTAGCTGGGACTACAGGCATGTGCCACCATGCCCGGTTAATTTTTTTTCTATGTATTTTTAGTTGTCCAGATAATTTCTTTCTATTTTTGTTTGTAGAGACGGGGTCTCGCTCTTGCTCAGGCTGGTCTCGAACTCCTGAGCTCAAACAATCCACCCGCCTTGGTCTCCCAGAATGCTAGGATTACAGGTGTGAGCCACCGCACCCGGCCACATTTTTTAATGACTAAAAAAAAATGAAAAGAATAGTATTTCATGATCCATGAAAATTTTATGAAATTTTGACTTAAGTATCAAAATTTGGAACACAGCCATGTTCATTCATTTACATGTTGTTTTTGTCTGCTTTCATGCTACAAAGGTAGAATTATTAATAGTAGTTGCAACAGAGATCATATGGCCCATAAAACCTAAAACAATTTCTATCTGGCTCTTCACTGAAGAAGTTTGTCAGTCCTGATCAAGAATATTATGTTTAATAGTGACTGGAATCATTTTTTTTCTGTGTGATTATTTGATACATAGTTAGGTTTATTTGTTTACTCAATTTTAGAGGAAAAGGAATTTTTTTAAAGCATTGGAAATTAGAAATGATTGAATTTTAGAATTAGAAGGATACTTAGAGGTCATGTAGTCCTGCACTGTCCAATAGGGTAACTACTAACCAAATGTGGCCATTTAAATTTAACTTAATTTAAAACAGTTCTTAAGTCATATGAGCCATATTGTTATATATGGGATGGCTACTGTATAGGATAGTACAGATTAGAGATCACACAAAGTTCTGTCATAATACAGATCAAGAAATTAAGGCTAAGAAAAATAAAGTGACTGCCCCAAAGTAATCAGAACTTGATAGTAAAAGAATTAGAATATTAAAATTTACAGTGAATCAATGGCTTACTAGGTATTACAAATGTAACAGTGGTTGTTAATGAAAGACCTCTGCCTTAGACTGTGAAACCCTTTCTTCGCTAAATTCCAGATGAGTGCAGCATAGTAACATTGAAATATTTGTATTTTGAGAGCTTAATAATTGGCTGAATGAATGAACTCTTTTTGCTGCTTTGCCCATTCAATTTGTACTTGTTTCATTCATTTTTGCAGTAAAGACGTTTCTCCGTTTGGACATTGACTTAGGAACTTGATTTAGGATGCTCTTGGGAGAGGTTAGAAAGAATAGGTTAGGCTAAACAAAATCAAACAATGGAACTCTGATACTGATTTTCAATCCATCTGTAATCCTTTTTCTATTAACATCACCAACATATACGATGAGTAAGGGCAGATGAGTAACACACATCTCAGTATATATGGTTGTGACATCTTTTCCCCTTCAACTTTTCTGGGGAGAGTGTTGAGGTGGAGATCAGGGAAACAATAGGGAGAGTGCAATGGATTAGATTGAAGATTTGCAAACCACAAATAGTGATGTCTCTTTTTCAATGATATCTTCAGTTAATTTAGATGCTTCTGTGGTTGGCTTTGAAAAGAACAATCAGTAAGTATAATTTCAGCATGAGGAAGTAGATACGATGTGGTAGAAATAGCATCATCTTTGAGATTAGACAGATTTGGATTCATGTGCTACTCCATTACTTTTGCCTGTGTAACCTTAGGGAAGCCACTTAGTCCTTCTGAGGGGAATCCTCCTGAGGGGACTGTCATTTTAAGGATTAAGTGACAGAATCTGAGATTTTGAAGTTGTTACTGCTGTATAACAAACCGTGCCAACACTTAGTCACATAAACCAACCACCATTTTATTATTTATAGGCTCTGTGAGTGAGGAATTCAAACAGGGCACAGGTGTGGTGACCCTTTTCTGTTCCACAATGTCTGCTTGCTCTCCTGAGAATGACTGGGGGTTGGAACACTTGGGGGCTGGAGGATCCACTTACAAGATTGTTTATTTGTACATATGATGAATGAAGGATGGGCTCACCTGGGGCTATGGATCAGATCACTTATGTATGGACTGTCCATATGGCTAGGGATTCTTACAGCATGTTAGTTAAGTTCTGAAAGGAAGCATCCTGAGAGTGAGTGTTCCAAGAGAGCTGAATAGAAGCTCAAGGCCTTTCCTCATTCAGTCCCAGAAGTCATAAAGCATCACATGTACTGTACTCTGTTGGTCAAAACAGTCACAAGTTTCAACGCCTCCCCCTTCAAGAGAGATGACATAGACCTCCTAGTTCTTTCTTTTTCTTTTTTTTTTTGGAGACAGAGTCTCACTCTGTTGCCCTGGGTAGAGTGCCGTGGCGTCAGCCTAGCTCACAGCAACCTCAAACTCCTGGGCTCAAGCAATCCTCCTGCCTCAGCCTCCCAGGTAGCTGGGACTACAGGCATGCACCACCACGCCTGGCTGATTTTTTCTGTTTTTAGTTGCCTAACTAATTTTTTTTCCATTTTTAGTAGCGACAGGGTCTCACTCTTACTCAGGCTGGTCTTGAACTTGTGACCTCAAGCAGTCCTCTGTCCCACCTTGGCCTCCCAGAGTGCTAGGATTGCAGGCGTGAGAGCCACTGTGCCTGGCCGACCCCCTAATTCTTGATGGGAGGAGTGTGCCATTAAAAAAAAAAAAAAGAAAAGAGCAACGTAAGTCAGAGTCTCTAGTTGTGTCGTCTGATTTCCTCATCTTTTCCATTTTCTTCTATTTTATGATACTAAGGAAAAAATACATTAGTAACTTCCTCTTATATGGTTTGTTAAAGAAAAGGACTCTCTAGATAAGCATTTCTCAACTTCAGCACTATTGACATTTTGGACCACATAGTTCTTTGTGTGTTGGGTGGGGACACTGTCCTGTGCATTGTGTGATATTTAGTGGCATCCCTGGCCTCTATCTACTAGATGCCAGTAGCACTTTCCCCTCTGGTGTGACAACCAAAAATATCTCCAGACATTGCCAGATATTCCCTGAAGGACAAACTTGCCCCAGTTGAGAACCACTGCTATACTTTAGTGTTTCTCAAAGTGTAGGCCATGGACCATCCATATCAATATCACTTGTGGGACTTACTGAAAGTGTTATTTTTTCAGAATCTGGAGGTGGGTCCCAGAAATCTACATTTTTCAAAAGTTCAAGTAATTTTGGTACATGCTTAAGTGAAAGAAATGCTGATGTAGGTCGTTCTTAAAAACTGTGTGACTAGTAGGCGTACAAGTGCTTTATTAATTGGTAATATGCTAATTTCAGGCCAAATTAATGGCATAGTAGAGTTGTTAAATGTACTTCCATGCCTGTTTTATGAAATTTTTGTTTTTTTCTCAATTTTATTATGAAAATGTTCAAACAGAAAAATTTACAGAATGATGGATACAGTGAATACTTGTATACTTACCACTGAGAATCAAGAGTTGTTAAAATTTTGCCATATTTGCTTTTTGAGTGTGTGTGTGTGTGAGAGAGAGAGAGAGAGAGAGAAAGAGAAAGAGAATACGAGATCAGAAGCTTTGTCTCCAGACAAACCTGGTGAAAGTTGTATCTTCTTTTGTGACCCTTGAGAGCATTGTGTCATTTCTGCTATACCCACAAAGGTCTGTCCAAATTCATGGGAGAAGGGACATCGACTCCACCTTTTTGTGTAGTGGCAAAATTCTAGAAATATTATTGCTGCCATTTCTGAAAAATACAATTTGTCACAGTGTGTGATAGATTAAAAATGGAAAAAACTGGCCCTTCACCGTAGATAGCTTAAGAGGCACCATTGACTTAGTTCTAGATGTCATTCTGTTTGACACTTATCCACAATGCTAGTTTAATTCCTATACATTTGGAAGACACCTTATTATACCTTTATGTAGTAGACATAGTATGGTGTAATTATGGGAGAGACACCAAAAGGCTGATAGAAGACTTGCAGTGTGTGAGTGTTTACATGTTCTGTGGTTCTGTTCTTGGCCTGTAGGCTTTAGGATTTACAAGTGTTTTCCTGGGCTAGTGGTTAGTTTTCCCAGAGGGATTGCCAGTATCCTGCCTGGGCAATAAAACTGGCTGCCAGTGTTGCTAAAACCCAGTTGGGGATGGACGGTTACGGAAAGAGGGGCCCAGGTGATACTGATGCTTCTGTATAATTAACAGAATTACTTTTTGACTACGACTGAGTACAAAGCTCAGTCCTGGGTGCCAAGAGAAATACAACGGCAAAGCTTCTTTAAGGAGCTTACAATCTTGTAAAGGAAAAATATATTTGATAGACTTTAAGGCTGAAGTATTAATAGTATTCTTATTAATATTCAATATCTGTACATTAGTAATTCTATTAGAAGTGGTATTATCTAACATTGATGTAACGCCTTAAAAATTCCAAATTGTTTTTTAAGTACTTTTACTGCCTTAGATAATATATGAGCTCCAGCAGGTCCCTGGTACTTAACATAGTGCCTGGAATATAATGGATGCTTAATAAATATTTGATAAAATAAATAAATGAATCTTTGAGGTATATAATAGAATGATTGCAACCTCTGGAGTCTGGCACATTAGGTCTTGGACTTTCCAGCAGTGTGACATTAAGGGGGCCTTATAACCTCTATAAATAGGCCCATCTTTTCATCTGTAAAAATAAAGTTAGTTATCTCTTTATGTACCATACATAAAAATAGGTTGAGAGCATCAGGTATGAGCTCCTATGATGGTGTGTTTTCCATCTCTAGTTTTAAAGCCCAGTATATATGATAAATAAAAGAAATTCCTGGTGTTGAAGACTAATATTAGACATTTTAGGTACTGAAGTTTTAAAAATAGCATGCTGCCCCCTAGGGGCAGTGCAGAATTAAACTGTTGAAATTTTTGTGCTTCCTAATTCTAGAGGAAAATGTTGGAAATACTCTTCCAGATACTGGCCTAGGCAAAGAATTTATGAAGAAGACCCCAAAGGCAATCACAGCAACAACAAAAATAAATAAATGGGACCTGATCAAATTAAAAAGCTTCTGCACAGCCAAAGAAACTGTCACAAGAGCAAACAGACAACCTACAGAGTGGGAGAAAATTTTTGCATGCTACACATCCGATAAAGGGCAGATAACTAGAATCTACTTAGAACTCAGGAAAATCAACAAGAAAAAAATCAAACAACCCTATCAAAAAGTGAGCAAAGGACATGAACAGAAACTTTTCAAAAGAAGACAGAATAATGGCCAAAAAACATATGAAAAAATGCTCAACATCTCTAATCATCAGGAAAATGCAAATCAAAACCACAATGAGATATCACTTATCTCCAGTGAGACTGGCCTTTATCAAAAAGTCCCAAAACAATAAATGTTGGTGTGGATGCGGAGAGATAGGAACACTCATACACTGCTGGTGGGACTGCAAACTAGTGCAACCTCTGTGGAAAGCAATATGGAGATACCTTAAAGAGATACAAGTAGATCTGCCATTTGATCCAGCAATCCCATTACTGGGCATCTACCCAAAAGAACAAAAGACATTCTATAAAAAAGACACCTGCACCCGAATGTTTTATAGCAGCACAATTCACAATTGCAAAGATGTGGGAACAACCCAAGTGTCCATCAATACATGAGTGGATTAATAAAATGTGGTATATGTATACCATGGAGTACTATTCAGCTTTAAGAAACAATGGTGCTATAGCACCTCTTGTATACTCCTGGATAGAGCTGGAACACATCCTACTAAGTGATGTATTCCAAGAATGGAAAAATAAACACTACATCTACTCACCAGCAAATTGGTTTCACTGATCAACACCTAAGTGCACATATAAGAATAACATTTATTGGGTGTCGGGCAGGTGGGAGGGGGGAGGAGGGGATGGGTATGTGCATAGATAACGAGTGCGATGCGCACCATCCAGGGGATGGACATGCTTGAAGCTCTGACTTGGGGGGGAGGGGGCAAGGGCAACATACATAACCTAAATATCTGTACCCCCATAATATGCTGAAATAAAAGAAAAAATGCAAAAAAAAATAAAAATAGCATGCTGCCACCTAGGGGCAGTGCAGAATTAAACTGTTGAAATTTTTGTGCTTCCTCATGCAAAATAAACTTGTATTTTGAATAAATGACATATTAAGCAAAATTTAAGTTTATTTTGGCTTATTTTAATTTTCACTCCTTTGTTACTGTATTTCTACTGACATGTTTATAAGAAAACTTAGAATTTCCTTTTTTCCCCCAAATTAACTTGTCGGCCTTATATTACTCTTTCCTTCTCAGATTTTGCCAGGGGTTTTGAAAATACATATTCTTCAAAAGATGATGGAGGAAAAACTACAATTAAGCACATTTATTTAAAACAAGAGAAGAGATCACAAATGACGAGAAGCTAATACCGTAAATTTCACAAAATTCAAAAATACAGTATTTTCACTAATTAACTGACACACCTCTAAAAGAATATTTGATGACTGCAGAAACTTAGATCACCTCTTAATTAAGATTTACCATCTTAATCGTTTTTAAATGTACAGTTCAGTGATGTTAGGTGCATTTACATTGTTGTGGAACCACCACCACCCTCCGTCTCCAGAACTCTTTTCATCTTTAAAGACTGAAATTCTGTATTCACTAAATAGCAGCTCCCCATTCCCCAGTCTACTTTCTGTCTCTGATTTTGACCACGATAGATACTTCATATAAATGGAATCATATGGTATTTGTCATTTTGTGACTGGTGTATTTCACTCAGCATAATGTCTCAAGGTTCGTCTACATTTTAGCATGTGTCAGAATTTCCTTTTTAAGGCTGAATACACATCCTGTTACATAGTTATGCTACATTTTGCTTATCCATTCGGTGGATACTTGGTATGCTTCCGTCTTTTGGCTATTGTGAATAATGGTGCTGTGAACATGGGTGTGCAGACATCTCTTTTGAGATTCAGCTTTCAATTCTTTTGGGTATATACCCAGAAGTGGAATTGATGGATCATATAATAATTCTGTTTTTAATTTTTGAGGATCCTTCCTACTGTCTTCCACAGTGGCTGCCCCATTTACACTCCCACCAACAGTGTACTTCGAATTTCTCCCTGTCATTGTCAACACCTGTTAATTTTGGGTTTTTTTTTTGTTGTTGTTGTCATCATTTATTTTTTGGTAGTAGCCAACCAAATGTGTATGAGGTGGTATCTCACTGTTGTTTTAATATGCATTTCCCTAATGGTTAGTGATATTGAGCATCTGTTCATGTGTTTTTTAGCTACTTGTGTATCTTCTTTGGAGAAATGTCTATTGAAGTTTTTTGTCCATTATTTTAAATTTGATATTTTTTTTGTTGTTGAGTTGTAGGAGTTACTTGTACGTTCTGGACATTAGGCTCATCAGATACATGATTTGTAAATATTTTCTTCTATACTGTGGTTTTATAATCATTTTCCTGATAGTGTCCTTTGATGCACAAAGGTTTTAATTTTGACAAAGTCCAACTTATCTATTTTTTCTTTCATTGCCTGTGCTTTTGGTGTCATATCCAAGAAATTATTGCCAAATCCAGCGTCATGAAGCTTTTCCCGTAAGTTTTCTCCTAAGAGTTTTATTTTTATAGTTTTAGCCCTTACATTTAGGTCTTTGATCCATTCTGAGTTAATTTTTATGTACGGTTTAAGGCTGTGGTCCCCAACCCTCTGGGGCCCTGGACCAGTACAGGTCCATGGCCTGTTAGGAACCATGTCACACAGCAGGAGGTGAGTGGTGGTATTTACAGCCACTCCCTGCCCCCCTCCCCCCAAACCCCGTGGAAAATTGTGTTCCATGAAACCGGTCCCTGGTGCCAAAAAAGTTGGGGACTGCTGGTTTAAGGTAAGAGTACAACTTCATTCTTCTACTTGTGGATAGCCAGTTTTTCCAAAACTTTTTGTTGAAAAGAAATAAGTTTTGTAGTAAGCTTTTGAAATCAGGAAATATGATGCCTCCAACTTTGCTCTTCTTTGAAGATTGTTTTGGCTATTTGGAGTCCCTTGAGATTCCGTATAAATTTTAGAATGGATTTTTCTGTTTCTGCAAGAAATACCAAGGAGATTTTGGTAGGAACTGCATTAAATCTGTACATCAGTTTTAGGAGTTTTGACATCTTAACAATATTAAGTCTTCCAATCCGTAAACATGGATGTCTTTCCGTTTGTGCCTTTAATTTCTTTTTGACAATGTTTTGTAGTATTCCATATACAAATCCTTTTGCCTCCTTGGTTAAGTTTATTCCTAAGTATTTTATTCTTTTTGATAGTATTATAAATGAATTATTTTCTTAATTTCCTTTTTGGATCATTGATTGTTAGTGTACAGTAACCCAGCTGATTTTAGTGAGTTGATTTTGTATCCTGCAACTTTGCTAAATTTGTTCTAACAGGTTGTTTTGTCTGTGGTTTTTTGTGTGTGTGTGTTTTTTTTTTTTTTGGTGTGTTTAATAATCTTTAGGGTTTTTTTTTTTTTTTTACATGTAAGTTCATGTCATCTATGAAGACAGATAGTTTTACTTCTTCTTTTCTAATTTGGAAGGCTTTCATTTCTTTTTCTTGCCCAATCGCTCTGACTTAGGGCTTTCACTATTATGTGAAACTGCCATCGAGTATGATGTTAGCTGTGGGTTTTTGATATATTCCTTTATTATGTTGAGGTAGTTTACTCCTAGCTTTCTGAGTGGTTTTATCATGAAATGGTATTGAATTTTTTCAAATGCTTTTTCTGCATCGATTGAGATGATCATGTTCTTTCATTCTGTTAATACAGTACATTCCATTATCAATTTTTGCATGTTGAATCATAAAAGTTAAGCTTTTAAAAATTACCATTGAACTTCTAGTAGTGTGTTGAAATAGAAGTGATGAAAGTCTTTTCCCGTTTCCCTTCCCTTCTTTGACCATTGATTGATTCTGAGTGTGTTGTTTAATTTTCACATTTTTGTGAATTTCCCAAAGTTTCTGTTATTAATTTCTAATTTTACTCCATTGTGGTTGGATAACATACTTGGCATAATTTCAGTCAAATTGTTTTGTTCCTGATATTAGGGAAAATTAAATCATTCATTCACTATTATGTATATGACATTAGCTGAGGGTTTCTTTTTTTCTGTAGATTGTCTCTGTGAGGTTGAGGAAGTTTCCTTTTATTCTTACATTATTGAATGTTTTTTATCATGGAAGAGTATTGACTTTAGTCAAATGTTTTTTCTTTATTCATATAATCATATTGTCATTGTTCATTATTCTGTTAATTTTATATACTTACATTGTTTGCTTTTTGGATTTTTAAACTCAGTATGATTCCTGGTACAAATCTCAATTGGTTATGGTATGTAATCCCTTTTACATTTTTCTGGATCCATAGTATTTAATCCTTTTCTAGACTGTTGGATTCAGTTTGCTAGTATTTTGTTGATGATTTGTCATCTGTATTCATAAGGGATATTGCATGGTACTTTTCCTGTGATAACTTTGTTTGGTTTTGGCATCTGGATCATACTGGTCTGACAGAATGAATTGGCAAATCTTCTTTCCTCTTCTATTTTTTGGAAGAATTTGTACAATATTGGTGTTATTTACTTAAATATTTGGTAGAATTCATTAGTGAAGCTGTCTGTTTTCTCTGTGTGTATTTGCTTTTAACTGATTCATTTTCTTTAGTTGTTACAGGTCTGTTAAAATTTTACATATTTTTTTAGTAAGTGTGTCCATTTCAGTAATTTGCGCATTTCTAGGAATTTGTCCATTTCGTCCAATTTGTTGGTATCTGTTTTCTGTTGCTATAACAGAGTACCACAGACCAGGTAATTTATAAAGAGAAGAAGTTTATTTCTTACAGTTTTTTATCAGTTGTGGAGGCTAGAAAGTCTAAGGTCAAGGGACCCACATCTGGTAAGAGCCTTCTTGAAGTGTAATATATGGCAGAAGGCGTCACACAGTGAGAGGCCATGAGCGTGCCAGCTCAGGTCTCTCTTCTTTTTATTTATGTAGCCACTAATCCCATCATGGGGCCCCACCCTCATGACCTCATCTAACCCTAATTTTCCTTCAAAGGCTCCACCTCCAAATGCCATCAACATATGAATTTGAGGATTAAATTTACAAAACATGAACTTTTGGGGGACAAATTCAAACTATAGCAGTTGGTATACAGTTGTTCTTTGTAGTGCTTTGTAATGCATTTCGTTTCTCTAAGGTTAGTGGCGATGTCCCATTTCCTTCTTGATTTTAGTAATATTAGTCTTTCTTTTTTTCTTGATCATTCTATCAAGTGATTTCCACTCCATCTTTATTATTTTCTTCCTTTTCCTTGCTTGGGTTTTAATTTACTCTTTTTCATTATTGGTTTTTAAGGTAAAACGTTAGATTATTGGTTTGGAGATCTTTGTTCTAATAAAGTTCTCTCTAAGCACTGCTTTAAGTGCATCCTGTCTATTTTAGTATGTTGTGTGTTTGTTTTAATTCATCCATCTCAATGTATTTTCCCATTTCCCTTCCCTTCTTTGACCATTGATTGATTTTGAGTGTGTTGTTTAATTTTCACATTTTTGTGAATTTCCCAAAGTTTCTGTTATTAATTTCTAATTTTACTCCATTGTGGTTGGATAACATACTTGGCATAATTTCAGTCCTTTAAAATTTATTGATGTTTCTTTATGGCCTAATATATACTCTGCTCTGGAGAATGTCCCATGTGCACTCGAGTAGATTCTGTATTTTGTTGTCGTTGGGTACAGTGTTCTATAGATATCTTGAAGTATAGATGGTTTATAATGTTGTTCAAGTCTTCTATTTCCTTATTCATTTTTCTGTATATTTATTCTATTCATTATTGAGAATGTGTTATTGAAGTCTCCAACTATCGTTGAATTGTCTTTTTCTCCCTTCAGTTCTGTCGGTTCTTGCCTGATGTATTTTGTGATGTTTTCAGATGCGTTATATGTTTATGTCTGCCTAATGTTTTTACCCTTTTGTTATAAACTATCCTTCTCCTTTCTAGTAACACTTTTTTGCATAAAAATCTATTTTGTCTGATGTCACTATAGTATGTGTACTCTTAGCTCTGTTTTTACTGTTTTTTGTAGTATATTTTTATATATCCTTAATTTATGTTTTATTTGTGTGTTTGAATCTGAAATATGTCTTTTGTAGAGAGCATACAATTGGAGCATGTTGTTAAAAATTTGTTCTGCTAATCTCTGCCTTTTGATTTGAGTGTTTAGTCCATTTACATTTAGTGTAATTACTGACAAGGTAGTTCCATTTTGCTGTTTTCTATGTCTTTCGTCTCTTTTGTTTCTCTGTTCATCCATTATTGTTTTGTTTTGTTTTACATAGTTTTTTCAGTCATTTCAATTCTCTCGTTTATTTTACTATGTGTTTTTGAGTTTATTTTTTAGTGGTTGCCCTGGGGATTAACTTACAACCATCTAGTTTGGGCTATTTGCAACTTAATTTCAATAGTATGCAGAAATTTTGCTCTTAGGTAGCTCATGCTCCCTTCCCCTTTCTTTATACTATTGTACAAATAGTATGACATCTTTATACATTATAAGCCCATCAGTACAGTTTGATAAGTATTGCTTTATGCAGTTATCTTTTAAATAAGGAGGAAAAAAGAGTTACAAATTACATTTATACAGTTGTTTATATTTAGCCATCTAATTACCCTTATTGATGCTCTTTATTTCTTCCTATGGATTTGAGTTAATATCTAGTGTTCTTTAATTTCAGCTTTTATTTTTTCTAGGGCAGATTTGCTAGTGACAAATTCTTTTAGTTTTTGTTTATCTGGGAATATTTTAAATTATTTTTCATTTTCTAAAGCATTGTTTTGCTACATATAGAATTCTTTTTGATAGCCCTATTAGTGCTTTGAATGTATCATTGAACTGCCTTTTGACCTTCATGTTTCCTGATTAGATACTGTCTTTTACTGCTGTTGAGGATCTCTTGTACATAATTAAGTGTGCTTGATGGTGTCTCTTAGGTTGCAGGATCTGTTCATTTTTCTTTAGTCTTTATTCTTTCTGTTCCTAAAACTGGATATTCTCAATTAACTTATCTTCAAATTGACTGAACTTTCCTCTCTTTACTCAAATCCGTTGTCAGACCCTTTCATTCAATTTTTCATTTCAGTTTTTAAAATTTTTCAACTACATAATTCTAAATTGTTTGCTTAGGAAGTAAATTTCTTTTTATTTATCTTCTCTATTTGATGTGAGGGTGTTCTCATGCTTTTATTTAGTTCTGTAGTCATGGTTTATTTTAGTCGTTGAACATATTTATGGTAGCTAACTTAAAGTCTTTGTTTGGTAAGTGTAATGTCTGGGCTTCCTTGGGGCAGGTTCTGTTGAATCTTTTTTATTCCATCCTTGTATGGGCCTTGTGGTCCTGCTTTTTGTTTTTTGTTTTTGCCATTTAGTAAATTTTTTGGGTGTTGGCTTTTACATTTTTAAAATAATGTATTTTGTCAACTATAGAAATCAGATTCCTTCCTCACTAGGTTTTTTATTGTTGTTGTTACTGGTTGTTTGTTTATAGACCTTCTTAAACTAATTTTATAAAGTCTGTATTGTTTGCCACTTGTGGCCCCCATTATCTTTGCTCAATTAACTTAGTTGTCAGCTCATGATGGGGCAGATTTCCTTAAATGCCTGAACCAGTAGATCTTCCAATCTTTACTTAGGGGGTTTTCAGTTTTCATTTGGCAGCCCTACTTTAGCCTTCTCCTCCTAGTTTTGCAGAGCAAGAGGTGTGAGATTAGTGTTTTCTCAGCTGTTCCCTGAGCATGCATGCAGTTTACACAGGCTAATGGCCTGGATTCCCAGGCATTTGTTGGACCTTTTCAAAGTCCTTGTGGACATTTTATTCTCCTACTTTTCTCTCTCTCTTTTTTTTGGTCATCTTTTTCACCCCAACTGTTATGCTGTTTCTGGCAGCTGTGATGTTAAACGGTTGTTACTGATATTTTTCAAAAAGCACTCTGGATAAAAGGCTATTTGCAATAGGCAAATTCTGAGTCAGGTAAAGTAAAGGCATGCTATGCAAGCAGGATTTTCCAGGTAGCTGATAAAATGGTCAAATAATGACAGTTCTCAAGAAATGGGGCATTTGGGGGAGCTCCACATCCTTTCTTCCTCATCCAGTGATTGCTAGGTTGCCTGTTTTCATAACTACGATGATTGCTAGTTTGTTCATTTTTCAAAGCTAACACATTGTTTGGGAGAAAGGGATGGGAATAGGTCAAGTTAATGCTACAAAGCTCGTTGTTATTACTGAGATTTATCTGTTTATCTTAAATTAAAGCTCTTCAGAGTGTTGCAGTCCTTCTGTTACTTTCTAGAGTTTTGAAAAAGTTGATTTTGACAATTTAGCAGCGTCCTTTTTTCTTTTTTGGAGGAGTGTATTTTCAGAGGTCATTACTTTGCCTTCATGGAAGTGCTTCTTCCATCTTTTCTTTTTTGTAAAGTAGAATGCATCAAACTAGGAAGTCGCCTTTAAAAGATGGTGAAATATTTCTCCTATATCAGATTGATGGAAATTAAAAGATGTGAATCCAACAAAAGGTACTTAAATTTAATTATCTTTAAGTGATTGATACCTGGCATTTTTTTTTCCATACTCTGGTTTATACTTACTGTGAGTCCGAACCCACTCAATGTTTTCTTTATTGGAAGGACATTTTATGTAGACTAATTAGTAAATAGTGTAACTAGGATTGATGTAAGTAACGTTTATGTAATATTAACACGAAAAATGTTAAATCTTTTCTAGAAACTGTCACTTTAAGATCCAGAAGTCTTGTTTCCAAGTTAATTTTTACTCCCCATTTCCTTTTGTTACTTCATTTATACAAACATAATTTATTTCAATGACATCTGTTCCTGCAAACACAAATTATGATGGCAGTAATAGAAGGTTTTGATTTGTGATTATGGAAATTGAGATGTCATTTTACAGCTGTGCCCTTTTATTTCAAAAGGATTTCTAAATTGAAAACATAAAAAAGTGGTTTATTTTACATTTGAGCTAGAACGTATAGGAATGTTTAATATCAGTATATAAATTATTCTTTGGAAGTATATTAATCACTTGAAGATTAGTCACTTTGTATTCTAGTTTAGAGCAGCACCTGTGTTATATCATGGTGAGTGCAGGTGAGTGCAGCTATTATTTATCTATTTTATAGATGAAGCAAATGAGGCAAAGAGAGGTTAACTAGAATAAACATGTAATTTTTTACCACCTTCCTTTCCTTAATAACAGGTTTTTGGGCTGTAGACTGTAGAACAGCCTCTATACCTAAATTCTTACAGCATCTAAGGTTAAAAATGGATATTCGAATTTAAAATTTGCACTAATGACATTTACCATCAGTAAGAAAAATTAGCCATATTTTATTAACGTAATGAAGAAACATGGCCAAAGTATGCATTATGTTAAATTAAACCAAATCTTGATAATAACCAGATTATGAACCAGAATGTCAAAATTTTGTATATATTTTTACATTTAAGGTGGTTTGGCCATATAGGTTTTTTAACAGCTTTATTGAGGTAAAATGACATAGTAAATGACATATTTCAAAGTATAGTATTTGATGTTTTGACATACACATCCATGAAACCAACACCACAACAAAAATAATGAACAGATCCATTACTTCTGAAAGTTTTCTTGTACCTCAATGTTATCCTTTCCCCTGTACCTCCCTACTTTGCTCTCATCCCCATGGAACTGCTGATCTGTTCTCTGTCACCTTAGCTCTGTTTATATTTTCTAGAATTTTATATAAATACAGTATATATATATGTGCTATGTGTATATATATATACACACACACACACCTACAGTATATACTCTCTTTTTTGGTCTAGCATCTTTCTCTTATAATTATTTTGAGATTTGTCTATATTGCATATATGAATAGTTCTGTTTTATTACTTAAAAGCACTCCATTTTGTTACTATATCACAGGTCAATAAATATGTATCACATATGATTAAAACCATTCACTTATTAATAGACACTTGTTTTTGTTTCCAGTTTGGGGCTATAACAAAGCTGTTGTAAACAGGTCTTTATATGGACATCCGCATTTGTTACCTAGGAATGGAATGGCTAGCTCAAAAAGTGGGAGTATGTTCAATTTTGTAAGAAGGTACCAAACTGTTTTCCAATATTACTGTAACATTTTATAGCCCCACCAGCAATGAATGAGAGATCTGTTTTCTCCAGATCCTTGCCAGCATTTGGTGTTGTCACCGTTTTTTATTTTAGCCATTCTGATAGGTATGTAATGATATCTCATTATGGTTTTAATTTGCCTGAGCCTAATGCCTATTGATGTTGAGCATCTTTTTGTGTGATTAATTGTCATCTGTGTATTTTCTTTGGTGAAGTATCTGTTCACATCTTTCTCCTGTTTCTAAATCAGGTTGTTTGCTTTTATTTAATTTTGAAGTTATTTATATATTCTAGATACAAGTCCTTTATCAGATACGTGCTTTTTGGAGATTTTTTTTTCCCAGTTTCTGGCTAGTCTTTTCATTCTTTTAACAGTGTCTTTTTAGCAGCAAATGGTTTAATTGTAACAAAGTCAAAAGACAGATAGATGAAGGAAAGACTACCCTCTCTCCACGGCATTGTCTTTATACCTTTGGACCAGTTCAGTTGCCTGTATGTGTGTGGGTCTCATTCTGGACTCTTATTTTGTTCCATTAATCTGTTTGTCTACCTTGATGCCAGTATTACACTGTTTTGGTTTCCTATCTTTATAAGTCTTAAAATCAGGTAGTTTAGTCCCCTGCTGTGTCCTTTTTCAAAGTTGTTTTAGAAGTGGCAAAAGCAGATGGACATCTTTGTTTTGTTCCTGGTATTAGATGGAGTTTAGTTTTTTACCATTAAATACAATGTTAACTGTGTTTTCCGTAGATGTCCTTTATCATGTCAAGAAGATCAAGCTGATCCTTTCTTCTCTTCTCTGCCACCTTCAGTCCATGTTTCTTGTGCTCTCTTGCTAGTGCTATAAATGGTTGTGTCATTTGTCTTTTTCCATGGCCTAAACCCTTTAACCTGTATTTATGGTAACAGAAAAAAAAAACTAAGTTTTTGCCATGTGACCTTTGAAATTAAAATAAGGTTAGAAACAACATGCTTATTTTTATTAAACACATTATATTAGCATTAATGGAATTTAAATATGAATAATTTTATCTCCAAATTTTAATTTACTAATCACTGTGTGTATTGCCCAAGTGCTGCTTCTGTTTTTTTCTGTGTTAGTCTATAACTTTTATAGTTTGAACATCATTTATGTTCAGCCCTTTTCACTTAACATAATGTTTATATATGTCTTTTTTACATAAAAAGTAGATTTATCTTGATTTTTAAACTTTTAGAATATTTATAATTTATTGGTACATTAAGTATATTTAAGGGAATGAACATTTTTGTAGCTCACAATTCATATTCTTTTTTAAAATAGATGGGCTCTTCCCCACTGCTAGCAGCTATTTATACATATGCATCAGTTTTACTGCAATACCTTTCAGATGGAGAGATGCGATAGTGAATTTTATTTGACCATCTTTCCTTTTCTAAAACATTATGAAGATTTAGCATATTCTTTCACAGAGTGAGAATTTTTAAGGACTAAATTTCTCTGGGAATTAAGAATTATTGCACTGTGAAATGAAAAGTAAATGTGTCAAGAAGTGGGAATGTATTTGGTATATTGGTAACTAAAAATATTTTGTTAATTTATGGGAAAATCTTGAGAGCTGATTAGACAATTCATTTAAGCTTTAGGTCTGTAGTTATTTGGATAAATTAATACCCTATTCAGGTAGGTTCTCCATACATACTGATTTTGTAACTATTGATTATTCATTTCCAAAGAATCAGTTTCAGATGTCACACTAATTTATTCACAGCCATAACTAGTAGAGTATATTCAGAAAAATAGGTTGGAAAGAGTGCTGGTTGTAAGAATAAGAAGGATGGAAAAGATATTGTCGATAGTTATAAATACTATATTGGATGTTGTTGAATTACTGTTCCTGGACTTCTCTTTGATCCAGTAATAATACTGCTCCATACAATCTTCTTCCGTGGTTGTTTATGGCAATTAAGGTTGTTGGGATCATTTGAATGTTTTTTTTTCAGCTTTAGATAATTGGAAACTATAGTGAGTTAATGTTTCTCTATTGGTCTATAGAGATTGTAATACTAGAGCTCAAACTACTGATTCTCATTTCTATCTCTTAGCATTTTTTTTCAACCTCCTCAAGTGAAACGCAGAAAAGTAATAACATGGGAATAGTTTTATTTCTTCCTGTGTGCCTTTTTCTTTCTTTCTTGTCCTTTTTTTCCTTTCCCCCACCTCATAGCATTGGCTAGGACTTCCAATACTATGTTGCGTAAGAGTGCTGAGATCCTTCCTTGTCTTGTTCTTGATTTTAGGAGAAAAGCATTCAGGGTTTAACCGTTAAGAATGATGTTAGCTGTGGATTTTTGTGTAGATACTCTGTATCAAGTTGAGGAAGGTCCCTTTGTTACCTGTGATCTTCCTCATATTTTGAGATAAAGGTTGGAAACCAAACACTAAAGCAGCAAAGTGAAAGAAGTTTATTAAGCAAGTACACCTCCCCACATGGGGGTGGGTGGGGGTGTCAAGGAAGATCAGCAAGTCATAGTGAACTGGAGAAGAGGGGAAGGAGAGGGCACACATCCAAGCAGACAGTGGCCCTAGGGTCTCTTCAGGTTCCCCTTCTCTTTTTTCTGACTTCTTCATTCTTGTGTTCCCCCTGGCCAATGAAAATGTTCTCTCCTCCCATCTTTTGGGCAGGGGAGTTTTTTACTTTATTTGTGCAGGTCTGGAACCATCATGGCTTCCAAAGCCCATTCAGGGGGGCAGTAATATATGGTAATGATGGTATAATGAATCACTTGAGGACACTCTTGCCCTCCATCTGTGCAGGTGCCTCCCAAGGGGCTTCCCCAAACTGAAGTAAAACAAGGTGTTTCTAAAATGATTACCATAGCAACTTGACCATAGATTTTGTTTTTATTGATCTGTGACCGTAATTTTGTCCTGCCGTTCTGCCCCACCTGTGTTTCCTATTCTGATCTCCTGCCTCACCTTTATTGCTAGTTTTCTGAGAATTTTTATCATGAATAGGTGGTAAATTTTGTCAGATGCTTTTCTGCATTGATGGAAGAGGTTATGTCATTTTTCTGCCTGAAGTCTATTAATATGGTGGATTATATTGATCGTTGAATTATTAAACAAACTTTGCTGCATCTCTGAAATAAAACCCACTTGGTGATAGTATGCAGTTCTTTTTACGTATTGCTGAATTCTAGTTTCTTGTATTTTGTTAAGGATTTTGTATCTGTATTCATGAGGGATAATGGTTTCCAGTTTCCTTTTTTTATGTTTTTGTCTGTTTTTTCCATCAGGGTAATACTGGCTGTATAAAATTGAGTTGAGAAGTATTCCCTCCTCTTCTGCTTTCTGGATGAGATTGTGTAGAAGTTGTGTTAATTTTTCTTTAAATATTTGTTAGAATTCTCCAGTGAAACCCTCTGGGTCCGAAGATTCTATTGGAGGAGTTTTAGAATTATGAATTCAAATTTGAAAATAGCTTACAGAGCTATTTAAATTATCTATTTTATATTGGTTGAATTCTGGTAGTTTGTGCCTTTTGAGGAATTAGTCCATTTTATGTGTCAAATTTATGTGTAAGTTGTTTGTAGTATTATGATTTAGATGTCTGCAGGGTCTGTGTGGTATCCTCTGTTTCATTCCTAATGACGGTAATTTGTTTTTGACAAAATTCTTTGTTAGTCTTGCTAGATAGAGGTTTATCATATTTATTGATCCTTTCAAAGCGCTAGCTCCCACCCACCCCACCGATTTTTTTCTTTTTGTCTTTATTTTCATTGGTTTCTGTTTGCTTTGGGTTCATTTGGCTCTTCTTAGTCTAGATTCTTGACAAGGGAGGTTACGTTACTGATCAGAGACATTTCTTATTTTCTGTTGTATGCATGTATTGCTGTAGATCTCCCTGTCAGCACTACTTTAGCTGTGCCTCACAAATTTTGATATGTTGTATTTTCATCTTTATTTAATTCGTTGCATCTTTAGATTTTCCTTGAGATTTCCTCTTTGCACTATGGATTACTTAAACGACCATTGTGCAGTTTCTATGTATTTGGAGATTTTCTTGTTATCTTTCTGTCGTTGTTTTCTAATTTGATTCCATTAATTCTCAGAGAACACACTTTGCATAATTTTAATTTTTTAAATATGTTTAGATTTGTTTTATGGCCCAGATACAGTCTCTCTTGGTAAATGTTCAGTGGGCATTTGAAAATAATGTGTGTTCTATTGTCATTGGTAGAGTATTCTATAAATGTTCATTATTAAATCCTTATTTTTTTTTTTTTTTTTGAGACAGAGTCTCGCTCTGTTACCCACGTAGAGTGCCATGGCATTAGCTTAGCTCACAGCAACCTCAAACTGCTGGGCTCAAGCCATCCTCCTACCTCAGCCTCTCGTGTAGCTGGGTCTACAGGTGTGCACGAGCACGCCTGGCTAATTTTTTTTTTCTATTTGTAGTTTCCTGGCCAATTTCTTTCTATTTTTGGTAGAGATAGGGTCTCACTCTTGCAGAGGCCGGTCTCGAACCCCTGAGCTCAAGGGATCCTCCCACCTGGACCTCCCAGAGTGCTAGGAGTACAGGTGCGAGCCACCACACCCAGCCTTTATTAGAGCCTATTGATTGATGTTATTATTAAATTCTCTTATATTCTTGTTAATTTCTTTAGTTGTATCAATTATTGAGGAAGGGGTGTTGAGCTCTCATGCTAAAATTGTAGATTTATCTATTTTTTATTTCAGCTCTATGGTTTTTACATCATATTTTGCAGTTCTCTTGGTGCGTTCACATTTACGATTGCTTTGTCTTCTTGGTGGATTGACCATTTTATAATTATGTAATATCTTTCCCTGTTCCTGTGAATTTTCTTTGTTCTGAAGTCCACTTTATCTGATATTAATGTTAGTTATTCCTCTTTCTGTTGATTAATGTTTCCATGATATATGTCTTTTTCCATCCTTGTATTTTCTACCTGCCTATATTGTTATATTTGAGGAGAGTTTCTTGGAGACAGCAATGTAGTGGGGTCATTTTTTTTTTCTACCCTACCAATCATTGTTTTTTAATTGGTAAAATTTACTTGGCTAGCTCCTCCTTGTCAAAGTACTAAAACTATTTTCCTCTACATTATTTTTCCTCGATGTGAAATTGACTTTTATTTTGAGCTTTAATCTTTTGAAATGAATAGTCTATGGGAGATCAGCTCCTGTTATTTTTTTTTTTTTTTGAGACAGAGTCTCACTCTCGCCTGGGGGCAAGTGCCGTGGCGTCAGCCTAGCTCACAGCAACCTCAAACTCCTGGGCTCAAGCAATCCTACTGTCTCAGCCTCCTGAGTAGCTGGGACTACAGGCATGCGCCACCATGCCCGGCTAATTTTTTCTCTATATATTTTTAGCTGTCCGATTAATTTCTTTCTATTTTTGGTAGAGACGGGGTCTCGCTCTTGCTCAGGCTGGTCTCGAACTCCTGAGCTCAGAACGATCCACCCGCCTCGGCCTCCCAGAGTGCTAGGATTACAGGCGTGAGCCACCACGCCCGGCCCAGCTCCTGTTATTGAATACCAATTTGAAATGCTATTTTTTTATTATTATTATTTTGCTAACTCATTGCTTGCTGCAGTGCAGTGGAGTGATCACAGCTCACTTCAGCCTTCCCCAGTACCTGGGACTACAGTCGTGTACCACCATGCCTGGCTATTTAGAAAAATTTTTTTAGAGAGATGGTCTCTGTGTTGCTCCTGGCCTCAAGCAATCCCCTTGCCTCAACCTCCCGAGTAGCTGGGATTACAGGCACAAGCAACTGTGACCAGCTTGCTTACGCATATTTAAAAATCCCAAATACTTGTGTTGGTTTCTAGTTTAGTTTATTTTCCTTAACTGTCTTTAAGACAGAAGTTTATGAGTTTTAAAGTTTAAATCCTTGAATGCCTGAAAATATTTTTGTTTTTGATTTTTTCCCTACATGAATGTTAATTTCTTGGGTATATAAGTCTGTGTTTTAAATAATTTTCTTTTGGAACTTTGAAGCTACAGCTTCATTGTTTTTTAACGTCTAGTTTTGCTAATATTGATGTGATTTCTGTTCTCTTACAGGCAATCGGTTTTTTCTCATTTAGGCTAAAAATTTAGAAGCAAGATTGGTAGCCTTAAGTTTTCTATTTTATTTTTATTTTATTAGTAATAATAATAATACTATGAGAATTAGGGTGAGTTTGAAGATGGTTAAAATAAAGGGCATTGTATTTTAACAAAAAACCAAATTTCCATGTTTCCCCAAAATCTTAAGTTTAAAATAAAAAGAGAAGGGCCTGCCAAAGTTAAATCTTCCTTCCTGTTGTCATTCTGCCAAATTTTTAAGTACTTGCATCAATGAGTAATGTTTAATTTCCTAAAGTAGCATATTCCCTTCCCCCTTTTTTGGCTACTCCTAAGTTTACATATTTTGAAATGGAATATGACTTCCTGAAAAATATGTGTATTAAGTCTTCTGAATGGGACACTTCAAAATAAAACTCTTCTTCAAGGCAGTTTGTAATTTTAGTTTAGGTGATAAACTATGTCTGATACCCAAATTGTACTTACAGTACTTACCCTGGTGTTTCCAAATTTATAACTATTTTCCACCTAAGTTTTAATTGAAAAATATAAATAACATTGTCTTTTAAACTACATTGTATCTTCTATCTTTTTATTTAGTGATTTTTTTTTTTTTTTAAACTTAGACCTCGTGTGGACAGTAATGACCTCACGTTTCCGATTGCCTGCTGGCAGAACCTACAATGTACGAGCATCAGAGTTGGCCCGAGACAGACAGCATACAGAGGTGGTTTGCAACATCCTTCTTCTGGATAACACTGTACAAGCTTTCAAAGTTAATGTAAGTATTTTCTATTTTGTAAATCATCTCTGGTTATAAGTTTGAATTTAGATATATATTAAAACTAGAACCATTAAGTTGTAGGATGGTTTAAAAAGTCTTATTCAGTTAAGAAAGTCTTTTGGATGCCGGTTTGTATTAGGTACATGTTCTCATTCAAACTGGGTCTTTAAAAATTGTTGCCTACTGGACATTGTTGACAAACCAGCAGTGCATTATGATTAGTAGAGCATATGAATAGTATATGGGTGGTTTTCATAAATGTGCTTGAGGGTGCATGAAGAATTTGTTCTCCTAAATAATTTATACATTCCCAGTGTAATTTTACATGTACTCTCTATGAATAAAACTTTTGCTGAAAGATAAATGACAGCCCTGATCTTAACCTGAGTATCATCTGAAATATTTACTTAACAAACATTTGTTCATCCTATTTGTGTCTGGCTTCATTTGCTCATTATTATTTGTGAGTTTCACCCATGTGGTATGTTAACAGTAGTTAGTTAATTTTCATTGCTACATAATACCCTTTTATATGAATATACCACAATTTACTTATCCATTCATTTACCACCATTTACTTATTCAGTTTACTGTTTGTATATATTTGGATTGTTTCCACTTTGTGCTTTCAAAAAAAAAACATTGCTGCGAATATTCTTGTGCATGTCTTGATACATACAAGGATGCATTCCCCCTTTTTATTTAAAAAATTTCAATCTATAGAAAAGTTGAGGCTGGATGCAGTGGCTCACGCCTGTAATCCTAGCACTCTGGGAGGCCGAGGCTGGAGGATCACTTGAGTTTGAGACCAGCCTGAGCAAGAGTGAGACCCTGAGACCCCATCTCTACTAAAAATAGAAAAAAATTAGCCAGGCGTGGTAGCACATGCTTGTAGTCCCAGCTACTCCAGAGGCTGAGGCAGGAGGATGATTTGAGCCCAGGAGTTTGAGGTTGCTGTGAGCTAGGCTAACACCACGGCACTCTAGCCTGGACAACAGAGCAAGATGCTGTCTCAAAAAACAAACAAACAAAAGACAGAAAAGATGAAAAGAAGAGTGTAGTAAATACACACCTTTTAACTTCGATTGACCTAGTGTTAACATTTTGCACATTTGCTTTCTCTTTCTTTCTCTCTGTGTAGTGGGTGTTTTTTTATTTTTATTTTTTTCCTGAACCTTTTGAAAGTAAGTGGTAGACTTCACTCATAAGTACTTCAGCTCCTAAGAACCTCCAAAATTACCACAGTACCATTGTTACATCCCAACATTGAACATTATGAAATTAATAGTGTCTAATATGCAGTCCATATTCAAACTGGAATTCCTTATTCTTTTCGAAGTCTCCAGGCTGACACCTCATCTGTTCCCTGCTGTATTACCTGCATATTTCTGTACTTTGAAATCTTTAAGTAATATAAAATGTTAATCTTACTTATTTACCAGTTTCTTAAGCTTAAAATTTTCTGAGTATTACTTTTAACAGGATAATTAATTTATCTCAAATTCCAAGCCATTTCACATTGGAAAAAGGGCTGCGGAGTAGTGAAATGTGCATCATTAAAAGTATCTTTGAGAGATTATCTATCATACTCAACAAATTGTGCTTTTCTAAAAAGTTAAACTTTCAATTTCTTTTGTATTCTATGGTCTATTAATAGATAGTTGAAATACAGGTTGCCAAACATAATGTGAAATGAAGAGAATTCTGCTTCATAAAAATTTCTAGTTAGTAGAAATTCTCATGTATTAGACAGTTGATATAAGAAAATGAACTTTTTTTTACTGTTATTGACTCATAGTAATTCTTTTTTAGGGGGGTATAAACTTAATAACTCTTATTTTAACTTAATATTACTTAATATTTAGTTTTCATTTTAAGTTACAGTTTTGTACTTGCCTCAGAATATTGTAAAAGTCTTTGCTGTGTGTGATATCGTGAAATATATATTTGGTCTTTGTCCCATTTCCTGGCATACAACTCCTAAAATCCTTGGAATCTCCAGTCATATCTTTTTGTATGCCAATGATTGACTGGTATCTTTAGCTTGGAGCTGGTCACCAGAGGTCAGCCCCACCATCCAGCTTCTGGGAAGGTGAGAACAACTGAAGGTCAAGGTGATCACCAATGTATAATGGTTCGATCAATCATGCCTGTGTAATGAAGCCTCCATAAAACCCTGAAAAGACAGGGTTCTGAGAACTTGCGGACAGCTAAACACATGCAAGTTTCCTGGAGGGTGATGTACCCGGGGAGGGTGCCCCTTCTCCCTTACCTTGCCCTGTGCATTTCTTCATCTGCTTGCCTTGTAATATGCTTTATAATAAACCAGTAAATGTTTAAGTGTTTCCCTGAGTTCTGTGAGCTGCTCCAGCAAATTAATGTAACCCATGGAGTGGGTCATGGGAACCCTGACTTGAAGCTGGTCAGTCAGACGTTCTGTGACTTGTGACTGGTGTCTGAAGGGGCCAGTCTTGGTTGGCATTTTTGGGGAATGAGCCCTGAGCCCATGTGATCTGACACTATCTCATGTCAGAATTGAATTGAATTATAGGACACCCAGCTGGTGTCTGCTGCTTGGTATGTGAGGAAAAACCCACACACATTTGGTCAAAGAAGTTGGTTGTTGTGTTGGTGTGAGAGCAGAGGAAAACATGGTTTGAGTTTTTTTTCTGAACACTGTTTCCCAGTTGAAATAATTTTTCTGTTGGGAACTTTAGTTGACCAATAGTATGCTGTATTTTTCAATGTAAAAATCAATTTGTGATCTTATTACTCTTTTATAAAAACATGTTTAATATATATTTGTATGTATATATATTTTCTATATATAACTGACTGTTTCAGTAGAGCTGAGTGTATTACTGGAATGATAAGTACTGTGGTGCTAAAAACTTCTACCATTATCTCAGGTCATCCAAAAACTTACTTAAAAGGAACAAGTATTTATGAGATTGTCTGTTGGATATGTATTAATAGTGTATTTATTCCTCTGGGTATTTGGACCCAGGTCATTCCTACTGAAAGAGTTGCTTTGTACTTTTGTGTAGATTGTTACCGTGTCAATATATGTGAATGACTCTCCAGTTACACACTTTACAACCTATGGAGTGCTATGTGGCGGCCTGCAAACTAATTGAGGATTTGAGAGCTCTGATTTTTCTGTCTATTCAGTACCATTAAGTCTCAGAAATTCTCATTGTGGGCAG
Source organism: Indri indri (assembly GCA_004363605.1). Classification (NCBI taxonomy): domain Eukaryota; kingdom Metazoa; phylum Chordata; class Mammalia; order Primates; family Indriidae; genus Indri; species Indri indri. Next base: position 85,195 of record RJWJ010000453.1, on the reverse strand, counting down.
CTTCTAGGTTTATCAGCATCTCTCTGTTAACTAAGAAGGATAACCACTCAGTTTCCTTTGGGGATTAACAAGCAGTGATTTGTAAAGTCAGCTATTGGAGTCATTGCTTTTTATAAAAGATTTTTATACCACAGGGGAAATATGCATTGTTGCCAAAGCCTGCTTTTTTTCATCTGGTAGTTATCCCATAAAAGCTGTTTCTATATCTTTTCCTGGGGGAAATTGATGTAATGAAGGTGTTGATATAACTTGACTAGATCTTGATTTTTTTCTGCTATGGACATAGGAGTGAGATGAGCCTACTATCACTAGGCTTATGTTGGCTTGTTTTTGCTCCAGGTTTAAGTCCTATTTTCACCGTGGCTTTGGCACAGCCATTTATTTGCTGTAGCCAACCTATGGAGTGTGTTGTCCCCCTCATGCCATGAATTCATTATCAATTCACCAAAAACATATTTTCATTAAGTACTTTAAGATGTATAGTGTCCATATTACATGGATTGATTTCTTTAGCTTGTGAGGATTTTCCCCCTAATTTTGGCTTTACTTTTACTTTGGTACAGCTGTTTAACAGTAATCTATGTGACAAGGAAGGCTGGGGAGAATCAGCCTATTCTAGTTAGTGTGACTGCATAAGAATTTACCCCAGGCCGGGCGCGGTGGCTCACGCCTGTAATCCTAGCTCTCTGGGAGGCCGAGGCGGGTGGATCGTTCTGAGCTCAGGAGTTCGAGACCAGCCTGAGCAAGAGCGAGACCCCGTCTCTACCAAAAAAAATAGAAAGAAATTAATTGGACAGCTAAAAATATATATAGAAAAAATTAGCCGGGCATGGTGGCACATGCCTGTAGTCCCAGCTACTCGGGAGGCTGAGACAGTAGGATT